>CM077155.1:25665437-25823471 GCA_039583875.1 Platanthera guangdongensis | reverse complement strand
GTGAGAGCGAGAGCAGACCATGCTTGAGGAATACCCGGAGTTATTCCACTCAGGTACCGTTTAAGTTCGTTTTTTTCTTTCCTTTATATATTTTCACGACGATATTCTTTTAAGAGGGAGATTGTTGTAACGCCCCAAAACTCAAAAGGGCGACGGGTGGCATTTTGAGCCAAGTTTGGAACTTGGAAGGGGTTACACGACCTCTGACACGGGTGTGTCCCAGGGGCGTGTTGTGCTTGGGTTCGACGATGACCGTGAGGTCGATGAATTCTAGTTGACATTCGTTGAGCAGCGAACGCGTCCTGAGACACGGGCGTGTCACAGGCCGTGTCCTACTCGGGTAGTTGGCCGAGTTATGTCGAGGGAGAAACACGGCCTGGAGCCCAAGCGTGTTCGGGTTTGACACGTGCATGTCAAATGGGACACAGGCGTGTCCAATACCCATGTTCGTCTCGGGTGGTGTTGGTCCTGTATCGATGGAGGAACACGCCCGGGTACACGGGCGTGTACTGGATGACACGGGCATGTCGATCCTGACACGGGCGTGTCGAGAGCCCATGTACTTTTCGGTACACAATGGTTTCGGCGGCGAATGGGGCACACAGCCTTGGACACAAGCGTGTCACAAGCCGTGTTCGGCCCAGGAAGCTGATTTTAAGTGCGAATCGTGGCCGTCTGTTTCCTTCTTTTGGGATCTAACGGCTCAGGGATGTTCCTGCTGGGTTATACCCGGGAATAGGATTTAGATGCACTCATTTCTTTCAACCAATCTCTTTCTAAAGTTCTAGAGAGAGGGGAGATCAAGGAATAAGAAGGGAGATAGATTCGGCCACCGACGGAGCTTCGGAGCCCCAAATCGCAAGCCGACTTCGGATCTATGGAGGCGAGGTCTTTGCGATGCTTTTCATCTGCATAGATTTCCATGGAGCCAAGGAGAAATGCTACGGTAATGATTCTCATCCTAGGACATGTGTAGTCCTCTTTTTCTTTGCATAGGAAGCCCGCTCTCTCGAGTTTGCGGTGAGTGTGAGGCGTTCCTTTGGGTAGACATGAATAGTCCCATTGTGTTACATGTGAAAGGGAAACTAGATCTGATATACTCTAAAGGGGGGGGTGAAAGAGTATATGGTGCTTTTAAAAACACAAAGAAAACTTTTTGCAAAGCTTTACAACAATTGTTGTAATGAGTGTAAGCAGGAAGCAGAAATAAAACTAAGCTATGCAGATATTAAGCACAAGAAAATCTAGGCCAGAAACAAAAAGAAAACATGCAGAACCAGATGACACAAGAAAGAAATATAGTGGTTCCCCAACTTGGGTACATCCACTCTTCTACCACCCTAGGTAGGAATCTACTGCAGGATGAGTTGATCAGGTGTCCTGGGTACCAATGAGCTTTTGATAAGGTGCTCAAAAACCAAATCAGATTTTTTGATCAGGTGTCTTGCCACCAATGAGCTTTTGACAAGGTGCTCAAAAACCAGATTCAAACTTTTGAAGGGAGTTGAAAAACCCTTTACAGAATGGGGGTGAGAGAGTGATGGCAGTCTTCTCTTTCTCAAGCAACTGAGAAGACTATGTGGATTCAGTGATGTTGTCAAAGCTCCCCCTGAGTCCTTGAAATCTTCAGGAAGATGAGCTTTGCTGAGGGTCATAGCCTTCAAAGATAGATCTCCAGCAAAAGATGATTTCAGCAAGCTGAAATGTTGAGTGTCTGGAGTCTTGAGATGATGTTGTCCTTGAACACTTGAGATCTGAAGAGATCTGAAAAATGTTTGAAAGCTTGATCTGTTTTTGATGAGTGTTCTTCTTCTGATTCTTGTTGACAGAAGATTGAGAGAGTCTCTGTGTATTGAGTTGTGTCCTGTTCTTGTCAATCTCTATTCTCTTGTTCTTGTTTATCTTCTTGTCTGATTCAAAAAAACATTCTCTCTATTATTCTCTGAGTCTGAATAGAAAATGCTCTGTCAAAGATAGCCGTTGGTCTGAATTAATTATAGCCTTAATTGCATAAAATGTTCTGAAGGAAAGTCCACTGAATTATTCCTTGAAAAATCCCTTGAAACTTGCTCCAGAAGTAAATGAAAATGGCTGGCAGATCTTCTGAATTAAATGCAGAATAACTTCTATCTGATTTGAATTTGAATCTGGAAGATAACTGGATTCGTCGAACTGAGCTCTGCTATCGTCGAGCTGAGCTCAGCGAACTGGAAAATGCAAGCAGCAAAGGAATCATCGATCTGAGCTCAAAGATCGTCGAACTGAGCTCAGAGATAAGGATCCAGTGCAGAGTCAAAATCGTCGACCTGAGCTCAGCGATCGTCGAATGGAGTTCGACGATATTGAGAAGTTGAGCTCAGCGATCGTCGACCAGAGCTCGACGATATTATGAGGGTTGAGCTCAGCGATCGTCGAATGGAGCTCGACGATCTGTCAATAGTTGAGCTAGACGATCGTCGACCGGAGTTCGACGAAACGTCGTGCTGAGCTCGACGATTTGGACTTGGTCTCCAAAAAAACTTGGGTCTTCAGGGCAGCTTCCAAACCTAGACTCCTGATCCCTTAGACTCAATTCTAATTGACCTATTATCTATACAGAAGGTCAAAGCATAAATTCCTAGAGACATAGTGATCCTGACCCAAATTAGTAATAGGGTGTTCCAACAACATGTAGAGTCCATAATCGAGAAACAGACATAGGCATGAGTCGTGAAGCCTACCCGGACAAGTTGGTCTGGATCAGTGATGTTGTATTGCAAGAATGGCCGGAGAAGACTCCGCACTGATGGTTGTTTTTCGGGTTTTCTACGCTGTAGATTGCAACAAGGAGCCTCGGGGACTAACTCCAAGGTGAACCCACAAAACTGGGAAGATGCGTGGTTCTGCTGTCTTGCTGGCCTGGGAGCCAACTTGCACATAACTGGGTTATGTAATAATGTGTATTCGATACTCGGGCTTCGGGGAAACTTAACCCGTGCCGATGATTTCAATTATCATGGCAAGGTGAGAAATGGGTTGAGTGGAACCATTCCTGCTCTATGCGGTTCGGTGTTAGAGGACTACCGATGGCGTAGAGGTCGGGTCTTAGGCTGTCGATGTTTTCAAGTGACGTGACTTCTTCCTGAAAGACTCAAATGCTCACGAGATTGGTCGTCCAAGTGACGGTGGTGAGACCTCGGATTTTGACCGGGTTCACTGAGAATGTGCCTTGAGAGCACGGGGTGTGTCGCCATGCATGCCCATGCCTGTGATGAAGTGTTTATACACTATACTTCTTGGTTATGCTAACAAAGTGCAGGGAAGGAGCATCGCCGCCCCTGGTTTCGGGGCGGGGTCGTTATAATTTGGTCAGTATAGCTGACCGTTGCTTTTGTTTACCACCGACACGGTGGATTGTGTTTGCAGGTGCTGCGGAGCCAAGTGGTAAATAGCGGGCAAAAAGCCCTTGTTGCTGTGCGGGCCCCCGAAGGCCTAATTTTAAGTGTTTTCCTTTCTATTCTCATGTATGACCGGCCTGCGTACCGAGGTTTAGAAGACACTTATATTTGAATGAACTATTGTAAGGCCATAAGGCCAAGTACTTGTGTATTTATACGTTCATTCCTTCTGGGTTTGTTTAGTGGACATTCGTGCTTTTGGCTGGATTATTTAATTGCAACTTTTAAATTGCTTCCGCTAGAATGTACTCTGACTTGGACCTTGGTTATTGGAAGGATGGTTTCCTTTGCGTAACCTTCCGGTCTGTCTGTGGTATATGGCGTCGAGCCCCGGCCAGACCTACTACTATATGCTATGCGATGGATAGGGGGTGTTACATCCTCCATCATGAAGCCAAACATTTTACCAAAGGAATGTTGGAATTCCTGTTACAGATCATTTCGAGCCGCCAACAGTAATCCCTTCATAATCACTCTCATCAGTAAACCCATCAACATCCAGATTTTTCTAGGATACATTATTAAGCATCAAGTTTATGGATCAGAACTCTCTGCAAAATATTTACTTATTGGGTTTGACATCTTGCACCGCCTGAAGAGGATTTCATGGAACAAGGAAGGGCTAAGATACAAAGATCACATACGGCCATGGACAAAACTCTACATCTTTATCCAATTGATATTCTGAGCTCCATCAAAGATGAAATTACTCGCACCTCCTGCGCTGAATCACACAAGGACTTCCTACAAAAATGTGATCACCCTCTTTTGTTGAATCCTCAATTCTTTGTGTCCTTATCATTTAAAAGGAATGAAGATACCGACCCTGTTGATGCGTGAAAACGACACTGCCTAGTTAACACGGAGGGGTGTTCGATCTCATGGGCAAGGTGAAGAAGAGGATTAAGAAGGTTGCGGGGTTGATGAGGAGGAGGAAGCTTCTGAGTGCTCGAGAGTGGAGCAAACGCTTGTTCAAGGGTTGCGGGGATAGAGGAGAGGTCTGTTGAGAGCATCCGGGAAGGCTGATGATCAGTGGAGGAGGTTGACCAGGAGCTGTCGAGCAGATGGTTACTTTGACGGTTGTGCTTGCACGTTGACACCGAGAGAGTTGAGCTAAGCTGAGAAGAAGAAGAGGGGCCTGCTAGCAGTGGAAACAGCAAACTTCTCCCGCCGCGGCACAAATTCCACTCTTGCGATGGACTTTCCTTCGATTAATATTGAGTTATTATAGCTTGCTAATATACCTTTACAAGAAAGCAGATAAAGGGGTACAAATGGGAAGCTGGCAGCTAAGGAAGGAGTGCCAGAAGAGGCCGCGCGGACTGAGCCTAGAGACCGGCAGACTACGTGGTTTAGGGAAGAAAAATGACTGCGCGGACTGGGAACTAAGGACGACAGGCCGCGTGCGACTAGAGGAGGGAAGGTGCGGACTGAGAATAGGAGTCTGCAGGGGCTGATGACTTGAGCTTGCTATGGGCTGTCTTCGAGCGTGAGCATTTATTGAAGCTCTGAACCTTGGGGTCTTTGAACCTTCGGGGTCTCTCCCATATGACCTCAATGAGAGGTATGTGTGTCTATTTATAGGCCCAAGGAGGTAACGGATTCCTGTGACGTAACCCCCGGTGAGACGGTAACTTGAGCGAGAAGAGGATGGAATTTGCTGAGTCCGCAACAGGCCGCACGGACTAGGGCTTGTTTCTATAACTGGTCCTACTGACGACAGATTGGGAAGAGTCCATGCCTACTAAGCTGATCGAGCCCGTGCCAAGTACGTGCAGGCTGAGGGACACTCTGCCCGCTGCTGGCAAGCGGGAGCTGGAAGCTGAGTGGCGGACTGCGAGGAGAATCTGCGTAGTCTGCTGCTTCTGAACTGAGCGAGCACGCACCACAGGAGAGCTGATGAGGTATTCACTGAGTCTGCCGAGTTCACACAAGGCTGTGCGGTCTAGGACTGCCTTGAGGAGGTTCTGCTGCCTGGCAGTCTGGGAGGAGACCACCACTACTGACCGAGCCCACGCCAAGACTATGTAGGCTGAGGAGGTATATGCATGCTGTAGAGGAGGCGGATGCTAGAGGCTGAGGAATGGCGGTCTTCATAGCGAATCTGCTGAGTCCGCGGAGTACTCCTCTGCTGACAAGTTGAGTCCGCCTATGTTGTTGAACGAAGAGGCCTGCTGCTGAGGAGCTGTGGTTCACCAATGTAGGCGGACTGGAAGGCTTGACTGCACTTCGAGTCCGCCCAGCTTGTGAGGAACTGGATGTGCGCTAATCTCTGCGGGTAACCGGAGAGCTGGAGCGTCCGCGCTCCTTAGGTGGACTGAAGAATCTAGCTGCCTATGCTGCTGGAGTCCTCCACTGTTGAATGGAACATGTCGCACCTGCTGGTTGACAAGGGATGGGCGACCTACCGGACTGATAAAGCAGGTCATACACGTTGGCGAGGTGGAAACTAAGGTAGCTGGCTGGCGGCCTGGGGGCAGGTCGCCACTTTTGTTTGGCGGTTTGAGCGATCTGGGTGGATAGACATTTGAGTCCGTCAACATTGGACGTCACCATCCAGGAGCGGGCTAAGTAGCGACTTGTTGCTGGCCTGGGCGGATATGAATCTGAGTCCGGTAAAGGGGGCTCCTATTGAGAAACCTGCAGTTTAGCTGACAAGGGGCACAGTCTATAGGGGCGGACTGAAGAAGCAGTCCACGACCCATGCCGATAAAGAGAACAACGCACGGCCTGGGCAGTCAGACCACTGAGACCACCCAAGTCGCGCGGACTGAGCAGACAGAAAAGTATGTCCGACCATCCTTAGGCATTGCGACCCCCAGGAAGGACACGCAGCAGACCGCGACTAGCGAGCTGGCTGCCTTGGGAAGGACTGTTGATTTCAGGGTTAACATAATCCCCGCACTTTTTTAAGTTCCGAAGGGAACTCCGAAAAAGTTGGAGACCCACAAAGATTGTGATCCACCCCAAAGAAAGAGGAGACAAGGAGAGATAGAACCATATGTCTCTCCTTAGGAGTTTGCTAGTGCCTGTCTTTTTTCTGCAAAGGAAAAGTTAGTGTAGGCATGTTTGGAAGGTACACCTTGTGCGTACCTGGGTTTGCCTTTGCAAAACGAAGAAGATGTGTCTTCTACTGAGTTCTGCAAAATGAAGGTGAGAGGAAAACATAGGAGCATAATAACCTTGTAAGGTCCTGAAGGGGGCTTGCAAGCGTTTACTGCTTTCTGCAATAAAGAAGTTAGAAGAAAATATGGGATATGAAAGTAGCTTGCAAGGACCTGTGATGAAACTTGAAAGCATCTGATGTTCTCTGCAAAATGAGAGTTAGAAGCAAACATGGTATATAAAAGTAGCCTGCAAGTATTTGTGAAGAAGACTTGCAAGTGTCTGCTGATCTCTACAAGAAAAGAGTTAGGAGTAGACATAACATGTGAAAGTAGCTTGCAAGTACCTGTGAAGAAAACTTGCAAGTGTCTATTGAACTCTGCAAGAAAAGAGTTAGGAGCAGACATAACATGTGAAAGTAGCTTGTAAGTACCTATGAAGAAACTTACAACTGTCTGCTGATCTCTGCAAGAAAAGAGTTAGGAGCAGACATGATGAAAAAGCTAAGCTGTAAGTACCTGAATAAGACTTGCAGGTGCCTGCTAATCACTGCAAAGAGAAGAGTGAGCAGCAGACATAATATAATGAACTAAGCTGCAAGTACCTGGATAAGACTTGCAGGTGTCTGCTAATCACTGCAAAGAGAAGAGTGGGCAGCAGACAAAATATGAAAGTTGGTTGCAAGTAATTGTGAAGGAACTTGCAAGTGTTTGCTGATCTCTACCAAATGAGAGTTAGAAGCAGACATGGTAAAAAGACTAAGATGCAAGTACCTGCATAAGACTTGCAGGTGCCTTCTAATCACTGCAAAGAGAAGAGTGAGCAGCAGACATAATATAATGAACTAAGCTGAAAGTACCTGGATGAGCCTTGCAGATGCTAACTGTTGATGTGATAAGATGGATATGCCTAAATAACAGAGGAAATGCCTGATGAACTCTGCTGATAATTGAATGAAGATCAAACCAGAGTAATGATCTTGCTATATTTGAGATGATATCTTTAACATGAAGCTCAGATCAATAAGTTGAATGTTGACTGTTGATACAATAGGATGGAAATGACCACATTGGCAGAGAAAAAGATTGACGAATTCTGCCAATATTAACTAAATTACAATAGCAAGGCTTGATGATCAAGAAAAGTTAGATTCTTTGATCAATGATTGATGTCATTAACACTTGATAAAGGTAATGGAATGTATATAAGTAGAGAGCTTGTAAGTCATCATCTGATAGAGATTATGCAGTGAACGCATATAAGATGAGCATAAGTAAAATGAATGTTTGCTGATCCTTTTGGTAGGTCGGATTTAACCTGTTCACCTGTAAAAGAAGGCAGTTGATAATAAATAGGTCTATACTCAGAGATGACCAGGAAAGGTCAGCACTAGTATAGTCCTACTTAGAGCGAACTAGCTACACTCCCCTGAAAGAGCACAAAAGGGAGACATGCACAAAATCCTAAGAAGGAAACGACATATGCAATGCTCTCTTGCCTTGGGTACAATCATCACTGATCAATGAGACTAGTTGCGCCAAATGGCCTAAAGCATTGCTTGTCTGTGGAAAGATCAGTGGAATTGTGGATCCCGTGAAGGCACGGATCGAGAGTACCAGAGAGTGTTCGACCATCACAGTCATGAGATGATCGAAGAGACAAGGCTACACTTGATCGCCATTGCTTGTCAAGCAAAGATCATCGTAACTATAATGTATCCTTAACGAAGCACAGCTGAGCTAACACATGGGGCCTCCCTAGCAGACACTCTGTGTCAGAAGCCGGCTAGGATCCGAAGTCTGAAGCACAACATCGTAAATTAAACGGCTCTCGCTACACATATGTGAACACTCCCCCTATATGTGGTCATAGCGGTCATGCCAGAGAACAATCTACAGAGGGAACAACAAGACTTGGCGATATCTTATTGGTTCAGTGATCTCTTTGGCAAAGAGAAAATGGAGGAAGAAGCATTACAAAAACGGAACTGTGTCAGTACGAGATCCCTGAAGTAAACTTTATTGAAAAGCAAGAATGAACACATAGAAGTGTTTTGTAGAGAAAGTGTTTGAGACATGAAAAATAGAGTAAGAGTAACTAGTAATGAATGTAAGGTACTGGAGACTTATGGGTGTGATGGCTCACCCTTCTGGAGCAGATGTTGAAATTTGCCCTGTTTCATCATTTCCTCTACTAGTTGTAGAAGAGCTCTGCAATCCTCTGTTGCATGACCCTTTTCTTTATGATATTTGTAGTATTAGTTGGAGTCCGTGACTTTTCGATCAACAAGCTGAGAAGATCCAACATTGCTTATTTTACTCTTCATGGCCTGAGGTTGAAAACCCCTTGGAGTAGACTTTGGCGGTCGCCCGACATGAAGCAAAGCTTCTGGGCCTCTTTTCCTCTTAGTGGAAAATTCAGGCAATTTCTTTGAGTCATTAGGAGAGCGAGCGGTGGTTTGAGGATTAAATTTGCAGACACTCTCCCTTTGTTTGGTAACTGGAGGCTGCAAAGTGACTGCGGCCTGCCTGGATGGACAACTTGTCAGATGATCATAAGGACCAACTGGTAGAAAAGCTAGCAGATTAAAATGTGAATTCCCCACTACTGGATTGACTGTAGTAACTGGTATTGCTGCAGGTTGAGAGTCTAGTCGCTTAATTATAGTGACTAGGGTGTCATTGATTGCTGCTATCTGTAGGGAAGTTTCCCGACGTGTCAGTAAGAGGGCTTCCCAGAGAGCGTCTTCACCGGTACAAGGAATGTCTTAAATAAGTTGGTGGTCTGTCATGAGTAACCGTTAAATTTCACCATCTATTTGGATCTGAAGGCCGCATGTTAACTGTTGAAGCGCGAAAACCGCACCGCCTAGTTAACACGGAGGGGTGTTCAATCTCACGGGAAAGGTGAAGAAGAGGATGAAGAAGGTTGCGGGGTTGATGATGAGGAGGAAGCTTCTGAGTGCTCGAGAGTGGAGCAAATGCTTGTTCAAGGGTTGCGGGGATATAGGAGAGGTTTGTTGAGAGCAGCCTGGAAGGCTGATGATCAGTGGAGGAGATTGACCAGGAGCTGTCGAGCAGATGGTTACTTTGAAGGTTGTGCTTGCTGGTTGACGCCGAGAGAGTTGAGCTGAGCTGAGAAGAAGAAGAGGGGGCCGCTAGCAGCGGCAACAGTAGACTTCGCCCGCCGCGGATCAAATGTCACTCTTGTGACGGACTTTCCTTTGATTAATATTGAGTTATTACAGCTTGCTAATACACCTTTATCAGAAAGTAGATAAAGGGGTACAAAGGGGGAGCTGGCGATTAAGGAAGGAGTACCAGAAGAGGCCTTACGGACTGAGCCCGGAGACCGGCAAATCGCGCGGTTAAGGGAAGAAAAATCACCGCGCGGACTGGGAACTAAGGCCGGCAGGCCACGCGCGACTAGAGGAGGGAAGGTGCTGACTAAGAAGAGGAGTCCGCAGGGGCTGATGGCTTGAGCTTGCTGTGGGCTATCTTCGAGCGTGAGAGTTGAGTGAAGCTATGAACCTTGGTGTCTCTAAACCTTCGGGGTCTCTCCAAGCAGACCTCAATGAGAGCTATGGGGGTCTATTTATAGGCCCGAAGAGGTAACGGCTTCCGGTGACGTTACCCCCGGTGAGACGGTAACTTTAGCGAGAAGAGGATGGAATCTGCCGAGTCCGCAACAGGCCGTGCAGACTGGGGCTTTGCTTCTAGAACTGGTCCTGCTGACGGCGGACTAGGAAGAGTCTGCGCCTACTAAGCTGATTGAGTCTATGCTAAGTATGTGCGGGCTGAGGAACAATCTGCCCGCAGATGGGAAGCGGGAGCTGGAAGCTGAGTGGCGGACTGCAAGGAGAATCCGCGGAGTTCACCGCTGCTGAACTGACCGAGCACACGCCAGAGGCGAACTGATGAGGTATTCGCTGAGTCCATCGAGTTCGCACGAGGCTGCGCGGTCTGGGACTGCCTTGAGGAGGTTCTGCTGCCTGGCGGTCTGGTAGGAGTCTGCCACTACTGACCGAGCCCTCACCAAGACTATGCAGGCTGAGGTATCTGCCTGCTACACAGGAGGCGAATGCTAGAGGCTGAGGAATGGTGGGTTGCATAGCGAATCCGCTGAGTCCGCGGAGTCCACCTCTGCTGACAAGCTAAGTCCGCCTATGCTGTTGAACGAAGAGGCCTACTGCTGAGGAGCTGGGGTTCACCAATGTAGGCGAACTGGAAGGCTTGACTGCACTTCGAGTCCACCCAGCTCGCGAGGAACTAGATGTGTGCTGATCTCTGCGGGTAACAGGAGAGCTGGAGCGTCCGTGCTCCTTAGGCGGACTGAGGAAGTTGGCTGCTTATGTTGCTGGAGTCCTCCACTATTGAATGGAACGTGTCGCACCTGCTGGGTGACAAGGCATGGGCGACCTGCCGGACTGACGAGGCAGGCCGTGCATGTTGGCGAGGTGGAAACTAAGGTAGCTGGCTGGCGGCCTGGGGGTAGGTAGCCACTTTTGTTTGGCAGTTTGAGTAGTCTGGAGGATAGACATTTGAGTCCGTCAACACTGGATGTCACCTGCCAGGAGTGGGCTAAGTAGCGGCTTGTTGCCGGCTTGGGCGGATAAGCATCCGAGTCCGGCAAACGGGGCTCATGTTAAGAAACCTGCAGTTTAGCTAACAATGGGCGCGGTCTGCAAGGGAGGACTGAAGGAGCAGTCCGGGGCCCCTGCCGACCAAAGGAGCAACGCACGGTCAGGGTGGTCAGACCGCTGAGACTGGCCAAGTCGCTCGTATTGAGCGGACAGAAAATCCTATCCGCCCATCCTCAGGCATTGTGACCCCCAGGAAGGACCCAGAGCAGGCCGTGACTAGCGAGCTGCCTGCCTTGGGAAGGATCGACGATTTCGGGGTTAACAAACCCCACAATGGCGATCCATAAAGGTATGAACCCAGATCATTATACACTTGCCATAAACGAAATTGATCAACTACTACAAGAAGGGTTAATCGATCCCACAAAAAGCCTTCTACGTGAATAAAAGGACTAAGCAAGCTAGGGGAAAAATGCGACTGGTAATTAATTACCAACCTCTCAACCATTTTCTTGAAGATGATAAATTCCCTCTACCAAAGAGAGAAGTCCTTTTCCAAAAACTCCCCTAAACAAATCTATTCTCCAAATTCGATCTTAAAACTGATTTTTGGTACTTAGGAATTCATCCTGATGACAGACATAAGACTGGTTTCTGCATCCCAGAAAGACACTACCATTAGACCGTCGTAGCTTTTGGGTTAAAACCAGCACCATCATTATTCCATAAAGCTAGATAAAAAGGTTTCCAGCCCATCATGTAAAATGCTTCAGTCTACATCGATGATATCTTACTATTCTCTTCAGATATTGATGCTCATCATGCCTTGCTCTCACAGTTTCATAGTCTGGTCCAACAACATGGGATTATGTTATCCGAAAGAAAGATGATTATAGGAAAACTAGACATTAACTTTTTGGGTATGCATATTTCAAATAGTCAATACCAGCTCCAACCGTATATTTCAACTCAACTAAATCATTTTTCGGATGAAAACTTAACGTTCAAACAAGTTCAGCAGTTTTTAGGCATCATAAATTATATGTAAGAATTTATTCATGATCTGGTTAATTTTAGGCCTCCTCTCACTAATCAGCTCAAGAAAGAGACGCCGCCCTTGAACGAGGCATGCAATAATGCAGTTAAAAAACTAAAGTCTCTAACAAAGGATTTGCCCCCTCTCCAGATTCCCTCATCAGGAAGAAGAATCCTTCAGACTGATGCTAGTGATTGCTTTTGGGGTTCCATACTACTTGAAGAATTAAATGGGAAACAAGGAATCCGTGGATACAAGAGCGGGACTTTAGAGAGTGGAAAACTTCACTATCACTCCACATATAAGGAAATTCTGGTCGTCAAGAGACATATCGAGAAGTTTCAATTTCATCTTATCAGACAACATTTTCTAATAGAAATGGATATGTCGACATTTCTAAAAATGCTACAATTCAAACAAAAGATGTTGCCCCAAGAACAACTTCTGCGATGAGCAAATTGATTCTCTCAGTGGAAATTTGAAGCCCAACATATCAAAGGAAAAAATAATTTCCTCTCGGATTTCTTATCTCAAACTTAGAAAATGATCTCTAAGATATTTCCAGTCTTCTACCATTTTCGGCCGATAGATCTTCCAGCACACGTTCAATCCAAATTGTTGCATTTTATCCTCCACAAAAAATCTTTATCTTGCCTCCTGATTTTCCAGAAAATATATATCAGCCAACATGGCCTGGATAAAGGTCCTCTTTTCAGTTTTTCGTTACATCCCGTTTTCCCTTTTCTTACCGTACTTAGATGCAAGGAATACTTTTATTTTAACTTTTCTAAGGAAACCTACATGGTGTTGTGGTACTTTATTGAAACCCGCTCGTTTGGCATTATATTTGACAAAGGAAGGCTGCTCCAATATCTCGCCTTGGTTGACGTATATCCGTACAAGCCAAAGCATTGACAACTCCTCAAGTGGCTCAGCTTATTTGGCAATACCAGCTTCTGGCATAAAAAATTACGGCCTGAAGGAAATATTCTAAAAGGAGTTCGCGAACAGAAGCATATTCTTATTCACTTACGATACCATCAATCGTTAAGCATTCTGAATACTCATATTATTATTCATAAACAGTACACTTGTACTTTCTGGCATGACTATGAGTACGGCAGTCCAGTTCTCTGTCGCGCATGGTCATAGGGGCGGAACCTCGTGTCGGACACTCGTGTGTGTGTATATATATCTCTACCATATATAAAGAAATATTATGATCTGCGAATGTCATGAGTTTAAAATTCCACGAGCCGTCAGATCATGAGTTCATAATTCAACAACTGTCTAATCGAGCACAATAAAATCATTCCATCTCATCACATTTTAGTAGGTCTCCTAAACCTACTACTAGGGTGTCCTAAACCTATGTGAAATTACGATTTGCCCCTATAACTCTCAAAAAATTGGGCGGCTAGCTGTTAAAATTATATTTTAATTTAAACGCGGTTATCCGATTTCAAACCCAAGACCTGAAGGACAAGAGGAACAACTCAATCCAATGAGGCAAAGAGACAACTGTGATAACTTTTCAAATAATTTATACTTATATTGTTATATTTTATCTATTTTTATAAATAAAAATTATATAAATATCAGTGTAATATAATTCATTATTACTTATAAATATACTGTAGCTGGGTACAGTTGCGCGAGGTCGTAGTGGGGGGCCGGGTATAGTTGCTCGAGATCGTAGTGGCGGGCCGGGTATAGTCGCGAGGCGCCGTAGGGGCGGGCCGGGTACTGTCGCGATTGACAGTAGGGACGGAGCCCCGTGTCGGACACTCGTATGTATATATATATATATATATATATATATATCAGTTCAAGATTTTTAAGCATAAAAAGCTCGAGTTCGTTCTCTCACAATACATGTCGGAATTAGACAAATAATATATGCATTTTGTAGCCAAGAACGATATCGACAACTTTCATGTTGAATATTTTTTTAAAATTTGCACGGTTTAGCCGGAATCTGGCCCGAAAGATTGCTGGCTCGAATTTTGAAATTTATTATTATTATATTCATTTCGAGCCAGCATCCTTTCGGGCGAGATTCCGGCCAAACCGTACAAATGTTGAAAGAATGTTCAACATAAAAGAGTTAGATCTCATTCTTGGCTATAAAATGCATATATTATTTGCCTAATTCTGATATGTATTGTGAGAGAATCAACTCAAGCTTTTTTAGGCATAAAAAACTAGAGCTTATATATGTTATTTTGTGTGTGTCTGTGTGTGTGTGTATGTGTGTGTATAGATATATACATACATACACGAGTGACAGGCACGGTGCTCCGCCCCTACGACCAATCACAATAGTACCTCAACTGTGATAGCACACAGGGGGACCTGGGTGCCCTGCACGATATTATCCCGACCACGACATTTTCCCGACGCGACGGCGCTCCCGGCGCTCGCAAACCCCTAAGTGTTGTACACGACTCGTTGCTTTTTTTTTTGTTGTGCACATGAGTTTGTGAGATACATGAAGAACATATTTTTTTATTATAGACAGAAGACTTTGTTCATATGAGAACGCATTTTTTAAAATAGAAGAAAAAATAAAAAAATATATGGATTAAAAAACTAGAATATTTTTAATAAAGAGGGGTAAATCAGGTTCCTCTTCGGAGAGGAACCCAGTGAGGAATCCCAGAGAGGAATCTGGTTCCTTGCCAATGGAGTACAGAGAGCATAGGAGAGCGGAGTTACCGCCGAGGCGACATGGTTGCCCCTCGTGTAGGAACTATATGAACATAGTCTCCCAGTTAACGCATAACTCACCGAGCGTGCAGAGCCAAGCCACTACCAGTGTAACAACCCCATCCGTTCATATGATATATTCTAGAAGGTCCGGCCGGGGCCCCATAGGATATATCACAAAACAGTCGGTGAAGGTACAAGATGATACCAGAGTCGCGCATCGCACCTAACACAAAGCATTCTAGCGAAAGCCTAGACTACAACTTGAACTCCTCATGAATGTCCAAACATAAAACTCCACATTTTATATCATATAGGAATGTCTTACAACATGTCAAAAGAGTTGGCCTTATGGCCTTACATGGCTTTCACATAGTGGCCTAAAACAGATTGGCGCGCAGGCCGGCCACAATAAAAGAAAACACTCAACAGAACATATTTAGCCTTCGAGGGCTAACAGCAGCAGCAACACCAGCAGGAGTATCAACCTCTATGCGTCCCGCTCGGTTCTCCCGTACCTGGAAAGGGACAATCCACCCACCGGTGGCAAACAAAAGCAACGGTCAGCGTTCAGCTGACCAAATTATAACGACCCTACCCCTTCTCTCGGGGCAGCGGTATTTTTCCCTGCAGGCATATCATATCACAAGTATGGCAAGCTATATCATCAAAAGGTGCTTTCACGCACACAAGCCATCACAACCGTTCGCCGCCCGGCCCAACGGTCCGTGCACTCAGGGCACATTCTTGGTGTTCTGGCAACCTCTTGCCCACCACCGTATCAGGGTTATATCACCCAACGGTAAATCTCTTGAGCATTTCCTCCATGGCGTGCAGCCGGAGTTAGTCTTCCTACACCGGGATGGCCCGTAGCCCCCCATTGTGTCATGGCGCGCAGGCCGAAGACTCTTGCTATGCGCTCCAACAGACCGCACTTTTTGGTCTCACGTCGGACGGACATAGCGCAGGTCAGATCCTCCACCCCCCGTTGCTCAAATCGCCTTGCCTTCTCCGAGTACAGCGTAATCATGGCTATATCAAAGGCGCGGGTCGGTCTCACCAATCCTGTTCTTGGCATTCAAGCCTGGGTATTTCGCTATACCCATTTCCTCACAACAACAGCGGGTCTTTCCTGGGCACACCAGTACTTCCTGTGACTCTCTCCACAGGTGGACACCGCACAAGCACAAATGTCAGGGGTCTTTCCTGGGCACACCAGTACTTCCTGTGACTCGCTTCACAGGTGGACACCCTATGACATCAAGCATCACAAAAGGGCCTTTCCTGGTCCCACCAGTACTTCCTGTGCCTCATTCACAGGTTGGACCCAAAACCATCACATGGCTATTTTCCTGGGCTACCACCCCAGTACTTCCTGCTACTCCTTTTCGCAGGCATAACCCGTAGACTCCTTACACTACACGTTTATCACGGAGTCTTCTCCGGTTCGTATGCAACATCACCAATCCAGACTAACCTGTCCAGATGGGCTTCACACAGCATGCCTATTCCGTACTCCATTTCTGGATCTATATGCTAACAAAGGGGATTTCAAGCATCCACCCAAAGATTTCCAAAACCAGCCACCTCTTGGTGGGGGAAATCACAAAATATGCCAAAAAGGAAGCCTTCACATGGCTAGGAAGAAAAGTCGTTACCCTTGACGACCGCTTCGGTGCCATGGACTCCAAGCTAGCTTGCAAGACTCGCAAGAGCGTTTCCTCCGCAACGCTGGCTTCAGATCTCTCGTCGGTAAACCGCAGCACCACCAACAGCAGCCCCCTTTCCTTCTTCCTCCTCCTTTCTCTCTCTCTTTCTCTCTTCACTTGAAGAAAGTTCAAGGCCAAAGAAAATGAGAAATCTTTCTCTGATTTCGGCCCTTAAGGCAAAAGAAGAAGAAGCTTCAGCCCTTGGATCTAGACTGAAGGAATGGACGACCACGATTCTGCCAAAAACACATATTTTGACCCGACACGGCCTCGAACACGGCCGTGTGCCAGGCCGTGTGCTTCAAGCGGTGGTCAACCGACTTATTCAAACCAGTGACACGCCCACGGGACACGCCCGTGTCATGGGCCGTGTCACCAACACGCCTTCAGATACGCCCGTGTCTGTGGCCGTGTACCTGGATGAAAAAAATCTCAAATCATCCCGAGACTTCACACGGCCTGTGACACGCCCGTGTCCCAGGCCGTGTGCCCAGACACGGCACAAAGACACGCCCTGTCGAAACCTTCGGCGGGCTGAGTTCGTCGCCTGATTTGAGACGCCCTGTGACACGCCCGTGTCACAGGCCGTGTTCAACACTCGACACTCACTTCTCGACACTCGACGATCGTCGAGACAAAATCGTCGAGCATACGACACGGCCTTGGACACGCCCGTGTCCTGGGCCGTGTGCCTCCTCTCGACGCATCGTCGAGAGAAAAATCGTCGAGACAAAAGCCGATCGTCGACACAACCTCGACACGCCCTGCGACACGCCCGTGTCACAGGCCATGTCAACTAACACGCCCTGGGACACGCCCGTTTCCCAGGCCGTGTCACCCAAAAAACTTTGGGCTGTTACAATCCTCCCCTCCTACAAGAAATTTCATCCTCGAAATTCAGACATAGGAAAGGAAATAGAAAACAGCAAGAAAAATGTGACAACATATATAAAAGTTGATGTTACAACATTCTTGCTACAGATGACAAAAACAGCTCAGGGAACTCTTCTCGCATGGTCTGCTCGCGCTCCCATGTCAGTTCTTCACGACCGCAGTTGTCCCACCGGACTTTTACCCTACCGACCGTCTTGTTCCGCAACTGTTTTTCGGCTCGATCTTCGATCTGAATGGGTCTAACTTTCGTTGTTAGCCCATACTCCACCGGCACACGATCAGCCGCGATCACTTGAGTTGGATCTTTCACGGCCTTCCGAAGCACCGAAATGTGAAAGACATCATGTAACCCACCCAAGTCCGCCGACAGAGCTAGCCGATAAGCCGCTTCACCAACTCGCTCAACCACTTCAAATGGACCCAAATATCTGGGACTCAACTTTTTCAATCGTCGAATCCTGGAGACACCTTTGAAAGGCTTGATCTTCAAGTAGACCCAATCGCCAACCACAAACTCTACGTTCCGGTGCTTGGCGTTGTAGTACTTCGCTTGTTGATCTTGAGCAATAAGCAATCTCTCTCGAATCGTCCGTATGGTTGAGTTTGTTTCCTCAACCTCATTGGGTTTAACAACCTGAGCTTCGCCCGCTTCGACCCAAGCCAAGGGAGTACGACACTTCCGTCCATATAGGGCTTCATATGGTGCCATCCCAATGCTTGCCTGGTAGCTGTTATTATATGCAAACTCGACCATATAGAGATGATCTTCCCATCTCTTTCCGAAGTCAAGGGCGCACATTCGGAGCATGTCCTCCATTGTTCTGTTGGTACGTTCAGTTTGGCCATCCGTTTGGGGATGAAAGGCCGTACTGAAAGTCAACTTCGTGCCCAACAGTCGGTGAACTAGCCTCCAATCATTTGACGTGAATCGCCCATCTCGATCACTTACGATGCTCCGAGGAACACCGTGAAGACGCACAATCTGGTCAACATATAACTTTGCCAAACTTTCAACTGAATCATCCCGCCTGTTCGGGAGAAAATGTGCGACTTTCGTTAGCCGGTCAACAATCACCCAAATGGAATCATTTCCTCGCTGCGATCTTGGCAACCCATGCACAAAATCCATGGAAATATCATCAAATTTCCACACTGGGATCGGCAGTGACTTCAAATAACCGCCCGGCTTTTGGCATTCCGCCTTCACCATCACACATGTTTGGCATTTGGATACATAAAGGGCAACATCTTTCTTGAGCCCTGGCCACCAGAATAGCTTCTTCATATCGTTGAACATCTTTGTGCTCCCGGGGTGAATGGAATACTTGGTATAATGCGCTTCATACATCAGTTCTTCTCTCAGTTTCCCCACATTTGGGACGCACAAATGACCCTCTTTTCGCAAAAGACCGTCATTCCAGGTGAATTTGCCTTCTGGCCCTTCATTCACATAGCGTAAGAGATCGTCATCCAACTCCGTTGCCCGTCGAACTCGGTCTGCAAGGTCACATTGCACCTCAGTCCAGTTCAAACATGCAATGGCAGTGGAATTCTTGTCAACACAATAGATCTCCAATGCCTCCAACTCCTGGATAAGACGTTCATCATGCCTTTGTAACCAATTTGCTCTAACCGGAACTCGCCGACTCAAGGCATCCGCGACAACATTCCCCTTCCCGGGCGTATAGTGAATCTCAAAAGTGTAGTCCCCAAGGAACTCCAACCACCTTCGTTGTCGCATGTTCAAGTCTTTTTGCTCCAAAAGATACTTTAGGCTCTTATGATCGGTATAGATCTCCACCTTCACGCCATAAAGGTAGTGTCGCCACAGCTTGAGTGCAAAAATCACCGCCGCTAATTCCAAATCATGGACGGGATAATTTCGCTCGTGCACCTTCAGCTGGCGTGAGCCATAAGCAATCACCTTTCCGTTCTGCAAAAGAACGCATCCTAAGCCGCTCCCTGAGGCATCACTATAAATCACAAATCCATCGGTTCCACATGGCGAAGACAACACTGGTGCCGTGGTCAACCGAACCTTCAGCTCTTCAAAAGCTCGTGCGCACTCTGGCGTCCAAACGAACTTCTGATCTTTTCGCGTCAGTCTGGTTAGCGGCAAAGCGATCCGCGAGAAGTTCTCCACAAATCTTCTATAGTAGCCCGCAAGTCCAAGAAAACTCCTGACTTCGGCCATGGAAGACAACATTGGCCATTCTTGTATGGCTCTTATCTTCGCTGGATCCACTGCAATGCCCGCTCCACTCACCACATGGCCCAAAAATGCCACTGACGATAGCCAAAACTCGCACTTCGAGAACTTGGCATATAGCTGATTTTGCCTCAACGTGTTCAACACTAACCGCAAGTGAATCTCATGCTCAGCTTTGGACTTCGAGTATACCAGGATATCATCAATAAACACTATCACAAACAGATCCAAGTACGCACGAAAAATACGGTGCATCAGATCCATAAACACCGAAGGCGCATTACATAATACAAAGGGCATGACTGTGAACTCATAGTGCCCATAACGTGTGCCAAATGCGGTTTTGGGAATGTCACCTTCCCGAATTCTTAACTGGTAATAACCAGACTTCAGGTCCAACTTCGAATAGACGGTCGAGCCCACTAGCTGATCGAATAACTCATCAATCCGAGGTATAGGATACTTATTCTTCTCGGTCAGCTTATTCAATTCACGGTAATCGATACACAACCGTAACCCACCATCTTTCTTCTTTACAAAGAGCACAGGCGCACTCCAAGGTGACATACTTGGGTGGATATAACCTTGCTCTAGCATTTCTTGTAGTTGAACCTTCAACTCAGCCATCTCTTTAGGCGCAACGCGATATGGCGAGCGGGCCACAGGTTTCGCACCTGGCACCAACTCAATTGTGAAGTCAATCTCCCGCTGGGGTGGTAGCCCAGGGAGATCCGCGGGAAACATATCTATAAAGTCCGCCACAATCGGAACCTCGCACAAAGTGGCCTTAGGCTCAACAGCCTGAATTAGTGCAAAGTAACACTCCGCACCCTTCCGAACAGCTTTGACTACCTGGAGTGCAGACATCAACGTCCCGCCCACTCCTCGAATACCCGCAAACTTGGTCTTCTGTTCGGTATTCTGGCCCAACATGATTTCTTTGGACTGGCAATCAATCATAGCATGCTGCTCCACAAGCCAATCCATCCCAAAAATCACATCGAATTCCGATATTGGCAAAACAAATGCGGTTAAACGAAAATCCCGACTTCCTAACTGAACCGCCACATCGCAAGCTTGATCCGCAAGCATCCAACAACCATTCGGCAACACCACTCTGACGCTATCTGCCTTTGGACGACTGGGTATCCCAAGCTGCGTAAGAAACTCACTAGACAGAAAAGAATGCGATGCACCTGTATCAAACAGTGCTCGCGCCAGCGTGTCCCGAATCATCACAAATCCTATGACAAACATGTCACACACACAAACCGCAAACATAGGAGTACTAAGTAAAACATACAAACAATAGCAAACTAAACTCATATATGTGACCACGTCACTCTGCTTGATGGCCTCTTGCAGGCCAAGATTGTAGACCCGGGGTTGCGCCTGCGAGGCAGAAGAATCCACCACCGCCTTTCCTTTTTCCGCATAAGATGCTCCCGCCTTCTTTTCACTCTTTGGAGGCATCCGACAATCTCGCGCAATATGTCTCATCCGGCCACAATTGAAGCAGGTACGAGTGTCTGGCTTTGAGGTCGCCCCTGATGTTGCTCCCGTTGTAACTGATGAAGGAGCTTGTCCACTGGGCTTGGACTTCTTACCCCATCTCTTCTTATAAAATGATTTTCCCGATCGGGGCGCCTTCCACTCCGGTTGCGTCACAGCCAAAGCTCTCTTCCCTTGCACCCTCTTCATATCCTTTTCCAACGCGGTCGCGGTGTCAACCAACGCTTGGAACCCTTGGTTCACAGAACTTGACACAAGGAACCTCAGCTCGTCCCTCAGTCCTTCATAGAACCGATTAGTCTTTCTCTGTTCATCGGCAAAAATCGAACCCGCATACCGCCCCAAGCGAGTAAATTCATGCAGGTACGCGTCAACACTGCCATCACCTTGAGTCAACCGTTGGAATTCATTTTCCATGGCTATCCGCTGAGCCACAGGAAGGTGCTTCGCAAGGAAGAGCCTGGAGAATTCTTCCATTGACACTTGGGTTAACAGACGACCCGCCAAATGATGCAACTCCATCTCATCCCACCATAATCGAGCTTCTCCTTCAAGCAAGAAGGTGGCTAAGGTAACTTTCTGATGCTCCGCCGTTCCTATCGCCGTCATCACTCGCTTGACGCGCGATAACCAATCCTCAGCCTGCGTCGGGGTTCCCGCTCCCGAGAACGTAGGCGGATGGAAGCTCATAAACCGCGTTAGCTGCTTCGCAGCCGCTCGAGGAGCCACATCCACAACAAGTTCAGGCCTTGCCGCCACCTGTTCTGGCCTCACAGCCGCTTGTTCCTGCCTAAGTGGCTGACCGTGGATCATGGTAAATAAGGCCTCCGCAACTAAACGCACATGTTCCTCAGACGGTGGAGGTGTAGGCACCGCGGCTGGTGCCGTACTTTCATCAGAACGCTGGGACTCAGACGGCCCAGCTCCACTTCGTGTCACCTAAAGGTGGAGAAGACACACACATTAGCGGTCGTACCCAAGCAAGCAACACAAAAGAAGAACACACAGGTTCCTCAAACACACAAATATGCATTCCTATCATGGACATTCAGGAGTTCATTCGTAGACTTGGTGTGCACAAACACGTGCTCGCCACCCCACAAAAGAAGTCGACGACGACTTCGAGAGGGAACGACCAAGACGACCGATACCAAAAATGTAACAACCCCATCCGTTCATATGATATATTCTAGAAGGTCCGCCCGGGGCCCCACAGGATATATCACAAAACAGTCGGTGAAGGTACATGATGATACCAGAGTCGCGCATCGCACCTAACACAAAGTATTCTAGCGGAAGCCTAGACTACAACTTGAACTCCTCATGAATGTCCAAACATAAAACTCCACATTTTATATCATATAGGAATGTCTTACAACACGTCAAAAGAGTTGGCCTTATGGCCTTACATGGCTTTCACACAGTGGCCTAAAACAGATTGGCGCGCAGGCCGGCCACAATAAAAGAAAACACTCAACAGAATATATTTAGCCTTCGAGGGCTAACAGCAGCAGCAACACCAGCAGGAGTATCAACCTCTATGCATCCCGCTCGGTTCTCCCGTACCTGGAAAGGGACAATCCACCCACCGGTGGCAAATAAAAGCAACGGTCAGCGTTCAGCTGACCAAATTATAACGACCCTACCCCTTCTCTCGGGACAGCGGTATTTTTCCCTGCAGGCATATCATATCACAAGTATGGCAAGCTATATCATCAAAAGGTGCTTTCACGCACACAAGCCATCACAACCGTTCGCCGCCCGGCCCAACGGTCCGTGCACTCAGGGCAAATTCTTGGTGTTCTGGCAACCTCTTGCCCACCACCGTATCAGGGTTATATCACCCAACGGTAAATCTCTTGAGCATTTCCTCCATGGCGTGCAGCCGGAGTTAGTCTTCCTACACCGGGATGGCCCGTAGCCCCCCATTGTGTCATGGCGCGCAGGCCGAAGACTCTTGCTATGCGCTCCAACAGACCGCACTTTTCGGTCTCACGTCGGACGGACATAGCACAGGTCGGATCCTCCACCCCACGTTGCTCAAATCGCCTTGCCTTCTCCGAGTACAGCGTACTCATGGCTATATCAAAGGCGCGGGTCGGTCTCACCAATCCTGTTCTTGGCATTCAAGCCTGGGTATTTCGCTATACCCATTTCCTCACAGCAACAACGGGTCTTTCCTGGGCACACCAGTACTTCCTGTGACTCTCTCCACAGGTGGACACCGCACAAGCACAAATGTCAGGGGTCTTTCTTGGGCACACCAGTACTTCCTGTGACTCGCTTCACAGGTGGACACCCTATGACATCAAGCATCACAAAAGGGCCTTTCCTGGTCCCACCAGTACTTCCTGTGCCTCATTCACAGGTTGGACCCAAAACCATCACATGGCTATTTTCCTGGGCTACCACCCCAGTACTTCCTGCTACTCCTTTTCGCAGGCATAACCCGTAGACTCCTTACACTACACGTTTATCACGGAGTCTTCTCCGGTTCGTATGCAACATCACCAATCCAGACTAACCTGTCCAGATGGGCTTCACACAGCATGCCTATTCCGTACTCCATTTCTGGATCTATATGCTAACAAAGGGGATTTCAAGCATCCACCCAAAGATTTTCAAAACCAGCCACCTCTTGGTGGGGGAAATCACAAAATATGCCAAAAAGGAAGCCTTCACATGGCTAGGAAGAAAAGTCGTTACCCTTGACGACCGCTTCGGTGCCATGGACTCCAAGCTAGCTTGCAAGACTCGCAAGAGCGTTTCCTCCGCAACGCTGGCTTCGGATCTCTCGTCGGTAAACCACAGCACCACCAACAGCAGCCCCCTTTCCTTCTTCCTCCTCCTTTCTCTCTCTCTTTCTCTCTTCACTTGAAGAAAGTTCAAGGCCAAAGAAAATGAGAAATCTTTCTCTGATTTCGGCCCTTAAGGCAAAAGAAGAAGAAGCTTCAGCCCTTGGATCTAGACTGAAGGAATGGACGGCCACGATTCTGCCAAAAACACATATTTTGACCCGACACGGCCTCGAACACGGCCGTGTGCCAGGCCGTGTGCCTCAAGCGGTGGTCAACCGACTTATCCAAACCAGTGACACGCCCACGGGACATGCCCGTGTCATGGGCCGTGTCACCAACACGCCTTCAGACACGCCCGTGTCTGTGGCCGTGTACCTGGATGAAAAAAATCCCAAATCATCCCGAGACTTCACACGGCCTGTGATACGCCCGTGTCCCAGGCCGTGTGCCCAGACACGGCACAAAGACACGCCCTGTCGAAACCTTCGGCGGGCTGAGTTCGTCGCCTGATTTGGCACGCCCTGTGACACGCCCGTGTCACAGGCCGTGTTCAACACTCGACACTCACTTATCGACACTCGACGATCGTCGAGACAAAATCGTCGAGCATACGACACGGCCTTGGACACGCCCGTGTCTTGGGCCGTGTGCCTCCTCTCGACGCATCGTCGAGACAAAAATCGTCGAGACAAAAGCCGATCGTCGACACAACCTCGACACGCCCTGCGACACGCCCGTGTCACAGGCCGTGTCAACTGACACGCCCTGGGACACGCCCGTTTCCCAGGCCGTGTCACCCAAAAAACTTTGGGCTGTTACAACCAGCGCGACATCGAGGCTACCTAAGCTAAATGTGTAGAAGTCAGTGGTCATGGAATAGGGACCTATAGAAAGAGAGACGACAGTGCAACAACCCTGAGACGGGCAGTGGCGCCCATTGCCCATGCACACCGCAACATCCAAGGATGGAACAAAGGGAGTATGAAGTTGCTGCACCAGGTGCTCAGAGATGAGGTTGTGGCTTGCGCCACTATCCACAATGATGATGATCGGGTGATCCCGTAGAGTGCCCGAAAGCTTCATGGTCTGCTGGTAGGAGAATAGGGTTGACGACAGCGAAAACACAACCCCTTTCGACGGAGGTAGTCCAACTTGCGGTTCGAGAATCGCTGAGGAGGGGCCGGTTGGCCTGGCAGAGAAGCTGGAAGAGGCCGAGGAGTTGGTATCACTAGAGTAGTGGTCAGCCAGGGTCAGTCCCCCGACGGAGGTTCGTATGACGATGTGTGATGGTATTATCCCCGCATGGTTTTTTTTTTCTGATGAGCTGATCAGTCTCTTTAATTTGAATAAGAATAATAGGATTAATAATCTGAAAAAGAAGGTTATTTGCCTATGGTGAGTTTGATTTTGCCCGTCTCCACTCCTCTGTTGGCGGGCTCTTTTCTGATTGATTTCTGTTGCTAGTTATGGCTAGTTTTGTTTAATCTGACCCTTGCAGCTACTGTTTCCCTCTGGTCTCGCGGTGGTTTGCTTACTTTCTTGTTTTCTACATCGCTTGTAACTTGTTTTTGAGGTGTTCTTTCTTTGAATGCCTCAGGTTCTGGACTGTAGCAGGTGTTAGTTTGGAGCTGCGTCAGTTGCTGTTTTCTGACCCTCTTGGGGTAGGGTTTTCTGTGAACTTGCCGACCCATGGGTTCGTGTAAAGTGTTGATGCCCATGGTGTCGTTTGGTTAGACTTTCTGCTACTTTGCTGCTGTTATTCTTTGTTTACTTTTGGACACTTGTTCTGGAATGATTAGTTATGGGTTTGATTGGTAGCCCCCTTGCTTAGATATGCTAAGGCAGTTGGAGCATTGCGTACCTTGATTTGAAACGTTAATCTCACTACTTGCTGCGCATGATAAATCTACTTTTATATACAGTAAATCTAGACGTCTGATACTGTGTGGTGCACCTCACTTGGTCTTCATGAGCACTTAGGTCACCAAATGATCAAATCAACTATTTTTCCGCTGCGTAAAACTATATTTTCAAACCGTGGACTAGTTGATCCACCTAGACGAGGTACACGGCTTTGCATATTGTGCATACATTATATTTGGATCACATTGAGTTTTAAAAAATGATTTCTATAAGTTGCAAGAGACGATGAATTGCCTTAACGTCAGTAGATGTCCCCTACGTGATGTGGCATCACAATGCGTAGTTCCCCTACTCTGATAGTATTTTAAATGCTGGTAAAATGCGGGTTGTGATAGTTGGTATCAGAGGGAGGCTCTATGAAAAAGGTAGTTGGGTGGTTTGGCGAGTGAACCGAACGACTGCTACCCTAAGCAGAACCTCAAGCGATCATTTCGTTGTTTACACACACCGATATGTCATCAGTATGTCTTGACCGAAGCACAATCACTACACTCATAGCATGATAAGAAGTATACGAGACATATTATGTAGTATGAGATGCATAATATGTGTTGTATATGGATCCATCATAGGAAGTGACATGTGACGGTTATGTAGTATGGGATACATAACAACCATTACATGGATGCCCATTAGCACGTTTTCTTTTTTCGTTACATGTAATGTTATGTAGTATGGGATGCATAACATTGCATGTGTACTCCGCTCAGAACATGCATTAAAGCCTCTTTCTAGAATGCATAACACTGCATACATTCATATCATCGCATAAGCATGCGTTCCAAGTTAAAGACATACCAGATGATATATGTACACACATGATTTGAAAAGAAATTTAAATGTTCATGCACTCATGTCAAGAGTCAATAGGATGATGTTGCATCATCCTAGTTAAGTTCATAACATTGTTTCATGGAATTCCAGAGCAAGGTAATAGCAATAGCAGGTAAATTTCTTTTCTGTTCCGAAATGATCCGGGTGATTTTCCGTATCTCCTTGGCTTAAGTGCCTTAAGTTAGATTTTGATTTGATGTCCATCTATCTTGTAGACATGCCTCGTGGGAGAACGACGTGATCGACTCCCCAGCCCGAGGGAGAGTCTTCTGGTGGTCAGAGCGAGTCCGTGATCGAAAGTCTGCGTCAGAGCAATGGGGCTTGGCTAGGCAGTTAGATACGATGCAGACTCAGATTCAGTCCCTGGTGTCTCCTGCCACGGTGCAGCAGCTTGTCGCGTAATAAACGGTTGTGAGTCTAGCTGTTACTGCTCCTCTGGCACCTCCAATGGCATTGCCACCGGAGATGAACTTCATATCTCACTTCCAACAATTGGGAACTCCTACCTATGATAGTAGGGCAGACTTCATGGCCTTGGATGATTGGGTGATCAACATGGAGGAGATGTTCTTCTTTTCAGGCATCTCTGAAGCTTTGAAGGTGATGGTGGATGCTTATCAATTGAAGGGACATGCAAAAGGTTGGTGGATCAGGGAGAAGGAAAGTCTTGTCGAGGGATGCTCGTGGGCGGTGTTTAAAGCAATGTTGCTTAAGAAGTTTCTCCCTTCGGTTGAGCGCGACCAATTGATGAACAACTTCTTGCATCTGAAGCAGAGGCAGCTCACCGTCAGTGAGTATAAGATTGAGTTCAGCAAGTTGAGCAGGTTCGCCCCAGAGTTGGTGGCTTCTGAGGAAGGAAGGGTGAAGCGGTTTTTGAGTGGTCTCACTGGAGACATCCAGCAGTGGGCTAGTGCTTATGGGTCAGAGACTTATGATAAAGTGGTGGAGGCCGCATTGAAGGCCGAGTCTATTTAAAAGATAAAGAATCGTGGACAACAAGCGAAGAGTAATAAGAGGAAGTTGGACAATCGAGAGAGTTCAAAGGCATCACACTCGGACTCAAGAAAGAGGGGTATGGGGCACTGTAGCTTCTATGGCAAGCGGTGTCATCCGTTCGAAAAGTGTTTCAAGAGGCTCGATGCGCAGGAGCAGTCGAAGATTAGTGTGATTCAGGACGCGCATAAGGCTATCCCGGTGTGCTCTTTCTGCTCTAAGCTCGGTCATGAGGCATCCCGGTGTTTCAATAAAACTGGGTGTTGTTTTCTATGCGGGCAGAGAGGCCATCGTAGGGCCGAGTGCCCAAGCTCTCAGACCGTAACTTCAGCGGTTCCTCTACAGACCTTGCCGCCACCCCCGCGGATCGTGGACAAAGGGAAGGGCAAGCTTAATGTGCTGACTAGAGAGGAAGCTCAAGCCTCAGCATACGTGATATCTAGTGAATTCAAGGTGAAGAATAAGTGGTCGCATGTCCTATTTAATTCAGGAGCTTCTCACTCTTTTGTCGCTCAGAGTTTTGTTAACAGGCACTGATGGCTTGTTGTTCAGTTGGATGATGCCCTGTTTGTTAAGTTTCCATCTGGAGAGCAAATTATGTCAGATCCGGGTATTCAGGAGTGCCCTATTTCTTTGGGTGGTGTCCAAGTTCTAGCAGATTTAAAGATGTTGGATTTGGCAGATTTCGATGTGATTCTTGGAATGGACTGGTTGTTTAAATTTGATGTCGTGATCAAGTGCAAGGAGAAGCAGCGCGATTTCAAGTTGGGCGACGGTCATCCATTGAGTGTTTATGGCCTTCCTTGAAAGTGTTCTCCAATTATTTCTATAGTACGCGCCCGCCGAGTTTTAGCATCTGGTTGTGAGGGTTTCCTGGTTTCTAACCGTATAGTGGAAGCTTCTCGTGTTGAGCCAGCCGTGGAGGGCATCCCAATGGTGTGAGAATTTCCTGATGTTTTTCCTGATATGCTTTTCGAACTCCCTCCCGAAAGAGAGGTGGAGTTTTCTATAGACCTCGAACCAGGCACCCGACCCATTGTTAAGCCATCGTACTGCATGGTGCCTCGTGAGTTAGAAGAATTACGTGTTCAGTTGGATGAGCTGCTGGAGTGTGGTTTCATTAGACCGAGTACTTCTCCATGGGCTGCTCTTGTTCTCTTTGTGAAAAAGAAGGACGGTTCCATGAGGTTGTGTATCGATTACCGAGGGCTGAATAAGGTGACTATCAAGAATAGATATCCGTTGCCATGGATTGACGATTTGTTCGACCAGCTGCATGGGTGCATCAGGTTCTCGAAGATTGATCTCCGTTCAGGCTACCACCAGATGAGGGTTCGTGAGTCAGACATTCCTCTGATAGCTTTTAGATCCCGACACAGACATTTTGAGTTCCTCGTGTTGTCCTTCAGTTTGACTAACGTGCCTTCTGTGTTCATGGATCTGATGAACCATGTGTTCAAGGATTTTCTTGATTGTTTTGTGGTCGTCTTCGTCGACGATGTCCTCGTCTATTCTCGCAGCGATGAGGAGCATGCCCATCATTTATGGTTGGTTCTGTCTGTCTTGAGAAAGCAAAAGATGTATGATAAGCTTAGCAAGTGCGAGTTTTGGCTACCTCGGGTGTCCTTCTTAGGATATGTGGTGAGCAAGGATGGAATCTCTGTTGATCTAGCCAAGATTTCAGCAGTGATGGACTGGAAGAGACCTTCTACACCAAAGGAGATCAGAAGTTTCTTGGGCTTGGCTGGATACTATAGGAGATTTGTGGAGGGTTTCTCCACATTGTCCGCTCTGATGACTCGTCTGAAGCAAAAGAATGTTGCCTTCATTTGGAGTGATAAGTGTGAGGAGGCTTTCCAAGAGTTGAAGAGAAGGTTGTGCACTGCCCCAATTCTGATTCTGCGTATTGAGGGAGTGGAGTGTGCGGTGTATGTTGATGCTTTCCACATTGGACTTGATTGTGTTCTGATGCAAGAGGGGAAGGTGATCGCCTATGGATCTAGGCAATTGAAGGTTCATGAGAAGAATTACCCTACTCATGATTTGGAGTTTGCGGTGGTGATCAATGCCCTGAAGCTGTGGAGGAATTTATTATATGGCGTCGTGTGTAAGATTTATACAGATCATAAAAGTCTGAAGTATGTATTCACATAGAAGGAGCTGAATTTGCACCAGCGCCGGTGGTTGGAGTATGTGGCTTATTATGAAGTGGACATCCTCTATCATCCTGGTAAGGCCAACATGGTGGACGATGCTTTAAGTAGGAAGACGGATCAGATCTATAATTTAACGGTTCGAGCCTTAATTGAGGTGTTTCTTTTGATGGATATTTCAGTGGTGAGCCGTGGCGAGCCCTCTGGCTTGGAATCCCAGGTGTCTTCTTGGATTTCTCTGACTAGTTTGCATCAGAAGGATGACCCGGATTTGTAGCACTTGCGAGCTAGGACCAAGAAAGGAGAATTATCTGATTTCTCTATTGATGAGCTTGGCACCCTCTTGTATAGAGGTAGATTCTGTATCCCTGTGGTGGGAGATATTCGAGTGATGATTTGCAAGGAAGCTCACGGATCTAGCATGGCTTACCACCCGAGTTCCACCAAGATGTATAGAGATCTGAAGCAAATCATATGGTGGTCGGTCATGAAGAACGACATCGCCAAATTTGTATCGGAGTGCTTCATGTGCAAGCGGGTGAAGACCGATCATGGCAGGCCTGGATGAAAATTGACACCTTTGGAAGTTCCCATGTGGAAATGGGAGAGTATCTTGATGGATTTCATTACCGGATTGCTGAGGTCACCTCATGAACATGATTCTGTTTTGGTCATAGTGGACCGGTTGACGAAGTGTGCCCATTTCGTCCCCTTCAAGGTCGGCTATTCGATGGAGAAGATTGCAGAGTTGTATGTGGATGAGGTCATTAGATTGCATGGCGTGCCTGTAAACATTGTGTCAGATCGGGACTCAAGATATATGTCACATTTCTGGCAGAGCTTGCATGGAGCTTTGGGCACCGACCTCCGGTATTCTACCGCTTATCATCCGCAGACAAATGGTCAGATGGAGAGTGTGAATCAGATCGTGGAGGATATGATCAGGTGTTATATTCTGGATCATGGTGGCGCTTGGGATAAGCGCTTAAGATTGATGGAGTTTGCATATAATAATAGTTACCAAGAGAGTCTACAGATGGCACCTTTTGAAGCATTGTATGGGAGGCGCTGCAGGACTCCCTTATTTTGGGCCGAAGTCGGTGAGAGACCATTGTTAGGTCCAGATGCTTTGGTGGAATTGGAAGAGGCGATGACTAATATTCTGGAGAAGCTCTGCGTTGCTCAGGAGCGGTAAGAAAAGTATGCCAATCAAAGAAGGGCAGATCCGGAGTTTGAGGTTGGGGACTGTGTTTTTCTGAAAGTGTCTCTGGTGTCAGGCGTTAAAAGATTTGGGAAGAACCACAAGTTGTATCCCAGATATGTTGGGCCATTTCAGGTCGTTGAGCGCAACAGAGTGTCTGCTTATAGATTGGATTTACCTGCTACCTTCCCTGGCGCCCATGATGTATTTCATGTCAGCCAGTTGAGGAAGTGTGTCCGCAGCAATCGTCAAGCCCTCGATTCGGTGCCTCAGATTTAGCCCAATTTGTCTTATGTTGGGGAACCTGTCCTTATTCTAGAGACCCAAGAGCATGTGTTGCGGAGGAAATCCTTTCCCATGGTAAAAGTTCTCTGGCGAAATCATGACGTCGAGAGCGCGACATGGGAGCTGGAATCAACTATGCGGGAGTCTCATCCGCACCTCTTCATTTAATTATCCCAGGTGAATCTATTCTTCCTGCACCATTTATTTTGTCGCAATAATGTTTTCTGTCCGTACGTCAAGTTTCAGGACGAAACTTTCTTTTAGGGGGAGTGGCTGTAACGCCCCCAGTTTTTCTGGTACTATTCTTTTGCCTGCTGACGTCATAATGACGGAAGGGCATTACATGTCCAAAAGTTTACTGCGCGACGCCATTTGTGCGTTTTTTTTGCGTCCATTAGGTTTGACCGGCTAGATTTTGGGATATGCGTCAGAACCGAATTTGTTTACATTGGGAAGCTGAGATATATAATTTCTAACTTGTTCGTCGAGTTTCGTCGCGATCCGAGCATTTTTGGAGCCTCGGCGCACGTTTGAAATTCGGATAATTATAAATTATCATAACTTCGTTAGGCCATAACTCGAGATCGGTGCGTCGTATTTTGATTCCGACTTCGTCGTTGGGTTCGTAGCATCGACATTCTCCTACGACGCGAATTTCGTCTGTTTCGACGCGCGTTTGGGTCTTCGTAATATCATAGCAAATAAAAATAAATTTAATCTTATAGTTTTTCTATGCTCAGAGATCTCCGCTCGGAGATCTCCGAGCTCTGTGCTTAGAGATCTCCGAGCGGAGCTCAGAGATCTCTGCGCTGAGAGATCTCCGCTCAGAGATCTCCGAGTGTAGCTCCGAGATCTCTGCGCTCAGAGATCTCCGCTCAGAGATCTCCGTGCGGAGCTCAGAGATCTCTGCGCTCAGAGTTCTCCGAGCGGAGCTCAGAGATCTCCCCCCTCCCTATATAAGATTTAGACAGAATAAAATTTATAATAGATTTGAAATCGCGAGCCGACGGAGCTCCGGTACTCGGAATCGCAAGCCGAACATAGATTCGAAAAGCTCTCGCCGAGATCTATGCGATCGTGGTGAGTATTTCTACTTTCATGGAATTTCTCCGTTAGGGTTTTTGGCCCTAACTTCTGTTTCGACCTTGTCGATGTAGATTTCTGTTTCTCGCCTTCGCTAGGGCCGATCTGCATCGTGGTGCCTTCCGAAGTGTGGTTTCGGGTGGTTTGAGGTTGTTGGGTACATTGGAATATATGTACCTGATTTGAAAAAGCCTCACCCTACTCAATGATATACATCAAGGTGTATTTGATGTGCTTTGAGTTTATTTGTGCAGGTTAAGTAACTGCAGGTTTGCAGGAAAAGTTTCTAAGTCCATGTGTCGACACCTAGAAGAAAAGTGTCGACACTTAAGAAGGGTTGTGTCGACACCCAGAGAAGCTGTGTCGACACTTGGAGTAATTATGTCGACACCAGGAAAGGCATAGTCGACACCAGAAGCAAAGTGTCGACACATACAGACAGTGTCGACACACTGTGAAGAATTGTCAACATAATCTGTGTCGACACTTAGAGGCAGTGTTGACACCCAGAGAAACTTTGTCGACAGCAAAAGTCTCGACACTAGGAGGCTGTGTCGACACTCAGCAAACTTCAACAAAGTTCAAATACAAGTGTCGACACTAGGAGGCTGTGTCGACACTCAGCAAACTTCAACAAAGTTTAAGTATATGTGTCGACACAAAGGAGATGTGTCGACACTCAGCAAAGTCTCAACATAAGAAGATGTGTCGACACTCAGCAAAGTCTCAACACATGAAGAATGTGTCGACACAAGGAGATGTGTCGACACTCAGCAAAAGTTTCAACACAGAAGTCATGTGTCGACACAAAGAAGATGTGTCGACACTTAGCAAGTTTCAACACAAGAATATGTGTCGACACAAAGGAGTTGTGTCGACACTTAGCAGAATTCAACTAAGTATTAAAGAAGGAGACTTGTGTCGACACACAGGATCAATGTCGACACATTCTGAAGTAGCAGTGTCGAGAAGCTATTTCAACAACACAAGGAGTTGTGTCGACACCATAAAGGCTAGTGTCGACACTTAGTCTACTTGTGTCGATACTTAGTCTATTTGTGTCGACACATAAAGACTATCTGTCTCGACACTTTCAGACAGTGACAGAGATTTAAAGAAGTGACTGGATGACTTGACAGCTGCCATTTCAATCGGTCAACTGCTACTGTCAGAGCTGTCAGAAGGTTGTTAGAAACCGGATCAGCCGGTCACCGTGAAGAAAGCTTATATAAATGCTTATTCCTTCAACAGAGGTATCAATCAAGGAAGCAATCAATGAAGTGAAAAACAACACTACAAGAAGAAGACCTTCAAGAGAAGATCTAAGAAGTTGGAGAGAGAGCTCCTTCTAAGAAGACCAGCTGTTGAACCAGGCTGATAAAGAAGATTCAGATTGATATCAGAATCTCAAGACAGCAGTTGATTGAAGATCATCTACATTGAGATACAACCCTACTGTGTTCTAATTCAAGAAGCTTTGAAGAAAGCCAAGGGAGGTTGATCTCTGCCAAGTTCTTCCAAGAACTCATCAAGAAGCCAGTCAACTCTTCTCTCTCTAGCAAGAGTTGTGGTTATATACTTTGTATTTTCTAATTTCTGTGGGATCTTGTATAGATCTGAGTTGTAAGCCTAAATCTATAAAGGCTGAGGTAGGGCCTGTAAGCCTGAGTGTAGGAGAATCATTTCTCTGAGTGTAGGCCTTGTTAAAGGCTGAGGTAGGGCTGTTGTGCCTGAGTGTAGGTCTTGTTGAAGACTGAGTGGTAGAGCTTTTGTGCCTGAGTTGTAGGAGTGGGATCACTCTGAGTTGTAGGAACCTGTTTGGGGTTCTGTGTTGTAAGATCTGTGGATCTGAGGAGAAGTGGAGAAGTTAGGCCGAATCTAGTACACTACTAGATAGGCGAAGGGGGAAAGTGGATGTACCCAGACCTTGGGGAACCACTATAAATCCTGTGTGCTCTCTGTGATTGTATGCTTGTATGGTTGCTGTGCTGTGATACTTGTAGAATTGCAATTACTGTACTGTTTTTCTGCCTTTAAAGTTTAAAAAGATATAGGTCACCTATTCACCCCCACTCTAGGTGATTAGGCACTGTTTCTTTCAAGTGGTATCAGAGGGAGGTTACTCAAAAAGGACATAATAGTCTGAGTAAAGATCCTGTAGGCAGAATCAAGAAAATGGGTTCAACTGAGAATCACAAAGAGCTAGGATCCATGAAATTGCCAATCTACAGAAAAGAGATTTTTGGCATATGAAAAGAGAGGGTTAGACTCTTCATGGAAGCTTATGACCCAAGAATATACATCACAGTCAAAGAAGGGTCATATGTGCCAATGAAAGTATCTGTTCTGGATGCAAATCAGAGAACTCCCAAAGATTATTCAGAAATGACAAAAGATGAAATAATTCTGGCCACTATGGACAAGAGGGCCCAGAATATTATTTTAAGTGCAATTGATGATGCCACATTTCAGAACCTAATAAATTGTAAAACATCAAAAGAAATGTGGGACACACTGATAGTTTACATGGAGGGATCTGAAGAGGTAAGACAAGACAGGAAGTCCTTGTTAAATCAAGAGTATGAAAGCTTCAGACAAGGAAGGTCTGATAGCATTACTGAGTGTTATAAGAAATTCTATAGGATAGTCAATGAATTGATGTCCTATGTGTTGGAACACCCTATTACTAATTTGGGTCAGGATCACTATGTCTCTAGGAAACCAGTTCTTGACCTCCTGTATAGATCTAAAGGTCAACTAGAATTGAGTCTAAGGGTTAGAAGTCTAGGTTTGAAAGCTGCCTCAAGACCAAGAATTTTTCAGTTTGAGACTAAGTGATATCGTCGAGCTCAGCACGACGATTCGTCGAACTCCGATCGACGATCGTCTAGCTCAACTTCGACAGATCGTCGAACTCCATTCGACGATCGCTGAGCTCAAATTCCACAAATCGTCGAACTCCATTCGACGATCTGCGAGCTCAGTTCGACGATCTTGACTCAGTATTGGACCTCTATCTCTGAGCTCAGTTCGACGTTCTTTGAGCTCAGATCGACGATTTTTGTTGCTGTCTAAATCCATATAGCTGAGCTCAGTTCGACGATAGCAGAGCTCAGTTCGACGTTTTTCTGATGACTTCAAGGATTTTCAAGATTCAAATTCAGTTCAGTTAAGGAGTTATTCAGCAATTAATTCAAAAGATTTTCTAGCCGTTTTTCATTTATTTCTGGACCAAGTTTCAAGGTATTATCAAGGAATGTTTCTTTGGACTTTCCTCCAGAAGACATTTTGCAATTAAGGATGCAATTAATGCAGGCCAATGGCTATTCTTGACAGAGGATGTTTCTTCTATTCAGTACCAGAGAATAAAAGACAAGATTTTTGAATCTCTCTTAGACATCACAACACTCAGAACACAGACAAGAAAAAGAACAAGAACAAAATATTCTCTGTCTCAAAGAATTTTTCTGAAGAACACACATCCAAGGAGATCAAACTTTCTGAAATCTTCTGATCTCTCTTGTCTCAAGTGTTCAAGGCCAACATCTTTCAAGACTCCAGACACCTAACATTTCAGCTGTTGCTGAAATCATCTTTTGCTGGAGATCAACTTCTGAAGGCCTATCACCCTACAGCAAAGCTTTTTTTCCTGAACATCTCAAGGACTCAGGGGGAGCTTTGACACCATCAAATCCACATAGTCTTCTCAGCTGCTTTGAGAAAGAGAAGACTTCCATCACTCTCTCACCCCCATCTCTGTAAAGGGTTTCTCAAACTCGCTTCAAAAGTTTGAGTTTGGTTTTTGAGCATCTTGTCAAAAGCTCATTGGTGGCAAGACACCTGATCAAAAAATCTGATTTGGTTTTTGAGCACCTTATCAAAAGCTCATTGGTGCCCAGGACACCTGATCAACTCATCCTGCAGTGGATTCCTACCTAGGGTGGTAGAAGAGTGGATGTACCCAAGTTTAGGGGAACCACTATAGCTCCTTGTGTCATCTGGATTGCTTGTCTTTATTTTTGTTTCTGGATGTGATTGTTATGTGATTATTTTGTGATTAGTTTAGTTCTGTGATTAGATTTAATAATTGCTTCCCTGCTCACTCAGATTACAACAATTGTTGTAAAAAGTTTTCAAGCACCATATACTCTATTCACCCCCCTCTAGAGTATATCAGATCTAGCTACACTTTCAATTGGTATCAGAGCCAGGTTGGTTAAACATACCACACCTTGGTGGTTGCACAGGCTAACACCTGAACCCAAAGATTCCTAGTTAGATCTGTTTTCTTTTGAGTTTAGTATTAGATTTTGCTTTCACAAATCATGGCCCAAAACAAAGATTATGCTAGCACCAGACCTCCAGTGTGCAATCTATCCAAGTTTGCACTTTGGAAAGCAAGGATCAGATTATACATGAATTCTATTGACGAGGATATTTTTAACTCTGTTTTGACAGTTTGTCCAAGACCTCCAGAGAACTCAAGTACAAATGCTGTTCCACCTCTATCAGGAACAGATGCTGACATCAAGAAATGGAAGGTAGCTGATGCCAAGGCTATGAACATCTTAGCCCAGACCATGTCTGATGACATCTTTCAAAAGGTGGCTGAATGCAATTCAGCAAAGGAAATCTGGGATAAACTCTCTGAAATAGTCTCAGGCTCAGCTGATGAGAGAAAGGATAGGAGATCCCACCTCATATCTCAATATGAGAATTTCAAGAAGGGAGAAGCTGAGTCAGTTGGAGACATGTACAACAGGCTCAGTCTAATAGTCAGTGAACTCAGGACTTTGGATAAAGAGATCTCACTAACTGAACTTAATGACAAAATTTTAATGTGCTTCCCTAGCACTTGGGATTCAAGAATCTGGCCAATCAAGGATGCTAGAAGTTTGAATGAGATCACCACTGAAGCTCTATTGGGTAAGCTCAAATCTTATGAGCTACTCATTAAGAATAGAGAAGAAGAACAGAAGGCTGCCTCACCAGCGACAAGAAAAGAGAAAACAATAGCCTTCAAGGAAACTGAAGATCTGCCTGAAGACAAAGTCACAGGCAATGATGAACTGCTCAGTCTGTTGGCCAAAAGATTTTACAAGATGGCCAGAAAGGACTTCAGAAGGAGATCATACAAGGAACATGATAAGCCAAGGTATGACAAGTCAATTAATAATAAGGAAATTGTCTGCTTTGGTTGCAGGAAACCAGGGCATATTGTTCCTGACTGTCCAGAAAACAAGAACAAGGACAGAAGGGACAAGAAAGAAAGAAGAAAGGAGAAAGACTCCAAGAGGAATGGAAATAGCAAACCCTCCTCAAGCAAAAACAAACACACAAGAAAGGGGTTTGTTGCTGAATCCTGGAGTGAGACTGAAGAGGAGTTAGAAGCCTCTTCCAGCTCCAGCGATGATGAAGATGATGCAGAAGAAAAAGAGTTCTGCATGATGACAATCAATGCCTCACAACGTAACTCAGATGAAGAAGAGTCAGAGTCAGATTCAGAGACTCAACCTGAAGAAGATCAAATAATTAGTTCATTTGATTTTAATTCAGAGGACTTTAAATCTGATTTTAAAGCATTATGTTTAGATCTGCTAAAATCTGAGAAAGAAATTATCTCTCTCAGAAATCATTTATCTGAACATAATACCTTAAAGTCAGAAAACCTACAACTCTCTCCGGAGTTGGAGTGTTGTAGGGAGCAGATAACTTCACTGAAAAGTGAGCTATCTGAGGCTAAGAAGCTTGAAGAATCCCTTAATGGGAGAAGTATCAAGCTGATGGACATCACAAGCACAGTGAACTCCAGATTTAATAGTACACTGGGCTTGGGTGCTTCATCCAGCCAACCCATAGTTCCAACAACTCCAATTAAATTCATTTCTGATAAAGGAAAGGGAGTTGTAGAGGTAGCTAGGAAAAATTCTGATCTGCCCAAGAAAACTAAGTCCCAGCAGAAATCGTCGAACAGAGATCGACGATTGCCGAACGCAGATCGACGATCTCAGGCAAAATCATCGAACTCAGGTCGACGATCTCAAGTTCCTGAACTCTGCCATAGTCGACCGTCGAACAGAGCTTGACGATCTGACCCAAGATCGTCGAACGCAGCTCCACGATCGTCGAACAGAGGTCAGAGCTCTGGAAATCCTTTCAAGGGCAAATCAAAATTCAATCCTAAGGGTCCTTCATCCCAAATCTTTAACCCTTATACTAAATGGATTATACCTCCAAGGAGATACCATCCTGAAGGTTATAAGAGTCAACCTGCGATGTCTTTTATTTCAGAGTTTAAAGGTTATCGACCTAGGCCCAAGGTAAACTGGGTCAAAAACAAATGAATTATTTTATGTGCAGGTGAAGACCTATCCAACATCTAACCAGCAATGGTATTGGATAGTGGGTGCTCTAAGCACATGACAGGGAACAAGGACAACCTCACATCCTTTAGAGCCAAGCTTGGACCCAAAGTTATCTTTGGTGATTCAAACTTTGGACAAACTAAAGGATATGATGCAGTCTAGATTGGATCAGTAACATTCAAGAAGGTAGCTTATGTGGAATGACTGAAGCACAACTTAATAAGCATCAGTCAGCTGTGTGATGAAGGCTACCAAGTGACCTTCAGCAAAGCATTATGCAAAATCAAGTCAGGGGACAACACAACTGTGTTGACAGGTAAAAGGAAAGGTAACATCTATCTAGTATATTTTCTTTCAACAGATGTAGATATTTGCCTGTTCAATTCTATTTGTAGACCAAATATTTTATGGCATAAGAGACTAGGACACCTAAACCTTAGAACTATTGCTAGGCTATCCAAGGACAACCTTGTTAGAGGACTACCTTTTGGCCCCTACAAGAAGGAAGGACTCTGCAGGGCTTGTCAATTAGGCAAGCAAACTAAAAATAGTTTTAAGTCACTTAATAAGAGTGATTCACCTACGATATTGTATCTGTTACACATGGATCTTTTTGGACCCATCATAGTATAAAGCCTAGGAGGGAAATCTTACACTTTAGTAGTTGTAGATGACTTCTCTAGATTCACTTGGGTGTTCTTTCTAAGAAAGAAGTCTGATAACTTTAAGTGTCTGACAGAGTTTCTCAAATGTATACAGATTGAGTTCAATACTCACATTGCCCTGATCAGAAGTCATCATGGGACAGAGTTTGATTCTCTTCTTATGTAAGAGTTCTGTCAGAGTGAAGGGATCAGGCATACTTTCTCAGCTCCTATAACTCCTCAACAAAATGGGGTAGCTGAAAGGAAAAATAGAACCCTTATTGAATCTGCCACTACATTATTGTCAGATGCTCACCTTCCTATATCCTTTTGGGCAGAGGCAGTGAACACCTCCAACTATGTGCTGAATAGAAGTTTGATACATAAACTAAAGGGAAAGACTCCCTATGAATTACTCGAAGGGAAGAAACCTAAAGTTGATTATTTTAGAGTTTTTGGTTGTATTTGCTACATACATAATAATGACAAGAAATATTTAGCAAAATTTCAAGCTAAAGCTGATGAAGGAGTGTTTCTGGGATACACCATGATTAGCAAGGCTTATAGGGTCTATAATAAATCATCTCTAAAAATTGAGGAATCTGTTCATATATCATTTGATGAATCTAACATGTCTTTCGAGGAGAAGATCCCTTCTACCATAGAACCTCTGTAGGAACATTCTCTTGTTGAAGACTTGAAGAAGTTACAGGTTACTCAAACAAATGAAAGCAGTGAAGATGAAGAAAGTATTCAACATATTGAACAACAACTTAAAGAGCCAGTTGTTGTACCACAAGAGAAAACAACAACACAGGTTGGTGAACAATCAATACCCCCTGTTGATTTAGTAACATCAAGAGATCATCCAATTTCCCAAATAATTGGAGACATCTCAGCTGGTGTGCAAACCAGAAATCAGGTCAACCAAAACCTGTTGCACACCTGCTTCCTATCTCAAATTGAACCTCAGTCCATTCAAGATGCAGAGCAAGATCCACACTGGATCATTGCAATGCAAGAAGAGTTGCATTAATTTGAAATGAACAAAATGTGGGAACTAGTGCCAAAGCTTAAGGATCACTCCATTGTTGGAACAAAGTGGGTGTTCAGAAACAAACTGGATGATCAAGGAGTAATTGTAAGGAACAAGACAAGGCTAGTTGCTCAGGGATATTCTCAAGAAGAAGGAATAGACTATGACCAGACTTTTGCACCAGTTGCAAGATTGGAAGCCATCAGAATATTTTTAGCTTATGCAGCATATAAAGGCTTCAAGGTATATCAGATGGATGTCAAAAGTGCATTTCTAAATGGAGACATCAAAGAAGAAGTATATGTCAGACAACCTCTAGGTTTTATCTCTCCAACTTATCCTGATTATGTTTTTAGATTGAACAAAACATTATATGGTCTCAAGCAAGCTCCTAGAGCATGGTATGAGACCCTAGCGTGCTTCCTTTTAGAAAATGGATTTATAAGGGGTAGAGTAGACCAAACTCTTTTCATTAGAACCCATAAGTCACATACCCTACTAGTACAGATTTATGTAAACGATATTATTTTTGGTTCTACTGACTCAAAATTATGCAGAAGGTTTTCCAACCTAATGCATTCTAAATTTGAAATGAGTAGCATGAGTGAGCTATCCTTCTTCCTAGGATTTCAAGTCAAACAGCATGTTGAAGGCATCTTTGTTTCTCAAACCAAGTATGCAAATGAATTGGTTAAGAAATTTGGCATGTCTGAAGCATCTTGTATGAAAACACCTATGTCTACTAATGTTGTATTGGATGCTGATGAACATGGGAAACCTGTTGATCAGACAACATATAGAGCAATGAAGAAGTGGAAGACATGCATGAAGAGCTATCACTTGGGTGAGGAGTTATGGGCAGTCGTCGGTGGTAACAACAAGTAAGAAGTTATTGCTGCTACTGGTACTACTAAGGAAGTGAGAGTTTGGAGAAGAACTAATGCTAAGGCAGAGTTTGCTCCCAAACGGGCTCTCTCACATGAGCTCTTTGATCACATCTTAGGATGTGAGTCCGCTGCAGATATTTGGACAACAATTAATGGGTTCTTCAACAGGAAGAATGTGGCTAGGCTGCAGTTCCTGGAGAATGAGTTGGATAAGGCAACTCAAGGTGATCTATCCATCTTTAAGTTCTTTTTGAAGATGAAGAATCTGTACGCTAAAATATCAGCATTGGATCCTGATGATCCCATCTCTGAAGCAAAGTTGATGAGGCATATAGTCCGCGGGCTGCGGAACGAATATGTGGCCTTTGTGACTTCCATGCAAGGGTGGGTAACTAAACCTTCTCTGCTGGAGCTGGAAAACTTGTTAGCGTCACAGGAGAGCTTGGCCAGGCAGATGGCCGGTGTGACTATCTCTAAAGTAGGTAGTGAAGCTCTGATCACTGAGAAGAAGAAGAGATGGGAGAAGAAGAAGAAGAAGCCTGCTGCTAAAGAAGGGCCTTCAACCTCTTATCAGCAAGAGAGGAGTTCTGCTCCTAAGAAGAATTGGAAGAAAGAGTTGAAGTGATACATGTGTAATCAAGCAGGCCACTTCAAGCACGACCGCAAGGTCAAGTTGCAACCTGGGCATGTTGCAGGCAAGGAGGGAGATTATTCCAGTTTTGAGGAAGTCGGGTGGGGAGGAGCCTTCATGATAGGTACGTGTGTTCGTTCTCTTGCCACCATTGACTACCAAGATGAATGTATAGTCAACTCGGGGTGTGGTCATCGCCTCACTGGAGATGAGTCAAGGTTCCCTTCTCTGCAACCGTTCACAGGTAACAAAGCAATTATTATAGCTGATGATTCTATTCCTTCTGTAGATAAGGATGGCATTGTTTCTTTGGAGAGTTCTCAAGGTCCGCTTACTCTAAGGAGTGTGTATCATGTACCCTACATGAAGAAGAACCTCTTCTTGGTGACCAATGCGGTCGACGCGGGCTTTCATGTTCTGTTTGGCCTAACAGAAGTTAGGTTTCTCCGCAACGTATCAGCGGTAAAGGCTGATGTTGCTCATGTAAGGAGAAGACTAAGAGACTTGTTTGTTCTATCAACGAGCTCTTATGTTGATCGGATGAGAGCCAGTCATAGCGCAGTTATCTAGCATGAGAGACTAGGGCACATGGGGATGGAAAAGCTCAAGACTATGTAAATGAGGAGCCTGGTGAGAGGCTTGCCGAAGTTGTCCTCCTTTGGAGATGGCCACGTTTGTGCGGGATGTTAGTACGGTAAGGCTCATTGCCTTCCGTTTGATAAGTCTCAATCAAGGAGCAATACACCATTGGAATCCATTCATGGTGACTTGATGGGGCCAACAACAACCGCTAGTCTTGGAAGGAGCAGATATATGCTTGTGTTGATTGATGATTACTCAAAATACACATGGTTGTATTTCATGAAGGAGAAGTCGACAGCTTTCTAATTGTTTGTGGAGTTCAAGGAGCTGGTGGAGGGCCGACTTGGTTTGCAGATCAAGAAGTTCAAATCAGACAACGATGATGAGTTTGTCTCACCTGAGTTCTCTAGTTTCTGTAGGAAGCACGAGATCCAGAGGGAGCTCACTTGTGCTCATACTCCATAACAAAATGGAGTAGCAGAGAGGAATATCCGTCACTTGATGGAAACTTGCAAATGATGGCTTCATGCAAAGGGCATTCCCAGGTCCTTTTGGGCAAAAGGAATGGCCTCCGCAATGTATGTCATCAATAAGATGCCTCTAAGTCCGATCAACATGAAGTCTCCAGTTGAAATAATGTTCAATGACTTACCGAGTGTGGAACACCTTGGGGTGTTCAGATCAACCTGCTATGTTCATATTCCGGATGCTCAGAGGACCAAGCTTGATGCAAAGGCAAGGAAGCTTGTCTTTGTGGGCTATGATAAGAGGAAGAAGTGGTGTAAGTGCATGGATCCTGCGACAAAGAAGTTCTTTGTGTCAAGAGATGTTGTCTTTGATGAGCTGACATCTTATGGAGGTGGCACCGTTGAACTGCAGGAGATCAGGGTTGATGAAGGGCAGGAGGAAGCTGCTGGAAATCATCTGGTGGAGCTGCCCGTGTCACCAAGAGCTCCAGGTGTTTCAAACTCTGGGGCTGAAGCTTATGGTTTGGGAAGTAGGGGGAGCGATGCTCCAAGTGTGCCCGGGAACAGAGTTGGTTCTAAAGAAGCAGCAGAGTTGGTGAGTAACGAGCAGCCTCTTCGGAGATCAAAGAGGATCATTAAACCACCAGTTCAGTATTGCGAAGGAAACACATTGAGCTTTGTTACTTGTTTCTTCGCAGGCCCCTTGGATGAGCGGGAGCCTTCAAAGTTTGATGAAGCCGTTAGAGTAAAGGAGTGGGTTGATGTCATGGATGAGGAGATGGCTGCCCTCAGGAAGAATGAAACTTGGTACTTAGTGCCCAAGGTGAATGAAGTTACTCCTGTTACTTGCAAGTGGGTCTACAAGCCCAAGAAGAAGGCGGATGGAAGCATCGAGCGGTAGAAGGCTCGGCTTGTAGCTCGGGGGTTTTTGCAACAGTACGGTGAGGATTATGAGGAGACGTTTAGTCCAGTAGCGAAGATGACTTCAGTACGAGTGGTGATCTCTTTAGCGGCTTGCCAGGGTTCGAAGATGTGGCAGCGACACGTAAAGAATGCTTTTCCTTATGGGAAAATTGACAAGGACATCTTCATGGATCAGCCGCTCGGGTACATATCTGAAGAACATCCGGACTACGTCTGCAACCTCCGAAAGGTTCTCTATTATGTAAACCAGCTTTCTGGTCCCTCCTAAAGTTCGGAACTAAGGATGCAGCCCACATGTACTCTTCTTGAACTACCCTCTCAATGTGAGTAGGAGACCTAGAAACAGACCGATGGGTCTCAGCTCGGAGTTCCCACCTCTTTACCGGAAGAACTGAAGATCTTCCCCTCCCTAGCCAATGCTGAGCTGGGTGCCTGTGAGGAAGAAATTAAAAAGGTACCACGACCAGATCCAGGCACCTTGTCGTTATATTTATAGTCCTCCGAGTTTGATCTGCAAATATCCATACTGAATCGACCTGAAATGACCAAAATACCCTGAGTCAGGTCTGCCAACAACCAAACTCCGTTGTTCTGAAGGGCTATAAGCAGACCACTGTGGGCAAAAGTGTAAAAATTCCTGGGGCAAAAAGGTATAATCCCCCTTGTTGGTAAAAAGGTAAAAACAACTTCTCTCTCAGGCGGCGAGTGGGGGGAGTGACTGGCGAGCGAGACGACCCCCCCCCCCTATGTCCGTCTCGCCAGCCTCTTGCCCTATAGGTCATCTCGTCTCATAGAGCCATCTTGCCTACCCGAGGCATCTCACATACTTCAGAGAACCCCTGTTATGCTTCCTGCGGGTGGGCGACCTGATTCCACTCGCGTATCCAATCCATCTCGCCAGCCTTCTCTTCTTGCTCCTTGAGCCGCCTCTCGCGAGCCCATGGTTGTACACAATCCCCACTCTTTTCGAGGTTGTCCTAACCTCGGAAAGAAAAATGCAACCGAGGCTCGCGATGCTGGGATTCGCTTATGATAATCTTTGGTGGGTCCCCCCTCTGGGGTCTATAAATATGAGATCCCCCTTCCCTTGGGGTGCCCCTCTATTCATCTTCCTACATTTCTTCAACCCTCAGCATGTCTCATAGCCAGAGTTTTTGCGAGCGTCTTGTGATTGTACGAAAGCAAAATAAAGCCAACATGGACACCCTGATCCCTGATCTAGGGCGCACTCCTTCCTCTGCCCCTTCATCCTCTTGCCTGAAGAAGGCGAAGGCCGCCTGCCCTTCCCTCTCGGCTGACACGACCTCCTCTGCGCCCTCGTCAACTGATATTCTTCCTCTCACATTTTCCGGGGAGAGACAAGTAATTTTTGATTCCTCCTTTTACCTCTCCTATCGTCTCACCTGTTGATCACGCTCTCTCAGGGAAACCTCTCCTATTCCCTGATGCCTGCAAATCCTCCCAATGTTATCAATGAATCTTATCAGCGCACTGACTCGCCTGAGGAATCATCTCCACCACTCACACGGAAAGAAGACCTCTCACGAGTTGTGGGAAACCCTCGCATCCCAAGTAAGAACTCATCCTCTCTTTGGTTTTACACTGATTCGCATTCTTTCACCTAACCCATGTGAGATCACCGATTTAATCTCTGTAATCCCGGCGCATGGCCTCGAGATCATCATATATTATGATTTCTTTGCTTTTTCTACACAGACATTCAATTCGAATCGGACACTGAGGAAGCTCCCGCGCCTCCTCCTCTCTCGCCTCTTCCTCGACCAGACGAGATCGAAGACTACTTGGGTGATCCAATGGACACCCTGGAGTTGAAGCGACGGACGGCTAGGATGTTTCATAAATACACGCATATCATCCGCGAGATGGAGCTAGAGAAGTAGGCTTCTGACTGGCGCATAGACTGGTTAGAAACTGAGTGCACTCGCCTTTCTGCTGAAATTGAGGCTGACGGTGTAATGGACGGGACAGACCCCCAAGCCATCGTAAACGAGACGGACGAACACCTCCGTCTCATATGCCGTAGCCTAGTCATCGCACGCACCTTTCATCTACCCGGCCGCCCTCCCTACGCAGGAGGACGGGATGGCCGCTGGAAGTGGATCAAGAATTAAGCGGTCATGGTCCAGTCTCGCCTTCTTAAGGCTCTCCTGTATCTTTGCTACCAACTTAATTATGTTAATCATTAATCTGTATAAAACCCCTTCGATGAAATGCTTCCCCCGCGTGGGATGAAATAATTTATCAAGATGTTTTGTTTACCTGTCATGTCACGCCGGGCTTTTCATCATTGCTGTGATTAGCTCATTTTCAATTAATTAATCTGTCATGATTATTCTGGCTCATTGAAAAAGCCGCCACGACACTTCCGCCCCTTGGTTTCTGGAGAGAGAGAGAGAGGAGGTGGACTGTCAGGTTTGCCCCTCCGGTTTCCACCTTTTTGTTTTCCCACTCAACCCCCCTCTCTCTTATCTATCTGCTATAAATACCCCTCTCCAGGATCCGGATACTTCCACGCCTTCATTACTGTTCCTCCCTGTTTTTGTGATCGGAGCTTCTTCCTACTCCTCTTCTTCTCAGCACCTCTCGCGTTCCGCTTTCCTTTCAATCTTCTCTTCTCTCCTATTTCTGCCTCCTCACCGGCTATGGGAAAGAAGAGGGTAGAAGAAGGTGAGGATCGCAACTGCTGCGGGAGGCGATTTGCGGACCATGATTTCCCTCTCGGCAGGCTACCAGAGGAAGACTACACTCGCTTCACCAGCGAGTTTCTCACCTATGGCTATCTATCTCTCCCACCCAAGGTCGGCGAGTGCATTAATACCTTCTACCCCAACGAACTAGCTTTTCCCGTCTCGCACTTTGAGGTGGGGCTGAGGCTCCCCCTCTAGCCGGAGGTTAAACTAGTCTTCAAGTATTATGGGGTTGTTCCCGCACAGTTCAACCCCAATGCGATCTCGATGTTGGTCGCTTTCGCCAGTTACCTGCGGCGAGAGCACATTGAATTTATCTTGACCGTCTTTCGCAAGCTGTTCATCTACTACGCGAAAGACGACGACATTTCCTACTTCACCGGCCAAGGCCTGAAGGTATGCGAAACGCCGAATAAGAACCACCATTGGTTGACCTGCTTTGTCTTCATTCACGGGGACTTGGGAGGCGTCCCTCTCGCCCCTGTGTCACCCGCCAAGGTCTACTACGAGACTCCCAAGGTTGGGGGTGCCGAGATGGATCTCTGCGACATCTTCACAGGGAAAAACATCGAGGTCAACTTCCTCAGGCGAGACCTCGACTCGCTTCCTGCTGTATTCCCCGGTGAAGGTATACTCATGTCCCTTTAACACTGCACTCAACGTTTTGCTTTATATTATCTATTAACCTACTCAGGGGAGAGAACCATCCTTGTCCACCCCCTACCAGAGTAATAGGGGTCTCGCCCTGGCAAGTATGGAGGCGGAGGCGGCAAAGGAGACGCTGACCCCCCACCATAAAGAAAAGGCCTGGGGACGAGGATGTCGCTTCTCAACACAGCCCAAAGAAAAGGGTCAAGAAGACGGTGTCTTTTAAAAAAGAGAAGAAAAAAGAAAGGAAGGAGCTGTCGGGGTCCTTCTCCCCTATTTCTGTAGAAACTCCCTCCCCTCGCCAACTAGCCGTCTCGCCAACCTGCGAGACGGTCCTGTCTGAGCCATCTGCCACCCCTGCTATCCAGCCTGCGGGGCTCCCCCCTCGCGAGGCTGGCTCTTCTAGCCGCCCGGCCCCCTCCTCGCACCCCAATTATAACATGGGGCCTATGACGGATGATGCTGCCGGCAAGCCGATACTCCTGTGGGAGAAGGATGCCAATCGCGTGTCGGTCCCAACCCTCCTTCCCTCCTGGAAGGAGCAGGACCCGCTCACCAGTCACGCCTTCTCCCTGTGATATGTGCTATATGGCGATCTCGGCGGTGAGCCTGCAGATAACGAGGTATCACGAGACATGGTTCTGAAAAGTGCGCATGCCTAATTGTTGGGTATTGTATCCACACTAACACAGATTTGATGAAGTCATCCTTGAACTAAGATGAATTAAGTTGTATTTGATGCTTGGTTTGAGTTATGTGTTTGCAGGATTCTAATGGGAAGCGTAGACCAATGTCAGTCTACAATGGGTCACCAAACACAGGACCATACAATGTAATCCCTCATTGTTTGATCCAAGGTTTTGACTCATGTGTAGCCTCTCTATTGGGATACACTTCATATTCAAGCTCTAGGACTAAGTGAAAAGACTTGATGCTGGTCTCACCTTAGAAGAAGAAAAAAATTCTGTCAAGAAAATTTCCTAAGTATTATACTCGAGTAGTTCTATACTTACTCGAGTAAAATGCTGAGTTCATACTCGAGTAATAATACTCTTACTCGAGTAGGTATGGTATATCCCGAGTAGTCTAATTATGGCTCTCGAGTAGTTAAGACAACTACTCGAGTAGTTTCCTTTCTCCTCTCGGGTTTACATAATTTTTCTCCTCAAAAGTTTTCTAAGTTAAATACTCGAGTAGTACTGTATAGTACTCGAGTAGTTTTACTTTTTGTCTCGAGTAATTGAATTCTGACTCTCATGTAGTTCTCACTTACTCGAGTAGTCTAAGTCATGTACTTTAGTATTTCATCTACTACTTGAGTAGTCCAGAATTAATACTCGAGTAACCCAGAATTATTCTCCAGAAAATTTCTCTAAGTGAATTACTCGAGTAGTCATTTCCATATACTCTAGTAGTTCTATTCGTCTCGAGTAGTTCAACTTCTATACTCGAGTAGTCCAGTATTCCAGTTGTAGAAATTTTCTAAGTCCTTGTCTCGAGTAGCTTCTCAACCACTCGAGTAGTTCGTTCCCATCTACTCGAGTAGTTTTCCTTATACTCGAGTAATCCACTCCACCTCACGTGTAACTACTCAAGTACTCGAGTATGTCATTTTTGATACTCGAGTAGCTGAATTCTTTTTACTCGAGTAGTTGACTCCATGTACTCGAGTAACTATCTCTTTCTCTCTCGATTAGTTTTCTTAAATACTCGAGTAGTCATCTTCTACCCACTTGAGTAGTGCTGCAATGTACTCGAGTAGTCCTTTCTCTCTCGAGTATTTTACTTCGATTTTTCCGAAAATTTTGTTAAGTCCAGAATAACAGAATTCTTTATGAACCTTGACGTGATTGGTCCACTTGTATCTCATAATGACTTAATTATGTCTAATCTTGTCTGATCCTATAAATGGTCTTGTCTAAACCGACAAACCCTAATCCTAAGAAGTTTTATCAAAGAGAATATTAAAAAGTTTTGCAGCTGTTTTCTCCAGTCTCTAATTTCCTCTTTCTCTCTCCAAGAAACGAAAACCGCCGCCGTCGCCGTCGCTGATTACCGACCGGCTAGGGTTTCGTCTTTAGAGGATTCAGATCAAGAAGGCTTTCCAGATCGAGATTTGCTCAACTCCTCATCTTCTGATTCGATCGATCGTGTGAAGCCAAGAAGTTTCAGATCTAATCTTGCCGAGATTTCTCTTCATCATTTTGATAAAGCCGCAAAGCCTAGAAGAAGAAATTTCTATCCGACTATTGCAGATCTGAAAAAGGAATTACTGTTTGTATTTCTATTCAAAATTTCTTTCATTCTTGTAGGAGAAATTTCTCCGAGTGTAGGAGCTTTTGTCTCCGAGATTGTAGGAAGTTTTACCTTCCGAGTGTAGATCCATTTTGTGGATCGAGATTGTTGGAACATTGTTTCGAGGGTAAGTGGATGTACCCAAGGTTGGGGAACCACTATAAATCTTGTCTCGTCTGTGATTAATTGGTAGAGAGATCTGTGCTTTGGTTTGAAATTTTTATTCAGCAAAAAGACGCACATGTCACCTATTCACCCCCCCCCCCTCTAGGTGATTTAAGTAGGCAACTATAAACTTTCAATTGGTATCAAAGCGAGGTTGATCGTTAAAAGGTTAACACCTTGATCAGGTCCTTCAATAGTTGTCTTTTGAGATCTACCAAAAATGTACAAGGCTAAAGATTTTTACCAAGCTTCCTTTATGCAACAAAAATAATTTTCCCATGTTGAAAGAGAGAATCAAGTTTCTTTATGGAAGCTGTGGATCCAAGGATCTTCATAATAGTTGAAGAAGGTCCTTATATTCCCATGACAATCTCCACTATAAATTCAACCAAGAAGGTCCCAAAGAAACTTATGGATCTAGATAAGGATGAGGTTGCACTTGTTTCATCAGACAAAAAGGCAAAAACTATTATAGCAAGTGCAGTCGATTATTCAATGCTGCAAAACCTGATTCACTGCCAGTCTGAAAAAGAGATGTGACAGTCACTAATTACCTTAATGGAAGGTACAAAAGAAGTGAGGGATGATAGAAGATCCCTTCTTAATCAGAAGTATGAAGCTTTCCGACAAGGAAACGAAGATACCATTGCTGACACCTTTGAGAATTTCTTCAAGATAGTGAATGGGCTAAGGGTCTATGGCAGAGTCTTCACCAATGGAGAATTAAATGATAAGTTCTTGATATCCCTAACTAAGGAATGGGATAACAAGGTCTGTGACATAAGGGAGTTTGGAAAACTAGCCGAGACAGACCCTTAGGATCTCTTCGGGAAGCTTATGTCATATGAGCTTCAACTCAACACCAGAAAGGCTGAAGAAGAGATGAGCAGTTCTGCATTCAAAGAGAAGTCTGTTGCTTTAAAGGCAGACACCTCTAAGAAGACAAAGGTTGTCCTTCCTCCTCCAGCACAAGAAGTTAGTGAAGAAGAAACCTCGGAGCCAAGCACCTCAGGCTCTGAGCTATCAGAAGGAGAGTTCTCACTACTCTCACGATAGTTCAAAAAATTCTTGAACAATAAGAAGCTATGGAAAGGCAAGGATGCCTCCTATAGAATATCACGACATGATGGTGATCGTCAACGAAAAGACTCGAGCATCCATGACAGGTACACTTCTAAACAGAACAAACATGTTTCTACTGACATTATTTGTTATCGTTGTAATAAGCCAGGACACGTCATTGCTAACTGCCCTCACAAGAAGGAGGGTGGTAGAAGAGAGGAAAAGAAGTCCTCGTACAACAAGAAGAGGACAGAGAAGAGCTTAATGGCCAAAAAGGGCAAGACTCTTAGTGACTTTGACTCATCTGAGTCGAGTTAAGAAGAAGAAGCCTATTTTGGACTCATGGCTCAAACAGATAACGAACAATAGCCCCAGTTCACTGGGAAGGTAAACTCTCACACTCCTCTTTCAGATTCTGAAGTTTCTGAACATGATTGTGAGGATAACTCTTCTGACGATGAGTAAAAACTCATGGCCCTATATAAAGAGTTAATCATGGCTTACAACAAATGTCGCCGAGTCATGAAAACTCAGGCTAAAGAGATAAAGTGTCTAAAAGCTGAAGAGAGCGTCTTGAGAGAGAAAGTCGCAAAGACTGACTCGCTCGAAGAGAACTTCAATAATGCTATTGAAGAATATAACAAAGCTCTTGAGCATCTTGACCTTAAAGAGAAAATCATCAAAGAGTTGGAAGAACAACTCGCCGCTGAAAAGAAACTTGTTGAAAGTTTCTCGAAGCCTTATACTGTTCTTCCATTCGTTGCTGAATTCTCAGCTAAGGCCAAGAGTGCTGGATTAGGCCTTGAAGAAGATCCTAGTAAGTCTTCTAGGAGAAATAAGGCTCAACGAAAGAATAAGGCTGTCAAAAGACCTTGGCCAAAGAGAAGGGTAAAGCCCCTCAAGATCATACCTCTTTCAAAAAGTTCATATTTCCTTCAAATGAGTTTGATCTTGACTCATCCTACGGACACTTTGCTAGGCTTACCTATGTAGAGCCAAAGTCCCGTTATCAAGGATGGACTCGACCCAGAAACTTTGGTGAAAGTGTCTTTAAGGCACCTTATGAAGAAGTCATTCTTCAGAGTTATGGCCCTTTCAATCATGGTCATAACTTCAAGAAGGCACAAAAGGTAAAGCCTGTTGTAGAAAAGCCAATGAAGGAGAAGAAAATATGTGATTGTCATCATCATAAAGCTTCTTCCTCCAAGATTGCTTCCCCTGCTAGTCCACAATTCCAAAAGGTCAAGCAGGAGAACATAAAGCAAAGATACCACATATTTGACTGTTGGTGTTGTGGCAGAACTGGTCACTTTGCCATTGATTGCTAGTTTAATCCCAGAAATGCTGCAACCCCTCATGTTGGCAATATGAGAAAGACCACTCCTAATGCTAATACTCATAGGGGGAGTGTTCTAACCCGAGACCAAGGACCCAAACATATTTGGGTTCCTAAGGCAAACTGATTATGATTGCAGGTATGTCCAAAGGCTACCAAAACGCCAATCTGGTATTTGGACAGTGGATGCTCTCAGCATATGACCGGGACAAGAAGCCTAATTCAGAATTTCTCTCCAGTCGTGAACGGACCAAAGACCATCTTTGGAGGTTCAGACCGTGGAATCACTAAAGGCTACAGTATGATTACAAATGGTAATGTATCCTTCTCAGATGTGGCTTACGTTGAAGGTTTGGAACATAACCTTATAAGCATAAACCAACTCTGTGATAAAGGATACATAGTTGAGTTTCACGCTGATAAGTGCTTGATAAAATCTGTTGACAATATGGAAACGATTCTATCCGGCACTTGAAGCAGAAACATATTTTGCTTAAATTTCATTTGTATAGACTCTTCTGCACCAGTGTTCTTTTTAGCAAAAGATAGTGTGTCACTTGGTGACCAATGGCACAAGAGACTAGCACATATTAATTACAAAACTATTAATAAATTATTTTCAATGTACTTATTACGTGATGCCCCAAATGTCAAGTACGTCAAAGATAGACCTTGTCATGCATGTGTAAAAGGCAAGCAAACAAGGGCTACCTTTAAAAGCATTATTGGCAAGGATTTTAATAGATGTCTTCATCTACTGCATATGGACTTGTTTGGTGCACTGCAAATTAGAAGTTTGGGAGGTAAGGATTATACGTTAGTAATTGTTGATGATTACTCGCACCTTGCATGGGTGTTCTTTCTGAAACACAAGTCAGATACCTTCGACATCTCTACTAATTTTGTCAGGCAAGTCCTGAATGAATATAACTGCTCCATAGTCAAAATCAGAAGTGACAATATAACAGAGTTTAAGTCTGGGGGCATGACAGAATTTTGTGAAAGATTGGGTATCTTTCATGAGTTTTCTTCCCCTCGCACTCCACAACAGAATGGAGTGGCCGAAAGACGAAATAGAACACTCATAGAGGCTTGCAGGACCATGTTGAGTGATGCTTCACTACCAGAATATTTTTGGGCTGAAGCCATCAATACTGCATGCCACATGCAAAATCAAGCCCTCATAAACAAAAACCACGATAAGACACCTTACGAACTTCTGAAGGGCAGGAAACCAACAGTCTCATATTTTAGAATTTTTGGCTGTAAATGCTTCGTGCTCAACAATAGCAAGTATCATACAACAAAGTTTAGCGAAAAGAGTTTTGAAAGTATTTTTGTAGGTTATAGTAGCCATAGTAAGGCATACAAGATTTTTAATAGAAAAACCCTGGTTGTGGAAGAATCAATACATGTTGTATTTGATGAGACGAGCTTACTGCAAAGCAACTCTTCAAGTTTGCTCATTGAAGATGCAGGTGCTATGCTGAAAGAAATTAGCTTGGATGGACCGATAGAAGATAAAGGTGAAAAGTTCATCAAGATCACCACTCTAACTCCTATTGGAGAGGCTGATGATCAAGATGAAGAAGGAGTCCAAGTTGAAGAAGTCACTACGGTGATAGAAGATAATCCAGATGCAAGGACTCTAGAGCTCAGACATCTGAAGGATCACCCCATGGACCAAATCATAGGAGATCCCCGGGATGGTGTCAGAACTCGTAGAGGTACAACTAATGAAAATCTATATTTAAGTTTTCTATCACAGGTTGAGCTAAAGAAGTTTGAGGAAGCAAACTCAGACGCATCATGGATAATGGCGATGGAAGAAGAACTAAACCAGTTCAAGCACTGAAAAGTATGGAAACGTGTTCCAAGACCCAAAGGTAAGAATGTCATTGGGACAAAATGGGTCTACAGGAACAAGATGTGCAAGGATGGAACAATTGTAAAGAACAAGGCCAGACTTATCGCAAAAGGCTATCGTCAAGAAGAAGGAATTGACTTCGACCCGATGTACGCTCTAGTGGCCAGGCTGGAGGCAATAAGGTTATTTCTAGCATATGCTACACTCAAAGGCTTCACTGTCTATAAAATGGATGTGAAGTCTGCTTTCCTTAATAGAGACATAAAGGAAGAGGTATATGTGGAACAACCTCCAGGTTTCGTTGATTCTAACTTTCCTGATTATGTTTACTTATTGCACAAAGCGTTATATAGTCTGAAAGAAGCCCCTCGGGCTTGTTATGAGACACTATCTACCTTTCTACTTGAGAACAAGTTCACAAGGGGAAAGATAGTCAAGATATTATTTCTTAGGGAAATTAAAGGTAAGATTTTATTAGTGCAAATCTATGTCGATGACATTATTTTTGGCTCTACTAATGATAACCTCTGCAAGAAGTTTTCAAAATGTATGCAAGGGAAGTTTGAAATGAGCAGTATGGACGAGCTGAAGTATTTCAAAAGGCTTCAGGTGAAATAATCTGAAGATGGAATTTTCATCTCACAGACCAATTTCACCAAAGAGCTGATTAAGAAATTCGGAATGGAGAACACAATCTCGATGAGGACTCCAATGGGTTCAACAATGTCTCTGGACAAGGATAAAAAAGGGAAACCTTTTGATGAAACCAAGTACAGAAGCATTATTGGTTCCTTGCTCTACCTTACTGCAAGTAGACCTGACATAATGTTCTCAACATGTGTCTGTGCTAGATTTCAGGTGAACTCTAAGGAATCTCACTACGCTGCAGCAAAATGGATTTTGAGATACCTTAAAGGTACGCCAAATCTTGGCTTACGGTACCCAAGAAGTAATGATAACGAGCTAATAGGTTTTTCAGATGCAGATTTTGCAGGGAGCAAAGATGATAGGAAAAGCACTTCAGGGACTTGCCAAAAATTCGGAAGAAGGCTTATCTCCTGGAGTAGCAAGAAGCAAAACTGTATGGCAATTTCAACGGCTGAGTCAGAGTACATCTCGGCAGGCAGTTGCTTTGCACAGTTACTTTGGATGAAGAATCAGTTTGAGGACTACAACATGAATTTTGAAAATATTCCTCTGTTTTGCGACTCTTCCAGCGCAATTGCAATAGCCAACAACCCAGTCTCACACAGCCGGACAAAGCATATAGAGCTAAGGTATCACTTCATCCGGGAGCATATGGAGCATGGGGAAATAGACCTTCAATATGTCTCTACAGATAGGCAAATTGTAGACATTTTTACGAAGCTGCTGGACGAGACCAAATTCTCGTTCTTCAAAACAGAACTTGGGATGCTCAACAAAGAAGACTAGAGAAGCTGGATTTTCAAGAAGGTTCAAGGTTCAAAGGTTAGTCAAATATTGGAATTTTACAAAATTTTAACTCTTTGACTCGAGTAAGATACAACCTACTCGAGTAAGAATATGACCTACTCGAGTAGTGAAATGATATACTCGAGTAGTCCATTTGACCTACTCGAGTGGCAGACTTCCCATACTCGAGTAGCCAACTTCACATCTACTCGAGTACCTCAATTCATCTACTCGCGTATATGTCGAGTATTTATTCAAATTTTCTTATGCACAAACCAAGGCTTATGTCGCCTCTTTTATGGTTTAATTCATTCATTTTCAATTAATTAGACCAAAAACTAGGGTTATATAAATAAGAAAATCCAGAAATATCCTACACGAAATCATTTCCGCTCTCTCGAGTACCCGACTGCCTCTTCGCCTTCCTCAATCAGTTGTAGAGCCGCGCGCTTTCCTTCACCCCGTCGAAACTTTCTTGGGTTTCTGAATCACCAAGATTTCCGAATCATGGCCGCCTCCTCTAAAATCGGGGTTGGTTCGTAATTGGTCGCCGCCGGGATTGCAGAACTATCTGACGACTTCCATAATCTCATGATTTTGCTCGACACCGTCAGATTAACCTTCGTTCTCCAAGAACAACGTCGAATTCTCTTCCCTGACGTCGCAGAATTTTTCAGAAATATCAAAGTGCAGCGCCACGGGACAGTTCTAAAATCCACAGTCAGAGGTATAAAGATCAAACTTACCCCAGACTCTATTTCTCAACTTATTCGGCTGCCAGTTCTAGATGCAGATGATTTTCTGGGTGATGAAGAATATGCCAGAACCTGTTTATTTTGTGGAATTCCATTTGCTGCAAAGCACATTAGGAGGGCTGACATGAATGCAGAAGGAAAATTGTTAGTTGATATTATTGGAAAAGTTCTTATGTGCAGGACAAATTCAATAAGAGATATCCCTCTTTATTTCTTTAAAATGATGCAAGCTATAGTCTGTAGAAAGGATTTTCAGTTTGGCTTACTCATCCTGAACAAAATTAAGGAGAGCATTAAATCCCCCAATTATGCAAGGATAATTTCTCTACTCCTTCATGAGATAAACCCTGAAACCTTCAACTTCTCTAAAGGCAGTATCCTTCACCACATGAAGAAGGTCTCCATCTCCTCCATTCAAAGACGGGAGCTCAAGTTGCAGAATCCTTCTCAAGTTGCTAAGGTTACTGAAGTTCTAGACACAGAGGACAGGACCCCATCTCCCTCTCCATCTCAGGTCCCTAGCTCCTTTGGTGCACCAAATGAGGGGGAGCCTGGTCCTGCTATTTCAGCCAGGATGTCCACTCCTCCAGCACCTACTCCTCCATCTGTTACCCCAGAAGACATTCCCTCAGATCAATAACCTCTAGAAGCACTCCTATCCACTGATGCTGCCATCAATGAGATGATGGCGAAATTGACTGCAGATGAACCACCTCCTCCTCTATCTCCAAAAGCTCCATCCACTGACATACCCAAAGACCCCACTCTAGTGCCATCTCCAACAAAGTCTCCAAAAACATCTCTAGCAAGGTCTCCAGCTAAATCTCCTGATGCTCACCAAGAGCTGCCGGAAACTTTCTTCATTTCTAATGAGCCATCACCTAAGCCAGCTGAAGCTCCTCTTAGAAAATTGTATTTCTCTATCCCTCAAGTCACTGAATAAGGCGATGCCCTAATTCAAACTATAAGAGCTCAGATCTCTGTCATCCTTATATAAATAGCTCCATGGGTAGCTCCTCATCTTCCTTTTATTCCATATACTTCTGCTCCTCCTGCTGCAACTGCCACTCCCTCCACAGATTTGATGACACAGATTGTCCTTCTCCTTTAAGAACAGAAAACATACTTTGATACTTGTATTAAGACTGTCACTGATAAGGTCAATTTTCTAGAAACTGAGATGAGTAGATGATTTGTGGAAATCCAACATAATACTGATCAGCTCAAACAACTGTTCCAAATTGGTGGCAAAGCATTAGACCACACTATAACTAGTGTTGGATAAGTTATGGAACAGGGTATTACTCTAGATGGAAATCAAATAGAATTGGACAAAAGAGCTAAGCAAACAAGATGAAGATCTGTGAAGATGTTGGCACTTTCAAAGAAGATGCAATCTCTTAGCTATTTGTTGAAGTCAGAAAGGGGGAGAAGTTGGTGAAAGAGTATTTAGAAAAATCTGATGATCTCAAGCAAGAACTCTGGGAAACTAAGATGAAAGAGATTCATAATGATGTCTTAGCACAAATATAGACTGTCAAATTCCACACCTATGATACTGCTGTCTGGATGCACAACCAAATTCTTCCTTAATTTGCTGCTGATCCAAATATTATTCCTCATCATCTGAATCCATTAGCTATTGATGCTCCTGCTCAAGCTCCTCAACCCACTTTCTCTCCAAGGCCTGGTGACTCAGTTGCTCCTCCTGATTCCAACACTCAGGGTTGGGAAGATGATCCTGCAGATATCTTTCTTCATGCTCCTCCTGAGATCCAAACTTCTAGAAAGAAAAGAAAGTATGGTGATGGTGCTTCTGCAAGCAAGTCCATTTCTATTCCAGTCCATGATGCTGAGAAAAGAAAAGCTCCTGAATATGCTGAGATATGGTCTCCCACTTCTAAATCCCTCATCCTGGAGACACTCAAACTTGTTATGGACTACCATGAGAGCAGGAATATACATTACAGTTCCCAGGAATGGGAGTTATATGAGAAATCAATGAGCAAGAGAAGATTATATGACAGAGAATTTGGAAGAAACAACCCTACTGCTCCTCCAAGACCTCCCAAGTATTACCCAAACCTTACAACTACCAAAGGAGACAATAGGAGAAGCATGACCGGCAGCATCATCAGATCTAGATACAAAGAACTTATGAGTTATAGAAATGATTTTTGTTGATAATGATATATTTGGATATTCACAATTATATAATTCTAAGTTTTTGATCTTATTATCTTTTTCATAGTCTTTTGCTTGCTTACACTGATTTATCTACTTAGCATTCTTTTTGTTGAAGTATTAGACCGGGCGGCTTGGCGGTCTGATCCAGCGGTTTGTTGACCGAGCGGCTTAGCGGTCTGATCCAGCGGTTTGTAGACCGGGCGGTCTGTCGGTCTACCTCTGCGGTTTGTTCTATCCTGCTGGAGTTGCCGAGCGGTTAGCCCATCTGTCTAACCGCGCGGCCTATGCGGTCTCCATTATTCTTGCCGCTCAGTACTGTAAATGTTTAGTCCCACATTGTTTGTATACTCTCTTTCTTATCTCCTCCATTCTATATAAGGGAGGCCATACCTTTGTAAATGATATCTTTTTTGGATAATAAAGTTTCAATTATTCAAAAGTTTGTTCACTTGTTCTCTACTTTTCGCATCTTGTTCTCTACTTTCTAACATGGTATCAGAGGACACGGTCATTTCCTCTTGATTCTGTGCGCCCTCTGTTGTTCGTGACTTCTTTTCCGCGCTCTGCGACTTGATTCGCGGCTTGCCCTCTCGTCTATCCGCGCGGCCTGTTTCTATCCGCGCGGCTTGGTTCTGTCCGCCAATCTGTTCGCGCGGCTTGCTCCTTCTTGGTTCTCTTCTCCTTCTCCTTGTTGTCGCAGCGACCTGTTTCGTTGTCGCCGCGCTCCTTGTTCTTTCTTGCCTCTCCGACTTCCTAGTCGTTGCGGCCTGTCCCTGTCCGCGTGTGTATTGTCTCTCTACTCGCGGATTGCTGCTGTGATCTGCCTGACCGTGCGGGTTGTTCCTTTCTCACCCGCATCTTGGTCGCGGTCGCCAGCTCTTCTCCTCTTTTCTGTTCGCTCGGGCTTCTCAGTTCGTGTGACTTCTTCCCCGCCGAGCCTTTGACCACCTTCTAGCCGCTGCTGTGATCTGCCTGACCGTGCGGGTTGTCTCTTTCTTACCCGCATCTTGGTCGCGGTCACCTGCTCTTCTCCTCTCTTCTGTTCGCTCGGCCTTTTCAGTCCGCGCGACCTCTTCCCCGCAGTGTCTCTTTCTAGCCGCTACTGTTCGCGCGGCTTCCTCTGTTTTTCTAACCGCTCCTGTTCGTGCGGCTTCTTCTGCTTCCGGGTTCTATGACTACCTCCGGTCTCACCACTACTCCTGCAGCTCCTTCTCCTCCTCCTCCTTTGGGCAACCTTGGCACCCTTTCCAAGCTTGTGGGCTCCAACTATCCCGATTGGAGCGTCTCTTTCACCTTTCTCCTTCGTTCTCAACGCAAGCGTCATCACCTCACCGATGACCCTCCTCCTCGCACCTCTCCTGAGTTTAATGACTGGGATGCGAGTGATGCTCTTGTTCGCACCTGGCTGGCCAACAGCCTTTCTGATGAGTGCCTTCCCGTCATTTGCCATGATGAGACGGTCAAGGCTGCATGGCTTCACCTCGCTGCTCTCTATTCTAAGGGGGGCCAGACGTCCCGCATTTATACTCTCTATGCGGACCTCTTCGCCCGCCCTTCCATGTCCCCAGCTGCGGCTTATCAGCAGGTTCAGGCCCTTGGGGCTGAAATCCTCCAGAATCGCCCCTTCTCCGCGGACTTGGCCGACCAGCACAAACACTTCCAGGAACTCCTGGTTGTTTGTTATCTTCTTCGTCTTCCCGACTCTTATGATATGATCCGCCAGCAGATCTTGGGTGAGGCAGAATCTCCTACTTTGGATGCCACTGCGGCTCGCATTGCCGCCGTTACTTCGCTCCTCCAGCGGCCTCTGTTGGCCTCCCCCCCTTCCCAGGACTCCTCTGCTCACCAAGCTCAGCGGGGGGGCCCGAGTGGCCGAAGCTCCTCTGGCGGACGGGGTTCCTCCCGGTTCTTCTGCTCTCACTGTAATCGTACTGGTCATACTGTTGACCGCTGCTGGCAGAAACATCCTCATCTTCGCCCTTCCGGTGATGCTCCTTCGGCCTCCGCCTCTTCTAGGCCGTCTGCCTCGGTGGCCACGACGTCAGGTAGTACCCACGTCGTTACCCAAGGTAAATGGCTGATTGACTCCGGTGCCACCAATCATATGACGGGCAACCCTCATTGCTTCTCCCGTCTTGAGACCCATGACCGCTTACCCCCAGTTCGTGTGGCGGATGGTTCCCCGTCTCCGGTTCATGGGACGGGCATGGTTCAACTCACTCCATCGCTTTGCTTGGAGGATACCCTCTATGTCCCGAAGTTCCCGTGCAACTTGTTATCTGTTACTACTTTATGCCGGCAACTTCAGTGCTCCGTTTTATTCACTCCCACTACTTGTTCTTTTCAGGACCCGAGGACCCAGCGGACGATTGCTACTGGGACTGAGAGCGGCGGCCTCTACTTCCTCGACGATGTTTCCGCTCTTTCTGCCTACTCCTCCTCCACCGATCTCCTTCAGTGGCATCTTCGTCTTGGACATCCTCCTCCTCGGCTTATTCGTCAGCTTCTGCCCCACTTACCTCCCACCAGTTCTCCGCTCAACTGTGATGCGTGTCAGCTTGGCAAACATCATCGCTCCTCCTTCCCGCCGAAGCAAGGCCGTGGCTCCTCTCGCATTTTTGATCTTATTCATTCTGATGTATGGGGTCCTGCTCCTACCCTCACAGTTGGTCGGGGCAGTTCCTATTTTGTCACTTTTATCGATGATTTTACTCGATGTACCTGGGTGTATCTCTTAAAGGATCGCTCTGAACTGTTTTCTGTTTGGCAATCTTTTTACTTTATGATTAAGACTCAATTTGCTATCTCTATTAAAGTCTTACGTTCTGATAATGTCAAGGAATATCTGTCTCATGAGTTCTCCGCGTTCTTTCACCAACACGGCCTCATTCATCAAACGACTTGTGTTTACACCTCCCAACAGAATGGGGTGGCGGAGCGTAAAAACCGTCACCTGCTTGATGTTGCGCGTACTCTCATGGCGCAGATGCACGTCCCTCGCTCCTACTGGGGCTACGCTGTGCTCCTCGCTTGCTATCTTATCAATCGCATTCCCTCCACGGTCCTCCACGGCCGGACTCCCTTCTCTCTTCTCTACCCCCACCAGGAACCTTTTCCTCTTCCTCTCCGTGTCTTTGGCTGTACGGCCTTTGTTCAAGCTCCCTCCGCTACCCGCGACAAGCTTTCCCCCCGTTCCACCAAATGTGTCTTTTTGGGGTACTCTACCGCTCAAAAAGGCTATTGCTGCTTTGACCCCCTTCTCCGCAAGCAGTTTGTCTCCGCAGATGTGACTTTTTTCGAAAATGCTTCCTATTTCTCTCCTTCCTCTTCTCTTCCTTCTCTTCCTTCTGATATCTCCGTTCCTTCCACACCTCTCGACGTTTTCCCACCTTCGTCTCCTCCTCCACCCACTCCTTCCCAGTCCGTCTCCCCACCCACCCCTCCACCCTCCTCTCCGCTGCCGTCTCTCTCTAGTCCCGGGCCAGCCTTCTCCGCCACGGACGCTCCGGTCGCTGACGCTCCCGTCGCCGACGCTCCCGATGATCTGGATGTTCCCATTGCCCTTCGCAAAGGGGTGCGGGCATGTACTCAACACCCGCTCACGGCTGTTGTTTCTTATGATCAGCTTTCTCCTTCTCGCAGGTGTTTTGCCTTGGCTATCTCTGCTACTTCTACTCCTCGTACCTACCAAGAGGCTCTCGCTCTCCCTCATTGGAAGTCTGTCATGGATGAGGAGATGGCTACTCTTACTGAACGGGGTACCTGGACCCTGGTTCCTCCTCCCGTGGGCACTGATGTGGTTGGCTGTCGCTGGGTCTTTGTTGTGAAGTTTCGCCCCGACGGCACTGTGGATCGCTACAAAGCCCGGCTGGTGGCCAAGGGCTTTACTCAGACTTATGGCGTTGATTAATTTGATACCTTCTCTCCGGTTGCTCGCCTCAGCACCATCCGGGTTCTCTTTTCTGTGGCTGTTAACCGGGCTTGGGATATTTCCCAGCTTGATGTGAAGAATGCCTTTCTCTATGGCGATCTTCAGGAGGACGTCTATATGGAGCAACCTCCTGGGTATGTTGCTCAGGGGAAGACACGTGTCTGTCATTTGAAGAAGGCCATTTATGGCCTAAAGCAGAGCCCTCGGGCATGGTTCGAAAAATTCAGTGGTATTGTGGCAACCATCGGCTTTCAAAGGAGTTCGGCCAATCACTCCTTATTCATTCGCAAAACGGCCTCGGGACTGGTGGTTTTGGCCGTATATGTGGATGATATTCTCCTTACTGGCGATGACCGAGATGGGGTGGACTTGACGAAGAAGCACCTCCGTCAGCACTTGGTCACGAAGGATATGGGCTCCCCAAAATACTTTTTGGGGATAGAAATCTCTCGGAAACCTGACTCCTTGGTTCTCTCTCAACGGAAGTATGCCCTTGATCTTCTTCAAGAAGCAGGCTTGACAGGTGCCAAACCAGCTCATCTTCCCATGGCTGTTGGAGAAGACAAAACGTGGACGGATGAATCGCCTCCTCTATCTGATGTCACACAGTACAGACGTTTGGTAGGGAAACTCATCTATCTCACGGTGACTAGACCCGACATCGCCTATGCTGTAGGAAAGGTCAGTCAGTTTATGCAAGCTCCCAGGGAGTGTCATCTTCAGTCCGCCCTGAAGATTTTAGAGTATATCAAAGCAGCACCGGGCAGAGGGTTACTCTTCCAGAAAAATGGCCATCTGCGGGTTGAGGCCTACTCAGACTCAAGTTACGCGGATGACAAAGGCGATCGTAAATCCACGTCAGGTTTTTGTACCTTTGTTGGAGGTAATCTCGTGAGTTGGAAGAGCAAGAAACAGTCTGTTGTTTCCAGATCCAGTGCCGAAGCAGAATACCGGAGTATGGCGTCAACTACGTGTGAGTTAAAGTGGTTGCGGGCTCTCATGCTTGACCTGGGCGAGGTATATGATTGTCCTCTCCCTATGTTCTGTGACAACAAGGCCGCTATACACATATCTAGAAATCCGGTCTTCCATGAGAGAACGAAGCATATAGAGGTTGACTGTCACTTCATTCGGGAGGAGATTTTGAAGAATCAGATTTGTACTCCTTTTGTCACCTCTGACAAGGAGTTGGCAGATATCTTCACCAAGCCGGTTTCTACTTCCTTCTTCCGCATTTGTGACAAGCTGGGCATGATTGATATCTATGCTCCAGCTTGAGGGGGAGTGTTGAAGTATTAGACCGGGCGGCTTGGCGGTCTGATCCAGCGGTTTGTTGACCGAGCGGCTTAGCGGTCTGATCCAGCGGTTTGTAGACCGGGCGGTCTGTCGGTCTACCACTGCGGTTTGTTCTATCCTGCTGGAGTTGCCGAGCGGTTAGCCCATCTGTCTAACCGCGCGGCCTATGCGGTCTCCATTATTCTAGCCGCTCAGTACTGTAAATGTTTAGTCCCACATTGTTTGTATACTCTCTTTCTTATCTCCTCCATTCTATATAAGGGAGGCCATACCTTTGTAAATGATATCTTTTTTGGATAATAAAGTTTCAATTATTCAAAAGTTTGTTCACTTGTTCTCTACTTTTCGCTTCTTGTTCTCTACTTTCTAACACTTTTTATGTCCATAATTCACCTTAGTGTAAAGGGTTCTGACTTCTACAAATAGGAGGAGATTGTTGGGTATTGTATCCACACTAACCCTGATTTGATGAAGTCATCCTTGACTATGATGAATTAAGTTGTATTTGATGCTTGGTTTGAGTTATGTGTTTGCAGGATTCTAATGGGAAGTGTAGAATAATGTCAGTCTACAATGGGTCAACAAACACAAGACCATACAATGTAATCTCTCATTGTGTGATCCAAGGTGTTGACTCATGTGTAGCCTCTCTATTGGGATACACTTCATATTCAAGCTCTTGGACTAAGTGAAAAGACTTGATGCTTGTCTCACCTTAGAATAAGAAAAAAATTCTGTCAAGAAAATTTCCTAAGTGTTATACTCGAGTAGTTCTATACTTACTCGAGTAAAATGCTGAGTTCATACTCGAGTAATAATACTCTTACTCGAGTAGGTATGGTATATCCCGAGTAGTCTAATTATGGCTCTCGAGTAGTTAAGATAACTATTCGAGTAGTTTCTTTTCTTCTCTCGGGTTTACAAAATTTTTCTCCTCAAAAGTTTTCTAAGTTAAATACTCGAGTAGTACTGTGTAGTACTCGAGTAGTTTTACTTTTTGTCTCGAGTAATTGAATTCTGACTCTCGTGTAGTTCTCACTTACTCGAGTAGTCTAAGTCATGTACTCGAGTAGTTCATCTACTACTCGAGTAGTCCAGAATTAATACTCGAGTAACCCAGAATTATACTCCAGAAAATTTCTCTAAGTGAATTACTCGAGTAGTCATTTCCATATACTCGAGTAGTTCAACTTCTATACTCGAGTAGTCCAGTATTCCGGTTCCAGAAATTTTTTAAGTCCTTGACTCGAGTAGTTTCTCAACCACTCGAGTAGTTCATTCCCATCTACTCGAGTAGTTTTCCTTATACTCGAGTAATCCACTCCACCTCTCGTGTAACTACTAAAGTACTCGAGTATGTCATTTTTGATACTCGAGTAGCTGAATTCTTTTTACTCGAGTAGTTGACTCCATGTACTCGAGTAACTATCTCTTTCTCTCTCGAGTAGTTTTCTTATATACTAGAGTAGTCATCTTCTACCCACTCGAGTAGTGTTGCAATGTACTCGAGTAGTCCTTTCTCTCTCCAGTATTTTACTTCGATTTTTCCGAAAATTTTGTTAAGTCTAGAATAACAGAATTCTTTATGAACCTTGACGTGATTGGTCAACGTGTATCTTATAATGACTTAATTATGTCTAATCTTGTCTGATCCTATAAATGTTCTTGTCTAAACTGACAAACCCTAATCCTAAGAAGTTTTATCAAAGAGAATATTACAAAGTTTTGCAACCATTTTCTCAAGTCTCTGATTTCCTCCTTCTCTCTCCAAGAAACAAAAACCGCCGCCGCCACCATCGCTGATTCCAGACCGGCTAGGGTTTCGCCTTTAGAGGATTCAGATCAAGAAGGCTTTCCAGATCGAGATTTGCTCAACTCCTCATCTTCTGATTCGATCGATCGTGTGAAGCCAAGAAGTTTCAGATCCAATCTTGCCGAGATTTCTCTTCATCATTCTGATAAAGCTGCAAAGCATTGAAGAAGAAATTTCTATCCGACTGTTACAGATCTGAAAAAGGAATTACTGTTTGTATTTCTATACAAAATTTCTTTCATTCTTGTAGGAGAAATTTCTCCGAGTGTAGGAGCTTTTGTCTCCGAGATTGTAGGAAGTTTTACCTTCTGAGTGTAGATCCGTTTTATGGATAGGAACATTGTTCCGAGGGTAGGATTGATTTTGAATCCGAGATGGTGGAGTAGCTGAGTCTAGTGTATTGCTAGATCGGTGAGGGAAAGTGGATGTATCCAAGGTTGGGGAACCACTATAAATCATGTCTCGTCTGTGATTAATTGGTAGATAGATCTGTGCTTTGGGTTGAAATTTTTATTCCGCAAAAAGACGTACATCTCACCTATTCTCCCCCCTCTAGGTGATTTAGGTAGGCAACTATAAACTTTCACCAGTTTCGCTCCATGGAGCTTTCACACCGTGTCTCGCACTGCTTAGTCTTTAATAGTAAGAAATGGAAAGAAGCAGAGACCAGTCTTGTAGCGGAACGCGAGAAGTCCAGCAACCTCGAAAAGCAGCTGGCCGTCGCCAACAATCTCCTTGCGCAAAGTCAGGGCAGAGTGGTAAGCTTCCTAATCGTTGCTTTGACTGCCTCAATCGCTAGTCATTATGGTCTTTTACTGACCAAGCCTTCCCGCAGGATGTCGAGACTGCCGACCGGATGCGCTCGCGTATTGAGGCACTGGAGGGAGAGAACAAGAGATTGAAAGCTAAAAACATCCGCCTCCAAGATAGCGCAGCACCCCCTCCAGATCCATTTTAAGTTCTGCCACGCTATTCCGTGGACGTGGTCGATGCCCTCTGTCGAGATTCCAACATCAAGACAACGGAGCTCGTTCTCAAGATGATGAAGGAACTGGGGGTGGTTCGGGATGATGCCGAGACGGCTACCGTCCGCGATCTAGTCCCTCGATTATGTGGCGAGATGGACAATAGTTCATCTTCCGGCGGCGCGGAGTAAGGAGACACCAGTGTTGGGGACTTCTTCCAAGCTCTTTTTTATTTTTTCCCTGAATTTGTAATTATTCATAATACAGATATTTCTTCCGCGATAGTAAAGTGTTTTCTGTGATGATCCAAGGGAAATTCATTATAACTTTTCACATGTTACTTTTTTGCACTTTTAAACCTCCGCCATTTTGCTCGATAGTTCGTACAAAACGGGAGACCTTGAATCTCTCTTTGCCTCTACCATATGCGAGATCGTCCAAATCTTAGCTATTGTCCTGTCGTGAGATCAACTCGCGCTGTAAACCCTGGAGATCAACCGCTCCTCACGACAGGTCTCACCTTTATGATAGGCATGTGCCTTTGACAGTGAAGACCCACTCACTACGAGCGAGACCACCAATGCCGAGTGCCAGCCAGAGATCCTCCTCGGCCTATTCTCCAATTCTTCCATTTTCTAGGAATTCTCTACAAATTTCCCGATGAATATGGACACTTCCTCTCCATGAGCTCTTAACACTTGTCTTGCCTCCAAGTGAGACTACAGCCCTGCCAGCCAGATGAGAGCCTGGTTAGTGGATCTGCTCGGGGTCTCCTCTCCAAACCAACTCCAACCACCGAGTGAGCCTACAGCCCTGCCAGCTAGATGAGAGACTGGACAGCGGGTCTGCTCGGGGTCTCCTCTCCAAACCATCTCCAACCACCGAGTGATCCTACATCCCTGCTAGCTAGATGGGAGCCTGGTCAGCGGGTCTGCTCGGGGTCTCCTCTCCAAACCATCTCCAACCACAGAGTGAGCCTACAGCCCTGACAACTAGATTGGAGCATAGTCAGCGGGCCTGCTCGGGGTCTTCTCTCAAAACCATCTCCAATCACCGAGTGAGCCTAAATCCCTGCCAGCTAGATGATAGCCTTGTAAGTGGGTCTGCTCGGGGTCTCCTCTCCAGACCATCTCCAACCACCGAATAAGCCTACAACCCTGCCAGCTTGATGGGAGCCTGGTCAGCGGTAAAGCTCGGGGTCTCCTCTCCAAACCATCTCCAACCACCGAGTGAGTCTACAGCCCTGCCAGCTAGATGGGAGCCTGGACTGCGGGTCTGCTCGGGGTCTCCTCTCCAAACCATCTCCAGCCATCGAGTGAGCCTACAACCCTGCCAACAAGATGGGAGCCTAGTCAGCGGGTCTGCTAGGGGTCTCCTCTCCAAACCATATCCAACCACCGAGTGAGCTTACATCCCTGCCACCTAGATGGCAGCCTGGTCAGCGGGTCTGTTCGGGGTCTCCTCTCCAAAGTATCTCCAACCATCGAGTGAGCCTACAACCCTGCCAGCTAGATGAGAGCCTGGTCAGTGGGTCTGCTTGGGGTCTCCTCTCCAAACCATCTCCAACCACCGAGTGAGCCTACAGCCCTGCCAGCTAAATGAGAGCCTGTCCAGCGGGTCTGCTTGTGGTCAGCTCTCCAGACCATCTCCTACCACCGAGTAAGCCTACAGCCCTGCCAGCTATATGGGAGTCTGGTTAGCTGGTCTGCTCGGTGTCTTCTCTCCAAACCATGTCCAACCACCGAGTGAGCCTACAACCCTACCAACTAGATGAGAGCCTGGTCAGCAGGCCTGCTCTGGGTCTCCTCTCCAGACAATCTCCAACCACCAAGTGAGCCTACAGCCCTGCCAGCTAGATGGGAGCCTGGTCAGCGTGTCTACTCGGGGTCTCCTCTCCAAACCATCTCCAACCACCAAGTGATCCTACAGTCCTGCCAGCTAGATGGGAGCCTGTTAAGTGGGTCTGCTCGGGGTCTCCTCTCCAGACCATCTCCAACCACCGAGTGAGACTACTACCCTGCCAGCTAGATGGGAGCATGGTCAGCAGGTCTGCTCGGGGTCTCCTCTCCAAACCATCTCCAACCACCAAGTGAGCCTATAGCCCTGCCAGCTAGGTGGGAGCCTAGTCAGTGGGTCTGCTCGGGGTCTCCTCTCCAAACCATATCCAACCACCGAGTGAGCCAACATCCCTGCTAGCTAGATGGGAGCCTGGTCAGCGGGTCTGCTCGGGGTCTCCTCTCCAAACCATCTCCAACCATCGAGTGAGCCTCCAGCCCTGCCAGATAGATGGGAGCCTAGTCAGTGGGTTTGCTCGGGGTCTCCTCTCTAGAACATCTCCAACCACCGAGTGAGCCTACAGCCCTGCCAGCTAGATGAGGGACTGGTCAGCGGGTCTGCTCGTGGTCTCCTTACTTCCATCTCCCCTTTGATGCCATGTTCGAAGGACATCTGCGATCTCATCATATCAAAAAGGGGCACATCAGAATTGTGAGCATGGTACAACAATAAAAGTCGTAATGAACAAAAAGTGTTAAGGGTAAAATCTCTTTAAATCATCCCGACTTCAGGCGCGATCGAGGGATACCCCGTCCACATCCTGGAGGTGATACCCTCCCGACTTCAAGACCTCCTTTACTACAATAGGACCTTCCTAATTGGGATTGAGCTTTCCTACGGAGGCCCCTCTACCTACTGCATCCACCTTCTTGAGACCTAGATCTCCCTTCTGGAACTGTTTGACCCTTATATGTTTGTCGAAGTATCTCGCCATCCGGCGCTTGACCTCCTCCTGCCGGATCACCGCCAATTCCCTGAGCTCTTCCACGAGATCAAGAGAGAGCTTCTGTTCCTCCATGTTCTCTGTCAACCACCCCTCGTCTCCCTCTCTTGCAATAGCTACTCTTGGTGACGTGACCTTGAGCTCTACTAGCAGGACAACCTCCGAGCCGTGAGAGAGCTTAAAGGGGGTCTCTCCTACGGCAGTGTCCGGTGTGGTTCTCAAGGCCCATCGTACAGAAGGAAGCTGTTCGACCCAGCTTCCCCTCAAATTTTCTACTTTCGTCTTCAAAATATTGACAACGATCTTGTTGGCCGCTTCCACCTACCTGTTACTTCATGGATGATGAACAGAGGCAAAACGGAGATCTATTCCCAAACGGATGTAGAAATCAATGAACTCCCTACTAGAAAATTATGGTCCTTTGTCCGTCACAATGGCCAGCGGTAACCCATGCCTGCCGATGATCTCCCCTCATATGAAATTCTTAACCACCTGCGATGTCACCTTAGCCAATGCCTTCACCTCTAGCCATTTTGAAAAGTAGTTGACCATGACTAGAAGAAATTTCCTTTGGCCATTTGCTTGGGGAAAAGGACCCACCAGATCTAGCCCCCATATAGCAAAGGGCCAGGGAGCTGTGACTGTCGACAACATCTGGGCTAGAAGGAGCTGGAGGGGGACGAAATCCTAACATTTTTGTCACCTTTTCGCAAACTCCTCTACATCTTTCCTGAGAGTAGGCCAAAAGTACCCCTGTCTCAGCACCCTTCCTTCTAAAGTTCGGCTCCCCGAGTGACTCCCGCAGTCTCCCGAGTGAACCTCTTCCAGAATCCTTGGAACCTCCCCCTCTGACACACATCGATCCAACAAGCCCGACAGTGTATTACGGTACAAAACTCCATCTTTAGCAGGTAGTACGCTGACTTGTATCTGGTACGCCTCTTGTTGAGTTATCTCGCAGGCAACTGTCCCGAGGTCAGAAAGGTGATGAAGGGATCCATCCAAGACCCTTGTTGGCATATCTTCATGAGCTCCCCTTCTTCTATGGATGGCCTAAAGATCTCCATCATTGTTTCTCCAGCCCGAGGGCCTTGCTTGGCGAGCTGGTCAGCCCGAGTGCTCTCCTCCCTCGGGACGTATCGAATTGAAAAGCTTCGGAACTGTCTGATAATGTCCTTGACCTTCCCTACATACAGCTGGAGGGTGGGCAGCCTTACCTCGAACTCCCCTATGATCTGGCCTGCCAACACCATGGAGTGCGTCGAGACCTCAATGTCTTGTATGCCTAGCTCCCGGGCTAACCTGAGACCTGCTATGATCGCCTCATATTCCGTCTGGTTGTTGGTGATCGTGAAGTGGATCTTCAAGGCCTGCTCAATCCTGGTCCCCTCTGGACTTACCAAGATCATTCCTCCTCAAAAGTAATTTCTTCCCGACGCTCCATCTACCATCATTTTCAAAGCAGCTCGAGGGGACGATTCGGTCTCTTAGACCTCAACTACATAATCCACTAGGAAGTCAGCCACCGCTTGTGCCTTAATGGCAAGCCGAGGAATGAAGGCAAGATCGAATTCACTGAGCTCTATCGACCACTTGGCCAACCTCCCCGAATGTTCCACCCCCTCCAAGATGCGATGGAGGGGGTGATCCGTTACCACCTGAATAGAGTGTGTCTGAAAGTATGGCCTAAGTTTCATGGCCGATATGATGAGGGCAAATGCTAGTTTTTCAAGAATGGGGTACCCGAGCTCCGCCTTTTTCATGACCCTGCTCACGTAATAGATCGAGAATTATCTCTTTCCTTCCTCCCGCACAAGAACCAAACTCACTGCCCCAGTCCCCACTCCCAAGTATAAGAACAAGGTCTCCCCCTCCCTCGGCCCCTAGAGCAGAGGTGTTTGGGTGAGATGTCTCTTTATAGCTTGAAACGCCTTCTCACATTCAGAGGTCCATTCGAACTTCTATACCCCTCTTATCGTACGGAAGAAAGGTGAACATTTCTCCCCTGCTCGAGAGAGAAACCTACTTAACTCGACCAGCTTGCCAGTGAGACATTGGACCTCCTTTGCATTTCTAGGAGACTCCAATTCTAGGATTGTCGTCACTTTATCGGGGTCGGGATCCACTCCAGATGGGGTTAGAAGATGCCCCAGGAACTTTCCCCTATTGGCTCCAAACACACATTTCAGGGGGTTGAGTCTCATTTTGTATTTTCTCAAGGTCTCAAAGGTTTCCGCAAGGTCCAGGACATGAGATTTGAGGTCCCTGCTTTTGATCATCAAGTCATCCACATACACCTCGAGGTTCCTTCCTTTCTGCCCTTGAAAGATCCGATCCATCATTCTTTAATAGGTTTCTCCTGCATTTTCCAACCCAAAGGGCATCAAGTTAAAATAGAAGCACCCATCCTCCGCGACGAAAGTGACATCCTTAACGTCCGGAGGGTGCATGCGTATATGATGGTATCCTGAAAACGCATCTAAAAAACTCATAAATGAGAATCCGACGGTTGAATCAACCAGCGCGTCGATCCGAGGCAGAGGGTAATAATCCTTAGGGCATGCTTTATTTTAAAGAGAGAAATCCACACACATTCTCCACATACCCTCCCCTTTTTTTAACCATTACAACATTGCTCACCCACCCTGGGTACTTACAGGCAGACACAAACACTCCAATAAGTAGCTTCTCTACCTCCTCTCTAATAGGCCCGACCATCTTAGAGGTGATGGCCCTCTTCTTCTGTTATACTGGGCGAGTGTTGGGGTCGAGATTGAGGTGGTGGCAAGCTACATCCGCATCGATCCTGGGCATATCAGTGGCGCTCCACGCGAAGACGTCGATCTTTCTATTCACGCAGGCCTAGATCTTATCTTGGTCTTCTGGGCTAAGCTCGCCACTGACCTTTATCTTCTCCTCCTTTCCTTCATTGGTGCGGATCTCCATCTCAAGTACCTCTACAGCCACCCTCAGCCTTGAAGGCTCCTCCTCTCCCTCTTAATCCCCCAGCACATCCTGTTCTCTGGCCTAGTCCTTCGTGACAGCCACCACCCTTTCCTCCCCAAGCTTCTCCCTCTCCCGCTCGCTAGCGTCCTGTCCTTCCAGTAGTGAGGCCCTTATTTTTCCCGGCCGGGCCCCCCTCCTGGGCGACCCTCCCACTTCCATCTTCCTCTTCTCTTTCCCCATCCTACTATCCTCCTCTGACTCCCCTTCTTCTTCCACCTCCGTCTCCCCATTCTTCTCTCCCGCCATTTCTGGTTCCCCCACAATGCCACCAACCATCGCTACTTCTCCCCCTCCTCCAACCTCTTCTTCCTCTATTCCTTCTACTTCATCACCATGCTCTTATTTCCATCGCTCCATCCTCTTTGCCATCTCTTCTACATCTCCCTTCCATGATATGGTGTTCACTATCGTCACGTAGCATTTCCTGGCAGCCTTCGGATCCCCCCGCACTTTGATTTGGGTGCCTCCGGAGTTCAGCTTCAAGTACTGGTGAAATGATGATGGAACACATATGAAAGTGCTGATCAAGGGGCGCCCAAAAATGGAGTTGTAACTACTGGGGGAATCCGCTATAACAAAGCGACAGTTTCTGGATAGCCCCCCCCCCCCCCCACCCAAGGGTTACCTGAAGTCCCACTCCCCCCTCGAATTCTTTCCTCTCCCCTAAGAACCCAAACAATGGTCCATCCGCCGCCAACACCCCCTGGGCCTCCACCCTCATCTCATTGAATGCCTTCTTGAAAATAACATTCACACAACTCCCATTGTCTACTATAATCTGTGACACCGTGAAGTTATCGATGGCGGTCCGGATCACCAGTGCGTTGTAGAAGGGATCTTCATGGTCTGACATGTCCTTTCTTCAAAAAGTGATTTTCTTATCCGGGGGAGGGGATTGCGACGTCGAGGCTACGCTTCGACGATATATAGTATGAAAGCTCGCCTTTCGGGCAGCCTCTATCGCCACCCCTCCATGGATTACTACAATTCCCCCTCGATCCCCTACATCCATTCGGTCTATGCATCGATCCTCCTCTTCTGTACCCATCACTTCTTTTATCCGCACTGGCCTCTATTGCTCTCCTGCTCCTCTAGTTCTCCTCATTTGCAAGAAATCTCGGTAGGTAGCCGTCGTGTGACCTTCCTCCTCGTGGAAGTCACCATATGGCAATGCTACTCCCCCTTTTCTTTCCTTCCTGAGGGTTTCTCCTTCTCCCAGCCCCTGCCCCTCTTCCTCTCTCCCGACCTCTAACTCTCCCCTCGGCCGATCTCCATAGCCTGCTGCGGAGGGGGAAGGGGTGTTATATGACCGTACCCCCATCCTTGCTGGTGGAATCTCCCAGATCCTCCCTGTTGGTTCCTTGCCCCATGGGAAAATTCTCTCCCTTGTCCCGGGGTAGGACCTCCCTGCTGCCTCCATCCCAACTCTTGATATGTCGGCGCCCTCGGCTCTTCTCTTCTCCCTGCTTCCTGCTATCTCCCTCCTGACTCCCTCGACTCCGCCTCTGTAAGCCTTGCCAACGTTTTTGCAAAAGCGGGATTCGTTGCCTCCATCGCTATTTCCTTCGCCGTCTTCTCCATCAGTCCCTCAAAAGACAGCAGATCCTTCTGGGTGAGGCTCATTTTGAAGAAGCCTTCCTGCAGTCCCACGGTAAAGGCCATCTGGAGGGCAATTCCAGGCACCTCCTATATATCCAAGATCTCCTCTTGGAATCTATCCACGTACTGAGTTAGGGACTCATCTGCCCTCTGCTTAATCAAAAATATTGACTATGGGTTCTTATTTCTCTTCTTCGAAGTTGAGAACCGTAGCCGGAAGCTTCTACTGAGATCCTCAAAGCAGTATATCAAGCCAGTTGGGAGCTGGTGAAACTAGTCCCGAGCCTTGTCCTTCAGTGTGATGGCAAAAAGACGACACTTGAACTCATCCGTCATGGGCCTAATCCAAACCGCGTCCTCGAACCACTACAAGTGATGGAGGGGATCATTCTCTGGCCAAGTATCACAATTTTCTAGCAAGATATTGTATTTATTATCTATTTTTCAATATAAGGTGCACTAGTTCACTTTACACATGAAGTACTAATAGGGAAAGCCCAAGTGATCCAAATATTTTAGTAGTGCCTCTAAATGATATTTAATTAACCTTTCCAGAGTTTTATATCATTCTAAGTTAATCTAACCATGGTTACTTCGATATCATCGAAAAGGGCAAGGTGGAGATTATAACTACAAGTATGATCTCCTTTTTGTTAATCATCCTATAATAACTTCCAGAGACTCATATTGTTATAAAAACTCTTTTACCAAAATTTCATAAGAATCCAAGGTCATGTGACCCTTAAATATTTTCATAAAAGGTATAGGCCTAAACTATCCCTACTTGGTTTAAGTTGTGTGCCTAAGTCTAAATGTCCCCAAATTCCTTCTTAGGGTATTTCACCACCCTAAGGTCACATGGAATAAACACCAAGTCCATACAAGGATATATCACCCCATGTCCTTCACAAACACCCAAAGTTCAACCTTAGGGTTTGAACTAGAGTCCTAGGGCAAATCCACCCTAATCGACCCTAAACTCCATGGGTGGGTGTTTAAACTAACCATGGAGCTCTGGCCCAAGTCCCAACCACCCTTTGGGTGAGAATTGGCCCTTCTATGCCCCAAACACTCTTTGCCCTAAATTAACCCTTTAAGGGCCATACTTGGTCTCACCAAATCCTGTCCAAATCAAACTCAATTGGGCTGAAATTTTAATCATAGTAATGTCGTGACCCTAAGAGACAGACACCAAAATTTTGGTGGGTTTAGAGGTAATTAGAACTATTAAATAATACATGCAAGGTTTATTAAATTTCTACAAAAACTTTGGGAAAATATTTTCCACAAATTCCCATTTTTGGATATATTATAGATAGGTAAGAGTGAGCCCCAGCCAAAATTTCAAGTCATTTGGATGGTAGGACTGATGGAGGCACTCAATTTAGTTTTTGGTCAAGCCTATATATAGGCTGCCCGTGTCCAAGGTAGTGTGCCTCATTCGACGCCGAAACTGTCACGTCCTGAAAAGAACACGGGCTCTCCACACGCATGTATCAGGCTTGACACGCCCGTGGCATCCAGTACACGCCTGTGTAGCGGGTCGTGTTCCTCCATTGACACAGGACCAACACCAACCTGAGGAGAACACGGGTATTCGATATGCCCATGTTGAATTTGACACGCCCATGTTAGGTTGAACACGCCTGAGCTCTAGGTCGTGTTTCACCCTCGACACAACTCGGCCAAATACCAGAGTACGACACGGACTGGGACACGCTCGTGCCTCAGGCCATGTTCGCTACTCGATGATCGTCGACTGCAATTTTGTCGACCACACGACCATCGTCGAAACCGAGCACGACACGGCCCTGATACATGCCCGTGTCCCCAGCCGGGTGCCCCCTACCAAGTTCCAAACTTGTCCCAAAATTCCCCGTCCTTCTTTTGAGTTTCGGGGCATTATAACTCTCTCCCTCTTAAAAGAATTTCGTCCCGAAATTACAGAAAGGAAAGATAAAAACAAACTTAAACGGTACCTGAGTGGAATAACTCTGGGTACTCCTCAAGCATGGTCTACTCTTGCTCCCATGAGAGCTCCTTCCGACCGCAATTGTCCCAACGAACCTTGACCATCCTGATTTCCTTATTACACAGTCGCTTGACTTCCAAGTCATCAATGCGAATGGGCTTGACCTTCGCCGTCAACCTATTATCGACCGGCACTTGATCTACTGCAATCACTTACGAAGGCTCTTGCACCGCCTTCCGCAGCACCGATTTGTGGAATACATCGTGTAGACCACTTAGCTGCACTGATAGCTTCAATTGATATGATGCATCGCCAATCCGCTCTAGAACCTCAAGCAGTCCAATGTACCTCGAACATAGCTTCTTCAAGGGTCGTACCTGTGAGACACCCTTGAACGGCTTAATCTTCAAGTACACCCAGTCGCCAACAGCAAACTCCACGTTCCTATGCTTGGCATTATAGTACTTAGCTTGCCGGTCCTGAGCAATTAGCAATCTTTATCGAATCATTCGTACCAATGATGTTGCATCATCCACCTCTTGCCGCTTATACAGTTTTGACTCACCCGTTTCCAACCATGACAACGGCGTGTGACATCTCCTACCATAAAGGGCCTCGAAGGGCACCAATTGAATGCTCGGGTAGTAGCTATTGTTATAAGTGAATTCCACTAAGTACAGGTGATCTTCCCACTGTTTCCCGAAATCCAGGACGCACATGGGAAACATGTCTTCCATCGTCCTGTTGACCCTCTCGGCCTGACCATCCGTCTGCGGATGAAAGACTGTGTTGAAACTCAGCTTTGTTCCCAACATCTGTTGCACCAACCTCCAATCATTGGACGTGAACTGCCCATCTCGGTCACTCACGATGCTGCGGGGCACACCGTGAAGCCGCACAATATTATCCACATATAATTTTGCCAATTTCTCCACAGAATCATCCTTCCTATGCGAAATGAAGTGAGATACTTTCGTCAAACGATCTACGATCACCTAGATGTCATCGTTTCCCTTTTGCGACTTTGGAAAACCATGCACAAAGTCCATTGTAATGTCGTCGAACTTCCAATTCGGAATAGGCAAGGACTTCACGAATCCTCCAGGCTTCTGGCACTCCTCCTTCACTAAGGTGCATGTTTGACACTTCGCCACATAGAGTGTCACATCCTTCTTAAGTCCTGGCCACCAGAACAATTTATTCACATCATGGTACATCTTCGTGCTCCCTAGGTGAATCGAGTACTTGGTATGATGCGCCTCGTACAACAATTCCACCTGCAATTTGCCCACATTCGGGACGCACAAACGACTGTCCTTCCATTACAATTCATCCACAACCTCAAATTGGGAATTTGACCCATCCAAAGCCTCAAACATGATTTACTTTATGTGGCCATCTATATCTAGAGCCTGTCGAATCCGATCAGCCAGGTCACACTGAATTTCTATCCAGTTCAATAGCACTTCGACACTAGTCTGCTTGTCTACGCAAGAGATCTCCAACGCCTCCAAATCCCGAACCAAACGCTTGTCATGAGCCGACAGCCAGTTGGCTTGAGCTGGGGCCCTGCGACTCAACGCATCCGCAACTGCATTGCCCTTCCTAGGTATATAATGAATCTTGAACGTGTAGTCCCCTAGGAACTCCATCCATCTCCTATGTCGCATGTTTAGATCATTCTGATCCAAAAAGTATTTCAGGCTCTTGTGGTCGATATAGATATCGATCTTCACCCCGTACAAGTAATGCCTCCACAGCTTCAAGGAAAAAATCACGGTCGCTAACTCCAAGTCATGGACCGAATAATTCCTCTCATACACTTTCAGCTGTCGCGAGCCATACACTATCACACTTCCATGCTACGGTAGGACACAACCCAATCCACTGCCTGAATCATCGCTGTAGATCTCAAATCCTTCGGTCCCACCCGGCAAACTTAGAACTGGCGCCGTGGTCAACCAACTCTTCAACTCCTCAAAAGCTCGTGCACACTCTGGTGTCCAAAAAAACTTTTGATCTTTCCTCGTCAGAGTCATGAGGGGTAACGCTATCCGCGAGAAGTTCTCCACGAAGCGCCTGTAATATATGGCAAGCCCCAGAAAACTCTGGACTTCTGCTACCGCAAACAGCATATGCCACTCTTGTATAGCAACAATCATCGCCGTATCCACTGCAATTCCCTCACCACTGACTATATGACCAAGGAACGCTACTAAGGACAACCAAAACTCGCATTTGGAGAACTTGGCGTACAGTTGATTCCTCCTCAGCGTCTCCAACACCAAATACAGATGCTTAAAGTGATCCTCCTCACTCTGCAAGTACACCAATATATAGTCGATAAAGACGATCACAAAGTGGTCTAGGTACTCCCTGAAAGTCCTGTTCATCAGATCCATGAACACTGATGGCGCATTAGTCAGCCCAAACGGCATGACCATAAACTCATAATGTCTGTATCTCGTACTAAAAGCTATCTTGGGGATATCACTTTCCCTTATCCTCAGCAGATAATACCCGGACTTAAGGTCCAATTTCGAGTACACCGTTGACCTGACTAACTGATCGAAAAGATCATCAGTCCTTAGGATCGAGTAATTGTTCTTCTCCATTAACGTGTTCAGATCTTGATAATCAATATAGAGCCGCAAACTTCCATCATTTTTCTTCACAAAAAGGACCGGCGCGCTCTAAGGCGACGAACTTGGACACACATAACCTTGTTCCAAAAGCTCTTGAAGTTCTACCTTCAACTCCGCCATCTCCTTAAGCGCTAGTCGATATGGAGTGTGTGACACAGGTTTCGCACCTGGCACTAGCTCGATGGTGAAATCTATCTCCCGTTGAGGTGAGGCTCTAGGAAGATCGCCAGGGAACACATCAGGGTATTTAGATACAACCAGAATGCTGTCCAAAGTAGGCTTAGGCTTTGAAGCCTCCATTAGCGTAAAGAACAGCTCTGCACTAGCACAAACCGCCTTCACCACCTAAAGAGCAGACATCAAAATCTTGCTCGAACCGTTCAAGACTGCAAACATCGTATCACGACTCATTCACAACTTAACCTCCTTGCGATTGCAATCGATATATGCTTGCTGCTCCGAGAGCCAGTCCATGCCAAATATCACGTCGAACTCCACCAGCGGTAGTAACGACACTTGCAAATCAAACTCTTGACTCCCAATACAAATCTTAATGCCACAGATTCTATCCGCGCGCATTGAACACTCATTCGACAACAACACATCCAGTTTGTCCTTTGCCATCGAAGAAGGTACTCCGATGCGCGATATAAATCCTTCGGACAAAAAGGAGTGCAAAGCACCCGATCAAAGAGTGCTCTCGCTGGATTATCACAAATCAAAAGAAAACCTATACAAGCAGTGGAAACGTAACACGCGCAAGGTAACAAGTATTTAAAACTAACTTACTATAAATTTAAACCTTACTTGTCACCACATCCGCTTGCTTGATGGCCTCCTGCTGGCCAAGATTATAAACTCTAGGTTGAGCAGGAGCATAGTGAGATGCGGTTTATTCCACCCCTTTCCCTTCTCCTCATATGTTGCTCCTGGCTTCCTTTCGGACTTTGGACATCCGCTCCAGCAGTCTCAGGTATTGTGCCCCGTCTTTCCACAAGTAAACCATACTCCCAGTGTTCGTCCCCTAGTCGCCCTAGAAGCACCAGAAGAGGGGGTTAGACCTGAAGTCCTAGCCTTCTTATTAAACATATGATAACCATACTTTGAAGTAGTCGACACTTTGAACTCCATATTCTTAGCCCCAGAGTCTCTCTTTGTCTGCACATTCTTCAGATCCTTTTTCAAAGACCGAGCCGTATTAACCGGGGTCAAGAAGCCCTACGTTATAGGCCTCGAGAACAGAAGCCTTAGGTCATCCCTCAGACCTTCACAGAAACGGTTCATCTTACGCTCCTCATCCGCGAACGTAGAGAAAGCATACCGACCCAACCGAGTAAATTCGTGGAGATACTCATCCATGCTACTCTCTCCTTGTTACACTTTCTGGAACTCATTCTCCAACGCTATCCTCTGGGTAGAGGGAATGTACCTTGCCAAGAACAGTCTCAAAAACTCTTCCATCGAGACGTCCGTGAGTTGCCTTCCCCTCAAGTGATGTAGCTCCAAACCTTCCCACCCCAGCCTAGCATCTCCGTCCGACAAGAATATAGCTATAGTGGTCATCTGCCACTCCTCCGTTTCCATCGCTGTCATGACTCTCTTCACTCGGGAGAGCCAATCTTCAGCTTGGGATGGGGTTCCCGTCCCTGAGAACACCGGAGGATTGAAGCCCATAACATGTTTGAGCTACCTTTCAGTTGCTCTCCTAGGCATCAAAGGCTCCACCACCACCTGCTCCACCCTTCTTGGTTCAGCCACTTGAAGCGGTACCTGCTCCATCGCAGGAGCGGGCTGCTGCATTTGCCTTGCAGGCTGCATGTTGATCATAGCAAACACCGCTTCGGCCACCAATCGTATGGTTTCTGTCGAGGGATGTGTTGCAAGCACATCTTTCAGTGCGCTACTAGCCTCAGAAACCGGGCGATCTGACGGCCTTGCACCACTCCTGGTCACCTATAGTTGTACAAAACACCGTTAAACGACTAAACAAAATTGCAAAAAGTAATTATAGGAACACGCAGGTTCCTCGAACATGTGTATTTTCATTCCTAATTAGACATTCATGAGTTCTTTTATGTTATAACGATGACGCACGCACATGTGCTCACCACTCCTTAAAAGAATTCGTCCACGAATTCATTTAAGTTGACCGAAACCAGTAGTCTGATACAAAATTGTAACACCTCATATCCGTCGCATAGCGTATAGCAGTAGGTCTGGTCGGGGCCAGATGCCATATACCACATACAGACTGGAAGGTTATGCAATGGAAACCATCCTGCCAATAACCAACGTCCTACACAGAGTGCATTCTAGCGAAAGCAATTTAAAAGTTGTAAAATAAGAACCCAGCCAAAAGCATGAATGTCCACTACACAAACCCAACAGGAATGAACGTACAAATACATAAGTATATGACCTTATGACCTTACAATAGTTTACTCAAATTTAAGTGTCTTCCAAACCTCAGCACGCAGACCTGTCATACATGAGTCTAAAAGAAAACACTCAAAAATTAGGCCTTCGGGGGTCGGATCAGCAACAAGGGCTTTTGCCCGCTATTTACCACTCAGCTCCGCAGCACCTGTAAGCAACAATCCACCGAGCGGTGGCAAACAAAAGCAACGATCAACTATTTTGACCAAATTATAACGATCTCGCCCCTAAACTCAGGGCGGCGATGCTCCTTCCCTACACTTTATTAGCATTGACAAACAATAGTGAATAAACACTTCACCACATGCGTAGACACTCATGGCCACACACCCCGTGCACTCAGGGCACATTCTCGGTGAACCCGGTCAAAGTCCGCGGTCTCACCACCGCTCATTGGATGGTAATTTTTCATGAGCATTTTGGTCTTTCCGACAGCAATCACGTTAATTTAAGCCATAGACTGCCTAAGACCCTCCATCTATGCCAACAGTAAGTCCCACGTACTTTAGGTCGCTTGTACCGAATGATATAGAGCGGGTACGGTTCCGCCTAACCCGTTGTTCACACCGCAACGTCAATTTAAGTCATATGCGGGGGTCAAACTTTCCCGAGTCCCAAATCGATCACACATTTTACATAACCCAGTTATGTACAAGTTGGCTCCCAGGCCACCAAGTTGGCAGAATCACTCATCTGCCCAGTTTTTCGGGTGCACCTTGGAGTTTGTCCCCAAGGCTCCCTGTTGCAATCTACCGTGTAGAAAACCCAAAAAACAACCATCAACGCGGAGTCTTCTCCGGCCATTCATGCAATGTAACATCACCGATTCAGACCAACTTGTCCGGGTAGGCTTCACACATCATGCATATGTCTGTTTCTCGATTACGGACTCTACATGCAAAACAACGAGGACTATTCATGTCTACCCGAAGGAACAGCTCACACTCACCGCAAACTCGCGAGAGCGGGCTTCCTATGCAAGGGAAAAGAGGACTTCACATGTCTAGATGAGAATCGTTACCCTAGCATTTCTCTTCGGTGCCATGAAGATCTATGCAGATGAAAGGCACCGCAATGTCCTTACCTCCATATATCCGAAATCGGCTTGTGATTTGGGGGCTTCGAAGCTCCACCGGCGGCCAGATATCTCTTCCTTCTACTTCCTTGCTCTCCCCTCTCCCTAGAACTTTAGAAAGAGATGGTTTGAAAGAAATGAAGGCATCCAAACCCTATTCCCGGGTATAACCCAGCAAGGACAACCCTAAGCCATTGGATCGCAAAATTAGGAAAAGGACGACCACGATTCGCACTTAAAATCCAAAACCTCGGTCGAACACGGCTTATGACACGCCGTGTCCAAGGCCGTGTGCCTCATTCGACGCCGAAACCATCGCATCCCAAAAATAACACAGGCTCTCGACATGCCCATGTCAGGCTTGACACGCCCGTGTCATCCAGTACACGCTCGTATAGCGGGCCATGTTCCTCCATCGATACAGGACCAACACCAACCCGAGGAGAACACGGGTATTCGACACTGTCGTATCAAATTTGAAATGCCCGTGTCAGGTTGAATACGCCTAAGCTCCAGACCGTATTTCACCCCCGACATAACTCGGCCAACTAGCTGAGTAGGACACGGCCTGGGACACGCCCGTGTCTCAGGCCGTGTTCACTACTAGACGATCGTCAACTGTAATTTCATTGACCACATGACCATCGTCGAACCCGAGAACGACACGGCTCGGGGACATTCCCGTGTCCCAGGCCATGTGCCCCCTACCAAGTTCCAAACTTGGCTCAAAACGTCACCCGTCCTTCTTTTGAGTTTTGGGGCGTTTCATAGAGCCCGGTATAGGAAGATTGCATAATACCTCCAGTTCTATGGGTATCTGGCTTCCAACTCAGATTCGAGTCTCTTTGTCAAGAAGAAGGGGGAGCTTCTAGTCCTGATACTGTTGTACGTGGATGACATGATCATCAAGGTAAATTCCAAGGAAGAAGTAGCTAGGCTCAGTGCAGACCTAGCTATCAGGTTCAAGATGAAGGATCTAGGTGAACTCCACCATTTCCTTGGACTTGAGGTGGAGAGGAAGGAGAGCGGAATACTCATGTACCAGAAAGACTATGCGGAATGGTTCGTTCAGCGATTTGACATGCAAGAGGGGAAGAGTAGCTCTACTCCATTTGATTCTGGCATCTAACTTTGGCGGGATGAGGGGAGGATTCTTCCGGATCCTTTGGTGTTTTGGGCTCTAGTTGGGAGTCTTATTTACTTAACGATTACAAGGCCAGACATTGCTTATGCAGTTGGCCACGTAAGTCGGTATATGGCGGAACCCAGGAAGCCTCATATAAATGCGGCTAGGAATATCTTGAAGTACGTGAAAGCCATTTATGACATGGGTCTCCTGTATAGGAGAGGCACGGAGTTTGTTCTTCAAGGGTACTCAGATGCTGATTATGGGGGAGATTCAGATGACCGGAAGTCAACATACAGATACGTCTTCACTTTTGGATCAAGTAGTATTTCTTGGTGCAGCAAGCAGCAAGACTCGGTGTCCGCCTCTACTACAGAAGCAAAATACAAGGCCTCGACCTTGGCAACTCGGGAAGCCATTTGGCTCCGGAGACTAGTAGAGGACGTCTATGAAGAAGTGCGCGGTCCTACTCTACTTAGCGGTGCCAATGAGAGTGTCCTGAAACTGGTAAACAATCCAGTTTATCACGCTCGGACCAAGCACATCGATATTGAGCACCACTTCATACGGGAGAAGGTGTTGGAGGGGTCTCTGATGGTGCAACATGTGCGGAGTGAGGATAATATCACAGACATTTTCACAAAGCCGTTGTCGAAGGTGCCATTTAATCAGTTACGAGGATTGCTGGGCTTGATCACCACTTCTCACTTCGAGGGGGATTGTTGAAAATTATGAAGTGAAAGTGGGTGATGGGGCAAGCCGTGCGGTCTGGATAGTCAAAGTCCGCGGCATGGGCTCACTGATGTTGCAGCCTGGGTGTTCAGTGACCAGGTAGCCTTGGCTGCTTGGGCATCTAGTAAAGTGGCCAAGGCAGTTTGTCTTTGGCGGTCTGATTGTGGTGCTCAGTTCATCTCGCGGTTCTGTAGATCTTGCTCTTGGTTTAACCGAGCGGTTTGGACGTTATATCCACGAAGTTTTGTCGGACTTGTTTAAAGTCCGCGGAGTCCGCTATTACGGACTGGTTTGGAGATCGGCTTTGGTCCTTGCCGAGCTCTCTAGTGTTGCGGTGGGTCATAGCCGTATTCTTGATGACGGACTGTCCATGGAGTTGGCGGTCTTGTTTTTATGTCCGCCAAGCTCGCACCAGTTGTTGGTGGGTTGCTGGACTTAGTCATATTCTGTGACAAATTCATGGTTATCGCAGTGTCTGCAGAGTCTGTTGTTGACCGGGCGGTCTGCCTTTGGTCGTGGACTCTTGCGGCAACCTGAGACATTGTTCTCGGGCTGTGCGAGCTGTTGCTGTGTCCCCATGTAGCGTGCAGACTAACACAGTGATTGGAATGTTGCTATGTCCGCGTGTTGCCTGTGTGCGGACTGGCGCGATGTCCGCCTGGTGTGGACTGACCTTGACTTGGCACCTGGCAGGTTGTTTGAAGTTCGGCTAAGTCCTTGCGGACTCGACGGACTGGGATTTGCTAGCTGCGAGCTGGGGTGGTGACTCTATTCATTAGGGCGGTGATCACACTCCTCACCCCGCCTATAAATAGACCCCCCCCCGACACGTCTACAGTAACAGAGTGAACAGTAAGTTGAGCGCAAATCAATTGTTGCAGACTCGGTTTTCCAGGTCGCGCGGTTTGAGATTAACTGGTTGATATTTGCAGGTTGTGCGGCTAACACTGTGAAGCCAGTCGTCTGGTTCTGATCATGGTCAGGAAGTAGTGAAACTTGCGGTTTATAATCAGTAGTTTTAGCAAGTCGTATGTAGCGGCCAACCAGTTTCTCTCCTCATTTTGATCTAAGTTTAAGAACCAGGTCGGCGGCTTAGGCGGACTTGGCGGTCTGTTAAGTCAGTTCGGCGACGGCTTATAGAGCATACGTCGGCAGAATAACGGGTTGTCCGTGCGGTTTGTACGGACTCCGTAGTTTCAGAGTAGCGGCGGCGGCTTGGCGGTCCTGGCAGTCTCGGCGGACTTAGCGGTCTTCGAGACAGTCCGCCCGGCTTGAAGTTGGTTCTTGCATGTTTTTCTTCTCCTTGTACTTGGCAAAATCTTGTCTCGCCCTATATACTTTGACTTGTAAAGTTGATAGTGGATTAATTCAAGATCTGTGTGTGCTCTTCATTGTCACTGATACATTGCTCAGTTTATGGTTGGAGTGTTCCCGCGCCTAGTGCTCATTTTCCGCTTGATCAAGTGATCAGCTTGATAGTTTTGGAAGTGTTTACTTGATTCCAGAACTAACAGTTGATTGACTTGTGAAATTTCAACATAATATACCTTACTCAAACCACACCAGGTCTAGAGTATCGTGTAAACAAACTATCAAGGTATGTTTTGTAACGCCCCAAAATTCGAAAGTGGGATGAATAGCATCGAGAGCCAAGTTTGGGTCTTGGTAAGGGTCACACGACCTGTGACACGGCCATCTCCATGGCCGTGTCGTGCTCGGGTTCGTCGAGAGCCCGTGAAGTCGACGATCTGCACTCGACGAAGTGTCGAGACAGTGAACATAGCCTGGGACATGGGCGTGTCTAAGCCCATGTCGTGCGCATGTTCGATGAATTTTTCGCGAAGTCGTCAAAAAGGCAGTCGATGATTGTCGAGACTTCGAACACGGCCTGAGACACGGGCGTGTCTCAGTCCATGTCTTGTGCGGGTTGTGAGTTGGCCGTGTAGGGGGATTTAATATGGCCTGGAGCCCAGGCGTGTTCGGCCTGTCACGGGCATGTCAATTTCAACACGGGCATGTCGATTACCCATGTTCTTCTCGGGTGGTTTTTGATCCTGTGTTGATGGGGGAAAACGCCCAGCAACACGGGCGTGTACTGAGTGACATGGGCACGTCATGCTCGATACGGGCGTGTCCAGTGCCCGTGTCCTTTTCTGGGTGCGATGGTTTCGGCATCGATTGAGGCACATGAACTTGTACACGGGCATGTCACAAGCTGTATTCGGCCCAAGAATTTGGTTTTGAGTACGAATCATGGTCGTTCGTTTCCTTCTTTTGGGATCTGATGGTCCAGCACCGTCCTTGCTGCGTTATGTCCAGGAATAGGGTTTGAAACGCACATTCTTCATCAAGTACTCTCTCTAAGTTCTAGAGAGAAGGGAGAGCAAGGAAGAAGGTGAAGGAGAGATCCGGCCGCCGGAGAAGCTTCGGTGCTCCAAATTGCGAGCCGAGTCCGGATCCGTGGAGGCAAGACCGTTGCGAATGTTTTCATCCGACTAAGTTCCCATGGCTAGGAAGAGGGGCTGTAAGGTAACGACACTTCTCCTCTTGGTTTTAGGATGCGTGTTTAGTATCTTTTCTTTCAAGCTTTTGGGCACCAAATCTCTCAAATGAGAGGGGTTTGGGTCGCCATGGTTCAAGAGGAACTTGCGGGTCGATTGAGTCTGTCCCCGACATGATTTTGCATTAGAGATCTGCTACGATAGTGGATTAGGCATGGTGGGTGAAGCCGTGGTCGCGACCGTTACTCCGACTCGGTAATGTTGCATAACGATCCTAAAGAGTTTTGTAGAAATCCGTTGCGGCAAGAGGCCGTTTGTGATGTTTGTGTTTTCCCCCTTTTCTCGAGTGAGTATGCGTAGCCGGAACTGGACAAAGTTAGCTCCGCAATGGCGGTAGATGGTTTCCTTGGTGGACAAGGTTAGCTCCGCATTGGAGGTAGATGGTTACCTTGGTGTGTGGGGACGTTGCAGTACAAATGAGGGATTAGGGTGGGGATGATTTTGGATTGTCATGTACTAAGGCACGACTTTGTCTCTTTGGTCGGTTGGATATCCCGTGACGTGCAAGTCATGTAGGGAGAGTGTCCCGGCGAGACTAGTCCCCTTCTGTGAGACTGACGCAAATTCCAAGCATGGGTCAAGCTTGGGCAATGAGGCCATGAGCGGGTGGGGTCCAGCAAGGGTTCTTAGAATCGGTCAGTGTGTTAGACGGAATCCTGACATGAGAATTCAGAGCTTGCAGGCAAGCCCGAGTCTAAGACCATGAGCGGGTGGGTCCTTGGCAAGAGTTCCGTGTGGTGGCTTGTATGCCGTTAGGGGAATTGCAGTACCCTTTTTGTTTGAGGATTAATTCCAATGGGGAATTTGGAAGTACTCAAATGTTTGATGATGTGCTAGATGCATACGCGATAGGGTGCCTTGGGTGAAGCCCGGGTTTTCCATACATGCTGCATAGTAGTCCCCTTTTTATTTATATGCTCAACATAGAAAACGTGTATGTTGCTTGAGACATCCAAGCATGTTCTTTTAGTGCTTTACTTGTTTATGTATATGGTATACGAAGTGCTGACTTTCAGGTTGGATGGGTACCTAGGGGTCCATTAGGGGAGGCCGGGAGGAGATGTGTTTGTTACACAGTTTGAGGTCAGCCTTTGCTGACCTACATTACAACCAATTTTTACAGGGCAAGGATCGCAAGCAGGAGCTAGCTCGCCGACAAAAAAGTCCTAAGCCTCGCGAAGTGTTTCAAGTTTTGTACTAGCTCTATTTTGTGGCATTGTATGTTTTATGCTCTTGTTTTTCTGGCTTGCATGCCGAGGTAGTCTAGGAGTGCTTTTGCACATTGTTGTTGGATGTTATAATGTGAGTTTTGGACTCTCTCTTGTGGAAGGCCTTAAGACCGTTAAGATACTCTTGTGTTTGTAGATAACTTTTAGTCTTGTTTATTGTTTCCGATGTAGTTTGGTATTGAGTTTTGAGATTGGGTAGTTATATCATCTTTTAATACTAAAGCTGTGGCGTCTGTATATTGTGGGGCCCCGGCCGGACCCATATTATATGGTCATTACAGGGGAGGTGTTACAATTTAGTATCAAAGCGAGGTTGCATCCAAAGTCAGTGCGTATAGAAATTATCCACATAGGAGTAATGCGGGACCATGAGTGTCCTTATGTTTGAGTCTTGCGATTTGAGACTTATTCCTTATTTCCTTGCTTTTCTTAAGAGTGCAAGCAACGAGGCGGGTACATCGAGACCACGAGAAGAGCTTTCAACGAGCAGCGTTACTGCTCAGGGTCCTTTGGGCATGGGTGTAAAACCGGTCGACTTCTGTCGCATGCTTGCAGAAGCAATGGTGGCAGCCCAAGCTGTAGCGACAGCTCAAGTAGCAACCCATGTTGCTCAGGTAGCAACTCATGCTACACTGGATACGGCGATGGTCGTGCCGGACGGAGAGGCCAGGCGAGCAGAGTCGTTGGCTGAAAGAGTGGTGCTCGGGCATGGAGACCGACAGATGAAGTATTTTCTGAGCTTCCATCCTCCCACGTTCAATGGAGTTGGTACGCCGACTGATGCGAAGGATTGGTGGGCATGGATCCAAGAGCTTCTGAGGGCGGCTGAGACGTCAGAGGAGAAGAAATCTGAGTTTGTAGCCTTCATGCTGGAGGGAGATGCAAAGTTGTGGTGTGTAACACCCCCATCCGTTACATGGCATATAACAGAAGGTCCAGCTGGAACCTGACACCATATACCACAGACTGTCGGTAGGGTTACATAAGAATGTTCAAACTATCCAATTAAGACTACTCGTCCTACATAGAGCATTCTAGCAGAAGTTTTTAAAAGTTGAAAGAACCCAAAACTTAAATCCATTAATCATGAATGTCCACAACCACACTACTGGGATGAAATCCAAATACACTGAAAGGGTACATAGCCTTATGGCCTTACAATAGTTCACTTAATAAATAGTGTTTTCCACACATCGGCTCGCAGGCCGGCCACACATGACAAAAGTAAAGTACAACTATTCGCTTTGGCCTTCTAGGGCCAGCACAGCAACATGGGCTCCAACCCGCTATTTGGTACTCGGCTCCACAGCACCTGCAAGCACATTCCACCGCACGGTGGCAAACAAAGCAACGGTCAGCCAAAAGCCGACCAAATTATAACGACCCCGCCCCTAGGTCGGGACGGCGGTGCTCCTTCCCTGCATTTCATTAGCCCAGCTAAACAATAAAGTGCAATTATATATTTTGCCACAGGTGTAGGCTCGCACGGCCAAACACCCCATGCACTCAGGCCATATTAACGGTGAATCCTGACACTTTAGCGTCTTCACCACCACCCCCAGGATGGCAACAACATGAGCATTTTAGCCTTTCTGACCCTGCCTGGTCTAAGGCTCCCGACTTGCCAATGGCCAGTCCCCTTTTCGGGTCTCTCGCACCGAACCACATAGCCCAGGTCCAATTCCACTTGCCCGTTGCTCAACCGCGTAGTTCACATTAAGACGTACGCACGAGACAAGCTTCTCTCGGATCCCAACATTTTCCAAACAATCACATAACCCAGTTATGTTCAAGGCCGGTTCCCAGAGTGCCTAGTTAGCAGAACAACGATTCCGCTTAGTTTTCTGGGTGCGCCTTGGAGCTAACCTCCAAGGATCCCTACTACAATCTACCGCGTAGAAACCCAAAAACCCAAAGCACGGAGTCTTCTCCGGCAAATCATAACAAATGCAACATCACCGATCCAGACCAACATGTCCGGGTAGAATTCACACACAATGCATATGCCCGTACTTCGATTCCGGACTCTATATGCAACGCAAGTGGAACTATTCACATCAACCCCAAGGAACACCATGCACTCACCGCACACTCGCGGGAGCGGGATTCCCTATGCAGAAAGAAAGAGCTTCACATGCTCAAGTGGAGAATCGTTACCCTTATAGTCCGCTTTGGCGCCATGGAAAAACTAAACAGACAGAACTCTTCGTAATGAACTTTCCTCCACGGATCCGCTCTCAGATCTCAAAACGGTGCTCCGATGCTCCGCTGGCAGCCAGAATCCTCCTTCTTCTTCCTCCTCTCTCTAACACCTTGGAAAGAGAAAGCCTTGTAGAGAAATGAAGGATTAACTCCCCTATTCCCGGCCTTAACAGAGCAGGAAACCATCTGGGCCGTTGGATCTTATTTAAAGAAAACGAACGGCTCAGATCCGCTGAAAAATCTCCAAACCTGGGCCGAACACGGCTTGGCACACGGCCGTGTCCCAGGCCGTGTGCCTCGATCCAGGCACGATCGTCGAATGTAGAGACTCACACGGGCTCAGACACGCACGTGTCCCACCTGACACGCCCGTGTCGGGTCTCTTGACACGCCCGTGACCGGGGGCGTATCACGCATAACCGCCACGCCAACCGACACGACCCAACTGAACACGGATATTGACACTGGTAGGCACACGCCCGTGTTAAATGACACGCCCGTGTCATTCGGCCGTGTTCCTGGCCGTGTCCTTCTTGGGATGAAAACAACTAAAACACCAGCCAGACACGGCCTTAGACACGCCCGTGTCCTAGGCCGTGTACCCCTATACAGGCACCAAAAATATCTTTGACTCAAATACAATTTTCGGGGCTTTACAAATCTCCCCCACGTAAGGAATTTCGTCCCGAAATTAAGTAAAAGGTACACAAAATTAAATGTTACCTGAATGGAATAACTCGAGGTATTCTTCGAACATAGTTTGCTCTCGCTCCCATGAAAGCTCCTCCCGTCCGCAGTTATCCCAACGGACTTTAACCATTCGGACCTCCTTGTTGCGGAGTCGTTTGATTGCAACATCTTCAATACATACTGGCTTGACCCTTGTTGTCAACTCATAATCAACCGGTACTTGATTGTCCGCAATGATCTGCGAAGGCTCTTGCACTACCTTACGCAACACCGACACGTGGAACACATCATGTATCCCACTCAACTCCACCGACAGCTTCAATCTATACGCCGCCTCGCCAACACGCTCCAGGATTTCAAATGGTCCAAGGTATCTCGGACTCAGCTTCTTCAAGCGTCGAACCTGCGATACACCCTTGAACGGCTTGATTTTTAGATACACCATGTCGCCAACACTGAACTCCACGTTCCTATGCCTGGCGTTGTAATACTTTACCTACCTGTCCTGAGCAACCTTCAACCTTTCCTGAATTATATGCACCATTGAAGTGCGTATTCCATCGCTTGACGTTTATACAACTTCGATTCGGCTGCCTCCAACCAAGACAACGGCGTACGACACTTCCTCCCATACAAGGCTTCGAAAGGCGCCATACCAATACTCGCCTGAAAGCTGTTGTTATACGCAAACTCCACCATGTACAGGCGATCCTCCCAATGCTTTCTGAAATCTAGGACGCACATGCGAAGCATGTCCTCCATAGTCATGTTGACCCTCTCGGTCTGACCATCCGTCTGTGGATGAAAGGCTGTGCTGAAACTCAGCTTAGTTCCCAACATACTATACACCAACCTCCAATCCTTTGACGCAAAGCGTCCATCTCGGTCACTAACAATACTGCGGGGCACACCATGCAACCGTACAATATTATCCACGTAGAGTTTGGCTAACTTTTCCACCGAATCCTCCTTCCTGTTCGGAATAAAGTGTGACACCTTTGTCAACCTATCCATGACCACCCAAATGGCGTCGTTTCCCCTCTGCGACTTCGGCAAGCCATGCACAAAATCCATAGATATGTCGTCGAATTTCCATTCTGAGATAGGTAAGGATTTCAAGAAACCTCCGGGCTTCTGGCATTCCGCCTTCACCAATGCGGAAGTATGACACTTGGCCACATAAAGTGCTACATCCTTCTTCAAACCTGGCCACCAGAATAATTTCTTCATGTCTCTATACATCTTCGTGCTTCCCGGGTGTATTGAGTACTTGGTATGATGAGCCTCGTACATCAATTTCTCCCGAAAATTATCCGCACTAGGAACGCATAGGCGACCGTCCTTCCTTAGCAAACCATCCTCAACAGTAAACTGGGAATTTGACCCATCCAATGATTCATCCAAGATCTGCTTCATGCTGTTATCCTGAACCAAAGCCCGCCGAACTCTATCAGCTTGGTTACACTGCACCTCTGTCCAAAACAGTTTCTCCTCAGTACTAGATTGCTTGTCGACGCAAGATATCTCCAAATCCTCCAACTCATGGACCAATCTCTCATCATGTACCGATAACCAGTTGGCCTGCGCCGGAGTCCTGCGACTCAACGCATCTGCCACTGCATTTCCCTTCCCAGGCACATAATGTATCTTGAAGGTGTAGTCCCCTAAGAACTCCAACAACCTCCGCTGCCTCATGTTCAGATCCTTTTAGACCAACAGGTACTTCAAGCTCTTATGATCGGTGTAAATATCGACCTTCACACTGTATAGGTAGTGCCTCCAAAGCTTTAGAGCAAATATCATGGCCGCTAACTCTAAGTCGTGGATCGGATAATTTCTCTCGTGAGCCTTCAATTTTCGTGAACCATAGGCTATCACTCTACTATGTTGTAGTAGAACACAGCCCAAACCACTGCCTGAAGCATCACTATAGATCTCGAATCCTTCGGTTCCACTTGGCGAACATAAAATGGGTGTCGTAGTCAACCGCCTCTTCAACTCTTCAAAAGCCTGTTCGCACTCCAGCGACCACACAAACTTCTGATCCTTCTTAGTCAATGTCGTGAGTGGTAGCGCTATCCGCGAGAAGTTCTCTACGAAGCGTCTATAGTAGCCAACAAGCCCCAGAAAACTCCGGACCTCTGCCACTGTAGTCAAAGCAGGCCACTCCTGTATCACCACTATCTTTGCTGGATCCACAACTATCCCATCTCCACTAACAACATGACCAAGGAACGCTATCAAGGATAACAAGAATTCACACATGGAGAACTTAGCATACAACTGATTCCTCATCAACGTCTCTAACACAATGTGTAGATGATTGTAATGGTCCTCCTCATACCGCGAGTATACCAAGATATTGTCGATAAATACTATCACGAAGAGATCCAGGTACTCTCTGAACGTCTTGTTCATCAGATCCATAAATACGGATGGCGCATTCGTCAACCCAAACGGCATGACCGTGAACTCGTAATGCCCAAACCACGTACTGAATGCTGTCTTTGGGATGTCGCTCTCCCTTATCCTCAACTGGTAGTAACCGGACTTCAGATCTAACTTCGAATATGCCATTGACCCAACCAACTGATCAAATAGATCGTCAATCCTCGGAATCGGATACTTATTTTTTTTCGTAAGCTTGCTCAATTCCCGGTAGTCGATACAAAGCCGCAAGCTACCATCTTTATTCTTAACAAAGAGAACTGGTACGCTCCAAGGCGACGAACTTGGACACATATAACCTTGCTCTAGCAACTCTTGTAGTTGCACCTTCAACTCCGCCATCTCTCGCGGTGCTATCCGATATGGAGAGCGTGACACCGGTTTGGCACCCGGTACTAGCTCAATCGTAAAATCAATCTCCTGCTGAGGAGGGGCTCCAGGTAGATCATCTAGGGACACATCAGGATACTCGAACATGACTGGAATACTGTCAAGACCTGGCTTAGGCGTCGAAGTTTGCACTAATGTGACAAACAGCTATGCCCCAGACCGAACTGCCTTAATCACCTGAATAGCCGACATCAAAATCTTACCTGACCCTTCCATGGCCGCAAAAGTAGTTTCCCGATCAGTGTTCAGACCCAACCTAACTTCCTTACGGTTGCAATCAATGCATGCACCCTACTCTGAGAGCCAATCCATACCGAAGATTACGTCGAACTCTACTAACGGTAGAATCAACGCTCGTAAATCAAACTCCTGGTCTCCAATCCGAATCTTCACTACGCAGATCCTATCCGCGCGCATTGAGCACCCATTGGGCAACAACACATCCAATTTGTCTTTTGCCATCGAGGACGGAACTCCGATGCGCGATATGAATTTTTCGGACAAGAAGGAATATGATGCTCTCGTATCAAACAGGGCTCTCGCCGGAAACTCAAAGATCAACACAAAGCCTGTCACCACGTCCGCTTGCTTTATGGCCTCTTGTAGACCAAGGTTGTAGACTCTAGGCTGGGCTGGAGCATGATGGGATGCGGTTGACTCCACCGCCTTCCCTTTGTCCTCATAAGTCGCTCCAGACTTCCTCTCGGACTTTGAACGTCCGCTCCAACACTCATGAGCAAAATGCCCCATCTTCCCGCAGTTGTAGCAAGCTCCTAGGACACGACTTGTAGTTTCCCCCGACGCACCAGCCGAAGGGGCTGAGTTCGAAGTCCTGCGCTTCTTGTTCCATCTGCGGAATCCTGACTTTGAACTAGGCACTTTGAACTCTGCCATCTTTTCTCCTGAGTCCTTCTCTTGAACTTTCTTCGCAACTTTTTCCAAAGACCGGGCCGAGTTGACCAAGGCTAGGAAGCCCCGCGCCTTAGGCCCAGCAAGGAGTAAATGTAGGTCACCACGAAGACCCTCATAAAATCGGTTGGTCTTCCTCTCCTCTTCCGTAAACATAGCCCCAGCATACCGACCCAACCGTGTAAACTCGTGGAGGTACTCGTCCACGCTTATGGCTCCCTGAGTCAGCCCAAGATACTGATTCTCCATCTCCAACTTCTGAGCAGAGGGTAGGTATCTGGACAAGAATAGACTCGAGAATTCCTCCATCGGCACATCAACAAGTTGCCTTCCCACTAGAAGATGAAACTCCAACTCATCCCACCACAACCTCGCTTCCCCCGCCAAAAGAAAGGTCGCTATGGTGGTCTTCTGCCACTGCTCAGTTAACGTGGCTATTAAGACCCTCTTTATTGAAGAGAGCCAGTCCTCAGCTTGAGCTGGCGTTCTAGTCCCGTCAAATACTGGGGGATGAAAGCCAATTACATGCTTGAGCTGCTTCTCCGTAGCTCTCCTCGGCTCTACCAGATCAACTACTGCGCGCTCCACCACTCTCGGCTCTACCACCCTAACCGGTTCTTGCTCATTCGCAGGAGGTGCACGATGCATTTGCCCTATAGGTTGGGCATTTATTATTGAAAATACCACCTCAGCCACCAACCTGATGGTTTCCGCTGAAGGAGGTGTTGTAGGCACGTCCCTTGGCGCACTACTTTCCGCTGATTGCGGACGCTCTGACTGACCAGCACCGCTCCTAGATGCCTATAGTAGCAAAAACACATGACTAGATGACAAACAAATTGCTAAAAACAATCATTGGAACACTCAGATTCCACAAAATAAGTGTATTTTTCATTCCTAAGTGGACATTCATGGGTTCTTTTTGATGTTATAACGATGACGCACACATGTGCTCACCACCCCTTAAAAGATTTTGACCATGAATTCATTTAAGCATGACCGTAACCAGAAGTATGATACCAAATTATAACACCCCCATCCGTCATATGACATATAACAGAAGGTCCAGCTGGAACCCGATGCCATATACCACAGACAGTCAGAAGGGTTACATAAGAATATTCAAACTATCCAATTAAGACTACTCGTCCTACACAGAGCATTCTAGCGGAAGCTTTTAAAAGTTGAAAGAACCCAAAACTTAAATCCATTAATCATGAATGTCCACAACCACACTACTGGGATGAAATCCAAATACACTGAAAGGGTACATGGCCTTATGACCTTACAATAGTTCACTTAATAAATAGTGTTTTCCATACATCGGCTCGCAGGCCGGCCACACATGACAAAAGTAAAGTACAACTATTCGCTTTGGCCTTCTAGGTCCAGCACATCAACATGGGCTCCAGCCCGCTATTTGGTACTCGGCTCCGCAGCACCTGCAAGCATATTCCACCTTATCGTGGCAAACAAAGCAACGATCAGCCAAAAGCCGACCAAATTATAATGACCCCGCCCCTAGGTCGGGACGGCGGTGCTCCTTCCCTGCATTTCATTAGCCCAGCAAAACAATAAAGTGCAATTATATATTTCGCCACAGGTGTAGGCTCGCACGGCCAAACACCCCGTCCACTCAGGGCACATTAACGTTGAATCCTGACACTTCAGCGTCTTCACCACCACCCCCAGGATGACAACAACATGAGAATTTAGCCTTTCTGACCCTGCCTGGTCTAAGGCTCCCGACTTGCCAACAGTCAGTCCCCTTTTTGGGTATCTCGCACCAAACCACATAGCCCAGGTCCAATTCCACTTGCCCGTTGATCAACCGCGTAGTTCACATTAAGACGTACGCACGAGCCAAGATTCTCTCGGATCCCAACATTTTCCAAACAATCACATAACCTAGTTATGTTCAAGGTCGGTTCCCAGACCGCCAAGTTAGCAGAACAACGATTTCGCTCAGTTTTTCGGGTGCGCCTTGGAGCTAACCTCCAAGGATCCCTGCTCCAATCTACCGCGTAGAAACCCGAAACCCCAAAACACGGAGTCTTCTCCGGCAAATCATAACAAATGCAACATCACCGATCCAGACCAACATGTCCGGGTAGGCTTCACACACAATGCCTATGCCCGTACTTCGATTCCGGACTCTATATGCAACACAAGGGGGACTATTCACATCAAACCCAAGGAACACCACGCACTCACCGCACACTCGTGGGAGCGGGATTCCCTATGCAGAAAGAAAGAGATTCACATGCTCAAGTAGAGAATCGTTACCATTGTAGTCCACTTTGGCGCCATGGAAAAACTACACGGACAGAACTCTTCGTAACGAACTTTCCTCCACGGATCCGCTCTAAGATCTCAAAACGGTGCTGCGATGTTCCGCTGGCGACCGAAATCCTCCTTTTTCTTCCTCCTCTCTCTAACACCTTGGAAAGAGAAAGCCTTGGAGAGAAATGAAGGATTAACTCCCCGATTCGCGGCCTTAACAGAGCAGGAAACAATCTGGGCCGTTGGATCTTATTTAAAGAAAACGAACGGCTCAGATCCGCTCAAAAATCTCCAAACCTGGGCCAAACACGGCTTGGCACACGGTCGTGTCCCAGGCCGTGTGCCTCGATCCAGGCACGATCGTCGAACGCAGAGACTCACACAGGCTCAGACACGCCCGTGTCCCACCTGACATGCCTGTGTCGGTTCTCTCGACACGCCCGTGACCGGGGGCGTGTCACGTATAACCGCCACGCCAACCGACACGACCCAACTGAACACGGGTAGGCACACGCCTGTGTCAAATGACACGCCCGTGTCATGCAGCCGTGTTCTTGGCCGTCTCCTTCTCGGGATGAAAACGGCCAAAACACCAGCTAGACACGGCCTTGGACACGCCCGTGTCCTAGGACGTGTACCCATATACAGGCACCAAAAATCCCTTTTTACGTGACCGACTCAAATATAATTTTTGGGGCGTTATATGGTGGGTGAGCCATAGTGGCCGCCAATTTCCTGGATGCACCCCATCCATGGAAGAGTTTGGGAAAGCTTTCCTAAAGAAGTACATTCCCATTTTGACAAGTTTGGCCCTCCAAAGGCAGTTCCTGCACTTGGTGCAGCAGGACAAGATGGTGGATGAGTAAGTACAGGAGTTCACTCAGTTGGGTCATTATGCAGGAGCGACAATGGCAGACGATGAGGAGAGGGATAACCGCTTCCACCAGGGGCTGAGGGAGAATCTATGGCAACCCCTCATTGCTATGAAGAGAGCTCGTTTCAATGAGTTGGTTGAGGCTGTCAGGATGTTGGAGAGTGATATAGAGCGAAGCCAACATCATAAGGGTTTTGCGCCCAAGCAAGGGGAAGGGAAGCCTTCTCAATCCCAAGGAAAGTCTGAAGGGAATAAGTGGAGGAAAAAGCCTCACCCATTCAAGTCCAGTGAGAAAAGCAAATGGACTTCCGGATGGTATCAATCTAAGGGACCACCGATGTGCTTCAATTGTGGTAAGGTGGGGAACATTGCTCGTTTTTGTAACCAAGGAGGTGCGGAACAGGATGCAAGGCAGGAGCAGACTGTGCGCTCCAGCCACAGTGCCACAGAGAAAGGGAATATGGCGGAGTCTAGCGCTTCTCGGTTCCAACAGGTGCAACTAAGGGCCTACAATCTTGGCCAGCAGGAAGCGATCCGACAACCCGATGTGGTGATAGGTATGAGAAAGTTTAAGTTTAACCTTGTGCTTCATACTTTCATACCATTATGTTTGATGTCTATGTTTTAGGCTTTGTGTTAGTTTTCGGATACCCGGCTAGGGTATTGTTTGATCCAGGAGCGTCACACTCTTTTCTTGTGGAAAGCTTTATCCGAAGAATTGGAGTTGAGTCGTTCTAGACGGACGCAGAACAGAAGGTGTGCATTCCCAATGGGTAATCCATGACCACCGGGGTAAAGGGGCGCATTTGTTGGGAGCTAGACGGAGTTGACTTCGTGTTGATAGTAGCGGTCGTACCATTGGTTGAGTTTGACGTGATACTGGGAATGTATTGGCTTGCAGAGCAGCGTGCCAGTATTGATTGCATATCCAAGGTGGTGACCCTAAGAAGAGAAGGGCAGACGAAAGTCAAGTTTGAGGGACTTAATGGAGTGTCATGTTCCTTGATTTCGGCCATGCAGTTGGTGCGTGCAGTTAACTAGGGTGGAATAGAGCTTGTAGTATTATTGGAGGTTTGCATTTACAAGTTATCACTTGGGTAAGTGCTAGTGGTGGCAGAGTTCGAGGATGGGTTTCCTGAAGATCTTCGTGGAGCACCTCCTCGGCGAGAGATTGATGATGGAGCCGACTTCCCACGACATGTGGCCAAGGATCGTCCTCCCTCTGACGATGATGGTGACCCGGTAGATTTGAATGGTGGCGTCGGCCCGCAACACTTTGATGACGATGATAGCATGCTTACGGGCGACCCTTGGAAGCGTCGCCACAATAGCCATTTGGAGCGCAAGCCCAATTATTGGCGTCGCCACAATAGCCGTCCGGAGCGCAAGCCTAATTATTATTTATTAATAATATATATTAATAAATAATAATTGAGTAATAATATATTTTATTAGTTGTTTTATTTCAAAATTATCATTTTTTATTTCATGTTTAATTTCATGTATTATTTGTAACATGGTTATGTTATAAAATCATGGTGTATGGTTGTGTTTTATTTCATTTTCATGTTGGGCTGCATGTAGCCCTTTTCTCTTTATTGTAAAGCCTATATAAAGGCATGTACTCCTTTGTTTTTCCCGAGTTAATGAATGAAAATAAAACCAATTTCAAGATTGAAATCCTCCTCCTTCTCCAAGGCAAGTTCCCCCCCCCCTCTATTCCTCTTCTTCTTTGGCCGCTAGCCACCCTCCTCCTCCCTTCTCTCCCGGCCTCCCTTCTTCTCCCCTTCTCCCTTCATCCCTTCCCTACATCCTTGCTACCCGAGCCCTACCATCTTCTTCCTCCTTCACACAACCAGCCACCTCTCTCCCCCAACCAACCCGAGCCACCTCCTAGTAATCCTAGCCGAGCCACCTCCATCACCAACCTCCAAAGCCGCCACCTAACTCCTCCCTCACAAGACCTGGCCACCACCCCAAAACTCCCTCACCCGAACATCCCTCATCCTCTTCAAACCGAGCTCCACCGTCCCCTCTTTCCCTCCACACCAAATCTCTTTCCAAATCCAAAGTATTCTCTACAATACTCTCCCTTATTTACCATATTCAAAATATATCCCCGTCCTTAAATTCTTTACCTACCATATTTGAATTATTTCATTCCTTAACTATTTCCGATATCCTGCCACCTTTCTCTCTCCTGCCTTATTGGGAAATATTATTTCCATATTCAGAAGATTTCGCCGGGACTTTCCAAATATAGCGTGATACGAAGAAGGCGACGAATTTCTCTCCCTCCGGCGTATCTCTGGCGGAGCCGTTGAAGAACGATTCTATTAGAGTGAACCGGATTCATCAAATCCGGTTGGTTAACGAACATTTCCACCGCTATGTGTTTCTTTTCTTTAAATAGATCTTGTGGCATTGGCAAATTGCTTGGCTTGTGTAACGCTTGAATTTTCGTGGCTAATTTATTTTAGTTATTGTCGTGTTTATTTCTTTCGTTCAAGTTCGTGAGGCGTGGCGACCCTCGTTTGTATTTTGTTGGGAGAGAACCACCCTTGCCTGAATCTTTTGCTTTTCGATGGCTTCTCTTTTGGTACAACACGCTCAATCGAACCGTGTGGGTTCTTTTCTCTTGAGAGAACCTCGGCATATCGCCTTGGTATTTTCTTAAGGGGCCATGCGAACCCCCCCCCCCCGTAATCTTTAATTAGTAACAATATTAATTGTGTCGTTGCTGCGTTAAATGCTTGAGTGTGACGTGAGAGTTATCGGAGAATGTCGTAGTTCCGTCGGCCACCCATAACGCTCGAAAGAGTGAGCCTACATCAATTTGCTATCAGAGGGAGGTTCACAAAAATTTCTTAATTGGCATCCTCCCCCTTTTTATTTGCACGTCGGCACGTACGTTTCTAGTTCGTTTATTTGAAAATTTAACACAAAAAAAATTTTTTTGTGCTCTGCCAATAGCGGTGTAAATTTCTTATTTTTCAGCAAAATTCAAAACAAAAAATTTAATAAACCTCACATTTTTTCCATCAAGAAAATCTATTTTATATAATTATAATCTTAGTGGCTAAGCGGGAACAATTCCATCATTCCTAGAATTCGTTGTTCAGGTACCCTTTCTTTGCATTCGCACCAAAACCGTATCGAGTGTCCTCTCCGGTACACACTGAAATGACTTTCGACGTGAATGCTTCCAATCGTCCTCTGACTTATGGACACACCAATATTTTTACCTATGATGGTTATGGGGATCCAAAGTATTTTAGAGACTGGCATAAGTGGGTAGAAATCTATTTTGATTATAACAAATTGGGCGACTACCAAAAGGTTAATGTAGTATGAGAGCGGTTAAGAGGTCGATCCCGCGTGTTTTGGCTAAACGAAGAGCGTGGAGCTAGTAGCTATCCATATGCCTGGCCCCACATGCGAAGAATACTCTCGGAGAAATTTGATTCCCCCTACCGCCTTACTACTAGTCCGACATCCGCTAGCCAGTATAGTTATGGCACCTTATCCAAGCCTGATCATAGGGGTGACCTATTCCCCCAGGACAGATCCTTTCCCCAGGCTGGTGGAGCTACCCATAGCACATCTGCACCCACCTATAGAGGAAAGGAAATAGTTAGGTCCCCTATCTCTAGTTCGGTACATGTGACTGCCGGGACTGTCATGAACCCGCAGGTTGAGAGTAGTCCTATCTGTAGGGGCAGACAAACGACTATGACTTGTGAGTCTAGCGGCGTATCTGACCATGGCTACGTTGAGTATCCTACCCCGATTACGCCCATAGACCCTTTTAAGTCTCTCCCCGAGTTGCCTGAATTATTCGTTGACTCTCCTGTTGAGTCTGAGGCAGTGTCTAGGACTGTGCCCGTCACTGAGGACGAGGCTGATTACGTTGGCGATTTGAGTGACGATGAGGAGATTGGTGACCCTAGTGACCTGGACAAAGACTTCTCCTAAGAGGAATCGTCTCCTCTTCCTTTCGGCGATGTTTCTGAGGCATCTCCCATGATAGTTATGGAGTCTTTTGAGGACCCTGAGTCAGAAGACATTCCAGCTGAGTCACCCGATGTTGAGAGCTTACCTGTTACTGATTTATGTGATGACCTGCTAGAACACAAGCTAGTTCCTTCTAGCTCGGAACATATTGAGGTGCCCATTTATTTAGCTTCCCCGTTAGATCAATCCAGTCAGATAAGTGTGAGTGAGGATCACAATATTATAATGGATGAACCAGAATTAATAGATGTTTCAACAGTATTAGAAGAGTCACCATGGCATGGTCGTTCAATTTGGGATAATCTTAGTGTGATACATCCGGGAGTTAGTTCGTTTACGTTATCAACGTCTCTTAAAAGTCAAGTTAATTTTGATACTCACCGGGATTCGATTTGCCCATCCCTCTATTCTGCTTTAGGCTATGTACCCACCTCATGGGAAGAGCTGGTCAACGAAGGTTGTGAAACTTTGGTAGATTTACCCTGCGCGGAAGACTTTTCTTTGGAGGACGGTTGCACTGAGGGTCCGATAGACATTTCATTGATAGCTCCTTCGCCTGGGGCCCGTGTTAGTTTAGAAATTTTGTCAGGTACGATTTTGCCAACCTATGATATGACCACTGATTCTGAATTAAATGATATCTAATGAATTGGAAGACATGTCGGCTGGATTTTCAGTGAGGACGAATCCACTGTTTAATTTTTCCTATGATTTTAATGGCCTGCAACCGGAGGCTTGTTCTAGGACGAGTAATCCGTGTTTTGACGTTGAGTGTGACTTAACTTCCCCTACGGAATCACCCATGTCGACTCTCCCTCCGGTTCCTTTAACTCGAGTAGATGATTTGCTAGGACACGAGCTAGTCATTTCTAGCCCTTTATATTTGGAGAAATTTATTATTACCACCTCCCCATTAGGCTTACTTCGATGGATGTGGGTAAACGTAGTTGGTGATGAACGTTTTCTGCTGGCTATTCATTACGACATTTTTAAATCAAAATTTAATTCCAAATTTAAAACGAAAACGTTAGGCTCCACCAAAATAATTTTTGAATTTAAAGCACCCGTGCCACCTGACATAGTTCCGTTATTTTCTACTATTAATTCTAGTCATGTTGCACATGGGTTCACCCCACATGATTTTAATTTAATTAGGCGCATTCTTATCCTTTTAATCCATCAAAATGCGTCCTTTAATTTACTTGCGAGTTTGTATCAGAAAGTCTCCCACTGTTATTTGATTGATTTGGTTTTGGATTGTCTCACCCCTGAACGGATGCTCCCGGGCGCCTTAGAAATAATAACGAATCGGCTAGTCTATTCTTTACAAATTTTACGGAAGTTTGGTGACATGACATTTATTTTAAAAGTTTCCACTGATTGGGGCATAGCTCCTATTTTCATTGTTACATACTTTATGCTTTATGCTTTTATGCCACTTGAAATGTCTACCTCTCCGTATATATTTTCCACTATGCTTTCTATTGGGTTGGGTGGTGACAGTTTCCTAGGATCATTTTCTTTCTCGGTCTCCATCGGAGGTATGTTGGTGGATGTTGTTGAAATTCTTTTTCCTTCTTTGGATAACGCATATTTGAGGTCCCTCCAAGACCACCTTTTGCCATGCAGGTTCTTCTTCCCCGCCGATGACCTTCCAGGCGAGTACACACAGGTATACTCATCAGTGATGAGTATTTTTAAGAGGGGGAGGATTGATGGAGTCGACTTCCCACGACATGTGGCCAAGGAGCGTCCTCCCTCTGACGATGATGGTGACCCGGTAGATTTGAATGAAGACGTCGGCCCGCAACACTTTGATGACGACGACAGCATGCTTACAGGCGACCCTTGGAAGCGTCGCCACAATAGCCGTCCGGAACGCAAGCCCAATTATTGGCGTCGCCACAATAGCCGTCCGGAGCGCAAGCCCAATTATTATTTATTAATAATATATATTAATAAATAATAATTGAGTAATAATATATTTTATTAGTTGTTTTATTTCAAAATTGTCATTTTTTATTTCATGTATTATTTGTAACATGGTTATGTTATAAAACCATGGTGTATGGTTGTGTTTTATTTCATTTTCATGTTGGGCTGCATGTAGCCCTTTTCCCTTGATTGTAAAGCCTATATAAAGGCATATACTCCTTTGTTTTTCCCTAGTTAATGAATGAAAAGAAAACTAATTTCAAGATTGAAATCCTCCTCCTTCTCCAAGGAAAGTCCCCCCCCCCTCTATTCCTCTTCTTCTTTGCCGCCTGCCACCCTCCTCCTCCCCTCTCTCTCAGCCTCCCTTCTTCTCCCCTTCTCCCTTCATCCCTTCCCTACATCCTTGCTACTCGAGCCCTACCATCTTCTTCCTCCTTCACACAACCGGCCACCTCTCTACCCCAACCAACTCGAGCCACCTCCTAGCAATCCTAGCCGAACCACCTCCATCACCAACCTCCAAAGCCGCCACCTAACTCCTCCCTCACAAGACCCGACCGCCACCCAAAAAATCCCTCACCCGAACATCCCTCATCCTCTTCAAACTGAGCTCCACCGTCTCCTCTTTTCCTCTACACCAAATCTCTTTCCAAATCCAAAGTATTCTCTACAATACTCCCCCTTATTTACTGAAAGAATTAGTGCTTACCACCTAGAGGGGGGGGGGGTGAATAGGTGTAATTCCTTTTTCTTCTTAAGGCAGAAAATCTTACAATTAATTACTCAGCAACAATTAATTTTACAGCTAACATAGTACAGATTCACAGAATCACATCAACACAGATTGCACACATATTTTATAGTGGTTCCCCAAGGTCTGGGTACATCCACTTTCCCCCTTCGCCTATCTAGTAGTGTACTAGATTCGGCCTAAATTCTTCTCTTCACCTCAGATCCTCAGATCTTACAGTAGCTCGGAACCCCACCAAGGCTCCTACAACTCAGAGTGAGTCCACACTCCTACAACTCAGGCAATCTGCCCTACCTCAGCTTCAACAAGGCCTACAACTAAGAGATCACAGTCTCCTACAACTCAGGCTCACAGCCCTACCTCAGCCTTCAACAAAGCCTATAACTCAGAGAAAATATTCTCGTACACTCAGCCTTTATAAACACAGGCTTACAATCTCAGATCTATAAAGATCCTACAAAAATTACCACCACCCTGAAAGAGAGAGAATGGATGGATGGCTTCTTGATCAGTTCTTGGAAGAACTTGATGGCAGAGAACAACCACTCTTAGCTTTCTTCAAAGCTTCTTGAATCTGAACTCAGTAGGGTTGAATCTCCTGTGAAGTTGATCTTCAATCAGCTTCCGACTTGAGATTCAGATCTCAATCTGAATCTTTCTTGGCAGCCTGGTTCAGCAACTGCACTTCAGTAGATGAAGCTCTCTCTCTCCAACTTCTTCTTAGATCTTCTGATGAAAATCTTCTATATATTTACTTCTATTAGTTGTCTTCAGTAGTTATCAATATTCTTTTCTGTTGAAGGAGTATGCCTTTTTATAGACATTCTTAATGGTAACCGGCTGATCCGGTTTCTAACAAACTTCTGACAGCACTGACAGTTGTAGTAGACCGGTTGAAATGGCAGCTGTCAAGTCATCTAGTCACTTCTTGAAATACTGTCTCTGTCTGAAAGTGTCGAGACTGAACTTCATCATGTGTCGACACAAGTAGACTAAGTGTCGACACAAGTGGACTAAGTGTCGACACAAGCCTTGGTCTTGTCGACACATCTCCTGTGTTGTTATAACAGCTTCTTGACACTGCTTCTCTAGAATGTGTCGACACTGATTTTGTGTGTCGACACAAGCCTTCTTTTCTTTAAATTTGTTCAAACTTTGTTGTGTGTCGACACAAGTCCTGTGTATCGACACAGTTGATGTCGACAAAGTCTTCAGTGTGTCGACACTGCCTCTTGGTGTTGACACAATTGATGTCGACTAAGTATTCCTGTGTGTCGACACTGCCTTTTAGTGTCGACACAGTTGCTGTCGACTTTGCTTCTCTGTTTGTTGACACAGCCTCCTGGTGTCGACACAATTTCTTCTGGTGTCGACACAGCCTTTCCAAGTGTCGACTCAATCAACTCGAAGTGTCGACACAACTTCTCTCCAGTGTCAACACAAGCCTTCATAAGTGTCGACACAGCTTTTCCTGGTGTCGACATATGGACTTAGAAATTTTTTTTTCTGCATTCCTGCATTTACTTAACCTGCACATATAAACTCAAAACACATCAAATACATTTTGATGCATATCATTGAGTAGGGTGATGGTTCTTCAAACCTGGTACACATTTTCCAATGTACCCAATAATCTCCTCCTATTTGGAGAAGTCATAACCCTTAGTCAATGATATACACCATTCATAACAAATACAAATTTTGATGTATAACAACATTATATGACAGGGTAACTACTAAACAAAACATATATCAACAATCACCACACAATAATAATGCTAACATGATAAGCATTAATCATGTTTTGCTTCAACTTCAAAAGTTTCTTTAATAAAAGTTTACATAGATTTTAAACTCTAAGGTTTACAATGCTACAAAATCAAGTAAATCTATTTTAAGGCTGTTCTGGCTCCTTGATGACAATTCCTTTGCCTGATTTGATCTTGGCTTGCACAGGAGCATCAGTGTCATCAGCTGGCTTCTTGCCCTTTAAATATTTCTTCTTTTGCTCTTCAGCCCTTATTTTTTGCCTTTCAAAATAATGAAAAGGCTTTGGGAAATATTTGCTAGGCTCCTGAGCATTAGGAGGTAGCTTCCCAACTTTAGCCTTTCTTATATATTGAACAATGGCTTCTTGCCTGACTTCATATTTTTACCATTCTTGTTCAGAGTACCACTTGCCCCTATCATGGGACTTATCCTTTACAGCCTTCCAAGCAATCAGTATAATGTTCCTAGAAGTAGGACTCCACTGCTCAAAATCAGGCTTCAGCTCTGACTGCTCTCTGAATCTTTTCTTGGACAAAAGAGTTTCTTGCACTTTGGTCAAAACTTCCTCTAGTACTGGCATGTCTACTTTTTCAAAGATAATATTCTTATTACCCTCTGGAGGACTGTACATAGACTGTACTTCTTGATGAATCATCTCAAAATCTCCTGGAGGATAAATAACTTGAGCAACTTCAGGTTACTCACCTCCAAAATATGCAGGATGCACTCCTGATTCAGCTACATTGTCATCATCACACAAGGGTGGATATCCAAGTGTGGCTCTGATGCTATTAGATATCCATTTAGCATGATCAGATCCAGCTTTGACTAATACTCTCTCCCCCTTTATGACTTCTCTTTCAATATGATCCCTGAGGTCATCTTTCTGAAATTTGATTTGTGCATTAAGATAATTAACACCATCTTTATAGAAAGGCTTTAACTTCAGTATCTGTGCAGTAATAGTCTTTTGAGAATCCTCAATAGTAGTTTTTACAGCAGCTATTCCTTCTTGTAATTGCTTGTCAAAATCTGCCTTGGCTTGAGTCCTTGCTGCAGTTTGAGCACTAGCAATATTCTTCATTTCAGTAACAATTGCATTATGTGATGCAGTCAGATTATCATCCATTCTAATCTGATTCTCTAGGACATATACTTGTTTGATTGCCATATCATCAACCCGAGTCTTGATTTTCTCTTGATGAGTTGCTAGGTAAACCACTGCATTGCCACCTTTGTGAAAACAATCAGTCATTTCCTTCTTATGTTGATTTACTTCAAATCTTATTGACTTTATATCCTGAGGCAAAGAGAATTGTAGATATTTGTGAGTCTCATCCATATATTTCTCCATGACAATCCTTTGCTCATCTAGCTTTACTTGCAGTGAGATTAATAAGGAGCTATAATCAGGTGTTGGGGTAGATTGTGGAGCAGCAGTTTGTAATGTCTTCTTGTAGCTTTGGCTTCTCCATTTGAAGACCATTAGCTTCCTCTTCTTATCTCCTGTAGCTTCTTCATCCTCAGATGCTGAGGTACTGGCAATATCAACTCTATTTTTAGGACTAGGATGCAATACCTGTTCAGTTCTAGGTTGCTCCCCCTGAGGCCTTTGCTCCTCCTCAGTTCTTATATTCTCCCCCTCAAGGTTAGCTTGCTCCTTCTCAAGGTTTATTTGCTCCCCCTCAAAATCTGCTTTCTCCCCCTCAAATCTTTCTGTCTCCCCCTGAGTCTCTTGCTCCATAGCAGTGAACAACTCATCTAGTGTGAATTCTTATTGAGTAGGGACTGAAGATTCTCTTATCTCTGGAGCATCAGCAACTGCTGATGTATCCTCCATGATTACATCTTGAACTTGACTGTGTAGTTGTGTTGGCTGATCAACATCAATCAAAAATTCAGTTAGAGTTTCATCCTTATCATTAAGAATTGATTGATTCACCTCTTGAATTACCTCAAGAATTGTTTGTGTAGCCATTTCACTATTCAAGTGAGTTGGAACTACCTCATGTTGAGGCTCCCCTGGATTGGATCCAGGTGGATGGGGCTAGCAGATGGTTGCTCCCCCTGCCTCTGTGCATCTTTATTTCTTACTTTTATTACTGGTGATATTCCAGCATTCTCAGTCTCTTCCTCATTAGAACTGGAAGCTGCTTGCTCCTCTAAACTACTGGAAGGTTCAGGAGCCATTTTGGCTTTCTTCTGCTTCCTCTATGATGGGGATTCCTTCTCTGGAGTAGGCATGTCCTTAGTTAATACCCTCTCCCACCTGGAGATAATCCTGATGTCCATCCTTCTCATGTGATTTTTCTTAGTCCCAGCTGACTATTCCATCACTTCAGGTATTGTTCCTGCTAAATAGAAGCTTACAATTCTGCCCAGATTTGGCTTCTTTATACTTTCCTTAATCTTGTCAAAAATGACTAGTGACCAATCAGTGTTTAGTCTATAGATGATTCTGGTCATAAGGGTGAACATATATGTAGAAATCCTATCATGCCCCCTAGATTACATAGAATCACTTTGTCTACAACTTCAGACAAGAACTTCCCTTGCAAATTCATGCCCTTCCTGTTCAAAGCTGAGCCAATCTTCATGGTGGAATTCAGTCCAAACCATTGAAGTGCTTCCCTTAGCTTAGATGCGGGTACATCTTCTTCTTCTTGTGTTCTTGGCAAGTGAAGAACTTTCCTTAAACTCTTCTGGGTGATTTTTACCTTTACACCATGGACTGAGGATCTAATTTTGAGTCCAGTTTGATTTAGGGTAGTAGTACCAAAGAATTCTAGCATTTCATTCTTCCAAATCTTAGTTGGTTCAGATACCAGAAACTCCAACCCATTCTCAGCAATTAGGGTTACTACAACTTTAATTTCAGGTTCCGCATGGTCAAAGGCATTACGTACCAGCTCATATCCTTCATTGACATTGTCTTCAAGCTTGGACGCCATTAGGGTTGAGAGAAATCTTGAATTTAGATGAGAGAATTTGTCGACACAAAGTTTTGGTCTCGAAACTATGGAAAGCGTGTCGACAGACAATGTTGTTGACCTATTTATACCTTTCTAAAAACGAAGGTGAAAAGGAACTTCATAATTATCTGAATGTGTCAACACTGTTGAAAAGTGTCGACACTGACTACTTAAGTCTCGACAACGGTGTTGACTACTATGTGTCGACACCTATTATTATGTGTCGACACAAATATCCTTAACTGACGACATAGTGATTGAGTGTCGACACTGACATCTGCATGTGTCGACACCAATATAGTCGACAGAACTAATGTGTCCACACTACTTCTAGATGTGTCGACACTACTCCTCTGAAGTGTCGACACCAATTTTCTAGATGTGTCGACATCATTTCCCTAGAATGTCGACACCACTCCTTGTGTTGACACAATTTTACTTAGCCAATTTTGTGAACCTAATCTATGTTCAACATTCCTAATTCAATTTTAAACTTATTGAATTTAGTTTGATCTAGAGGCTTAGTAAACATATCTGCAATTTGATAATCTGTTTTGACAAATTCTAGTGAGATGTCCTCTTTCTCTACATGTTCTCTAAGAAAATGGTATCTAATCTCTATATGCTTAGTCCTACTATGTGAAACAGGATTATTAGCAATAGAAATTGCACTTGTAGAATCACAAAGCAAAAGTGTTCTACTTACCTGAATAGCATAGTCTACTAGCTAGTGCTGAATCCACAAAAGTTGTGCACAGCAGCTTCCTGCAGCAATATATTCTGACTCAGCTGTGGAGATTGGCACACTGGTCTGCTTCTTACAGCTCCAAGACAGTAATCTTCCTCCTAGAAATTGACAGGTGCCTGTAGTATTTTTTCTATCTTCTTTGCAACCTACAAAGTCTGCAACTGAATAGCCTGTCAGTAGAAAATCTCCATTCTTAGGGTACCAAAGGCCTAGATTAGGGGTGCCCTTAAGATATCTCAAAATCCTTTTGACAGCAGTCAGATGAGATTCTTTAGGGCAGGATTAATACCTAGCACAGACACATATAGCATACATGATATCTAGTCTACTAGCAGTCAGATATAGAAGGGATCCAACTATCTCTCTATACAAAGTTTCATCTACAGGTTTCCCTGCATCATCTTTGCTTAGAGATACACTTGTCCCCATAGGAGTTCTCATGGTAGTGGATGATTCCATGCCATACTTCTTAATTAACTCCAGGGTGAACTTAGACTGGCATATGAACAAGCCATCATCAGTCTGTCTTACTTGGAGACCGAAGAAGAACTTAAGTTCTCCCATACTGCTCATTTCAAATTTCCCTTGCATAAGTTTTGTAAACTTTCTACAAAGGTTACTTTCTGTAGACCCAAATATTATGTCATCGACATATATTTGGACTAGGATTATCTTTCCTTTGGATTCCCTAAGGAATACAGTCTTGTCTATTTTCCCCCTTGAGAATTTGTTCTCAATGAGGAAATTAGACAGGGTTTCATACCAATCCCATGGGGCTTGTTTCAACCCATACAAACCTTTCCTAAGTCTATAAACATAAGTAGGATAGAGTGGATACAAAACCTGAGGGCTGCTCCACATATACCTCCTCTTTTAAGTCTCCATTTAAGAATGCAGACTTTACATCCATCTGGTACACTTTGAAGCCTTGATAGGCTGCGTAGGCTAGGAATAGTCTGATAGCTTCCAACCTAGCCACTGGAGCAAAGGTTTGATCAAAGTCAATACCCTCTTCCTACCTGTATCCTTTTGCTACAAGTCTTGCTTTATTCTTCACAATGATCCCACTCTCATCCAGTTTGTTCCTAAATATCCACTTTGTTCCAATGATGTTGTGGTCTTTTGGTTTAGGAACTAATTTCCACACCTTGCACCTTCTGAACTGATTCAGCTCCTCTTGTATGACATCAATCCAATGTGGCTCTAGAACAGCTTCTTCAAATTTCTTGGGTTCTACTTGTGATAAGAAGCTAGAGCACAGAACTGTGTTCAGATTCCTGCTCCTTGTTTGTACTCTTTGTCTTGGATCACCAATTATCTGATTTGCTGGATGATCCTTTAAGTGTCTATTAGCTGGAGGTAGTCTATCTTCAGGTTGAACACCTCCAGACCCTTCATTATGCTGCACCTCTTGGTTTTCATCAGCATCTGGAGAGTCTTGTACTCCCCCTGGACAGCAGCCACCATTTTCCACTTCCTAATTTGCAGTAAAATCTTCTGTAATGGTAAGCTTGTCCATTCTCTCATTTATACCTGTAGAACTGCAAGCACTACTTGGCAACTCACAGTTAATCAGTGTTATTTCATCAAAGACAATAAGTACAGACTCTTCTAAAACTTGAGTAATTAAGTTGTAGACCCTATAAGCCTTACTATTGTTGCTGTACCCAACAAATATCCCATCTTGGGACTTGACAGCAAACTTAGTTAGATAAGACTTGCCATTGTTAAGGACATAACACTTGCAACCAAAGATCCTAAAATATGATAAGTTTGGTTTTCCTCCTATTATTTCTACTGGCTTCAACCTTGAAAGCCACAGACTTTTCTCTATGCTCCCCTTTTGCACTTTTCTCTTCCTATTTCCTAGCCATCAGCTGCATCTCATATGACAGCAATTTTCCAAACAAAGTTGGAGGAGAAATATCTGCAAGTTTAGCCACTTCCCTGATGACACAAATCTTAGTGTCCCAATCCTTTGTCAAGGATCTTAGGAATTTATCATTCAGTTCATAAGTACTGAAGATTCTCCCATAGGACATCAGCTCATTTACTATTCTATAGAACTTTTTATAACACTCAGTTATACTGTCAGACTTTACTTGTCTAAAACTCTCATATTCCTGGTTCAGCATAGATTTTCTATCTTGTCTGACTTCTTCAGAACCCTCCATGCAGACTATTAAAATATCCCACATTTCCTTGGAGGTCTTGCAATGTATTAGATTCTGGAAAGTTGCATCATCAATGACACTAACTATGATATTCTGGGCTCTTTTATCCATAGTTGCCAAGATGATCTCATCCTTGGTCTTCTCTGAAAAATCCTTGGGAATTCTTTGGTTTGCATCTAGGACTGAAATCTTCATAAGAATATAAGGACCTTCCTTTACTGCAATGTAGATCCTTGGATCAGAAGCCTCCATAAACAGCCTGACCCTTTCTTTCCAGATGCCAAATATCTCCTTCCTGCATATGGGTAATTTCATAGAACATAGTTCCTTATGATTTTCACCTGAAACCATTTTCTTGATCTTGAATCTGCCTTATGGATCTAACTCAGACTGTTAAGTCCTTTGAGTAACCTCCCTCTGATACCACTTGAAAGAATTAGTGCCTACCACCTAGAGGGGGAGGGGGGGGGGGGGTTAATAGGTGTAATTCTTTTATCTTCTTAAGGCAGAAAATCTTACAATTAATTACTCAACAACAATTAATTTTACAGCTAACACAGCACAGATTCACAGAATCACATCAACACAGATTGCACACAGATTTTATAGTGGTTCCCCAAGGTCTGGGTACATCCACTTTCGCCCTTCGCCTATCTAGCAGTGTACTAGATTCGGCCTAATTTCTTCTCTTCACCTCAGATCCTCAGATCTTACAGTAGCTCAAAACCCCACCAGGGCTCCTACAACTCAGAGTGAGTCCACACTCCTACAACTCAGGCAATCTGCCCTACCTCAGCCTGTTGGGTACATTGAAAATATGTACCTGATTTGAAGAAGCCTAACTCTACTCAATGATATACATCAAAGTGTATTTGATGTGCTTTGAGTTGATTTGTGCAGGTTAAGTAACTACAGGTTTGCAGGAAAAGTTTCTAAGTCCATGTGTCGACACCCATAAGAAAAGTGTCGACACTTAAGAAGGCTTGTGTCGACACCCAGAGAAGTTGTGTCGACACTTGAAGTAATTATGTCGACACTAGGAAGGCAGAGTCGACACTAGAAGGAAAGTGTCGACACATACAGGTTGTGTCGACACACAATGAAAAATTGTCAACAATATCTGTGTCGACACTTAGAGGCAGTGTCGACACTCAGAGAAACCTTGTCAACAACAAATGTGTCGACACTAGGAGGCTGTGTCGACACTCAGCAAAACTTCAACAAAGTTCAAGTACATGTGTCGACACTAGGAGGCTGTGTCGACACTCAGCAAAACTTCAGCAAAGTTCAAGTACATGTGTCGACACTAGGAGGCTATGTCGACACCTAGCAAACTTCAACAAGTTTAAGTACAAGTGTCGACATAAAGTTGATGTGTCGACACTCAGCAAAGTCTCAACACATGAAGAATGTGTCGACACAAAGGAGATGTGTCGACACTCAGCAAAAGTCTGAACACATGAAGAATGTGTCGACACAAAGGATATGTGTCGACACTCAGCAAAAGTTTCAACACAGAAGGCATATGTCGACACAAAGAAGATGTGTCGACACATAGCAAGTTTCAACACAAGAATATGTGTCGACACAAAGGAGTTGTGTCGACACTTTGCAGAAATCAACTAAGTATTGAAGAAGAAGGACTTGTATCGACACATATGATCAGTGTCGACACATTCTGAAGAAGGAGTGTCGAGAAGTAGTTTCTACAACACAAGGAGTTGTGTCGACACCATGAAGGCTAGTGCCGACACTTAGTCTACTTGTGTCGACACTTGGTCTATTTGTGTAGACACATAAAGACTATCTGTCTCGACACTTTCAGACAGTGACAGAGTTTTTAAGAAGTGACTGGATGACTTGACCGCTGCCATTTCAAACGGTCAACTGCTACTGTCAGAGCTGTCAGAAGTTGTTAGAAACCGGATCAGTCGGTCACCATGAAGAAAGCTTATATAAAGGCTTATTAATTCAACAGAAGAATAATCGAATAGAATGAGGAAGCAATCAATGAAGTGAAAAACAACACAACCAGAAGAAGACCTTCAAGTGAAGATCTAAGAAGTTGGAGAGAGAGAGCTCCTTCTAAGAAGACAGCTATTGAACCAGGCTGATAAGAAAGTTTCAGATTGAGATCTGATTCTCAAGTCAGCAGTTGATTGAAGATCATCTGAATAGAGATACAACCCTACTGTGTTTTAATTCAAGAAGCTTTGAAGAAAGCCAAGGGAGGTTGATCTCTGCAAAGTTCTTTCAAGAACTCATCAATAAGCCAGTCAACTCATCTTTCTCAATCAGAGTTGTGGTTATTAATCTTTGTACTCTTTATTTTCTGTAGGATCCTAAGGAATCTGAGTTGTAAGCCTATATTTATAAAGGCTGAGTGGTACGGCTTGTGTGCCTGAGTGTAGGAGATACATTTCTCTGAGTGTAGGCCTTGTTGAAGGCTGAGTGTAGGCCTTGTTGAAGGCTGAGTGTAGGTCTTGGTGAAGACTGAGTGGTAGGGCTTTTGTGCCTGAGTTGTAGGAGTGGGATCACTTTGAGTTGTAGGAACCTATTTGGGGTTCTGAGTTGTAAGATCTGAGGATCTGAGGAGTAGTGGAGAAGTTAGGCCGAATCTAGTACACTACTAGATAGGCGAAGGGGGAAAGTGGATGTACCCAGCCCTTGGGGAACCACTATAAAAGCTGTGTGTACTCTGTGTGTGATTTATTCTGTGATTGTTGTGTTATATGTGCTGAATTGCTGTAGAGGATTGCATAAACAAGTCAAATAATTCAGTGTTTCTGCCTTAAAAGTTAAAAAGATTAAGTGCACCTATTCACCCCCCCCCCCACCTCTAGGTGGTTAGGAACTAGTTCTTTCAAGTGGTATCAGAGGGAGGTTACTCAAAAAGGACATACCAGTCTGAGTAAAAGATCCTGGAGGCAGAATCAGCATAATCAAGAATCAAGAAAATGGGTTCAACTGAGAATCACAAAGAGCTAGGATCCATGAAATTGCCAATCTGCAGAAAGGAGAACTTGGCATATGGAAAGAGAGGGTTAGACTTTTTATGGAAGCCTCTGACCCAAGAATTTACATTACAGTCAAAGAAGGGCCTTATGTGCCAATGAAAGTATCCGTTCTAGATGCAAATCAGAGAACTCCCAAAGACTATTCAGAAATGACAAAAGATGAGATTATTCTGGCCACTACGGACAAGAGGGCCCAGAATATTATTGTATGTGCAATTGATGATGCCACATTTCAGAACCTAATACATTGTAAAACATCAAAAGAAATGTGGGTCACACTGATAGTTTACATGGAGGGATCTGAAGAAGTTAGACAAGACAGGAAGTCTTTATTAAACCAAGAGTATGAAAGCTTCAGACAAGGCAGGTCTGATAGCATAACTGAATGCTACAAGAAATTCTATAGGATAGTCATTGAATTGATGTCCTATGGAAGAGAGTTCAGCAATTATGAATTGAATGATAAGTTCTTGAGATCTCTGACAAAGGACTGGGACACCAAGATTTGTGTCATAAGGGAAATGGCCAAATTAGATGACATACCTCCTCCAACTTTTTTTGGAAAACTGTTATCTTATGAGATGCAGTTAATGGTAAGGAAGGAGGAAGAAAAGACTACTAGGGTGGAGCACAAAGAAAGAGCTGTGGCCTTCAAGACTGAAGCCATTAGGAAATATAAAAGCAAGTCTCCATCTCCACCTCAAAAAGTTGCTGAGGCTGAGACAGATACTTCAGATAGCAAGAAGTCAGAAAGCAGTGAAAGTGATGAAGACTTTGCTGCATTTACTAGGCATTTTCAGAAGTTTCTAAAGAAGAAGCAGTGGAGGTCCAAGCCATCCACTTCACAGACAAAAGATGACTATTATCAGAACATGAAGTCATCAAGGAATGACAGGAGAAAGTCCAAGTCTAGTAAAACTACATCCTCAAAGATAGTATGCTATTGTTGCAATAGACAAGGACATGTAATAGCTGATTGTCTAGAAAAGAGGAAGAGTCCACTGACAAGAAGAGGACACAGTTCAAGGGCAAAAAGGAAAGGTCCTTTGTTGCCAAGAAGGATAAAAGTCTGACTGATATGTCATCTTCAGAAACAGATTCAAAAGCTGAAGCCTATATTGGCTTGTTTGCTGAAGAAGAAGAAAATGAGTTCATGCAGCTAATGAACTCAATTTATGAGCATGAGGACATTCAGTGCAAGGGACTGATGGCCTTATCATAAGGAGACAAAATCCAGAATCAGCCTGGACCTAGTCAGGTACAAAATTGTTCTTCAAGTTCAATTTCTAGTGCTGAATCAGAATCAGATACATCAGCATCAAGTGATGTGAGTGGATCTGAATCTGAAGGAGACATTCATCAGTTAATTGATGAATATAGAGTATTGTTGCAGGCTTTGAAGAAAAGCAAACTCTTGGCCAAAACTCACGCTAAGGAGATTGCTAATCTCAAAGTAGCTGCAACAGATTTTGACAAGTTATTAGATCAGAAATTAAATGAAATAGCCAGATTGAAAAATATTACAGTTATTCAGATGGGGATTATTACATTTAAAAATGATCAAATTAGAAATCTGGAGATTAGTCTTCAGAAGGAGAGAGATATTGTAGCAATTTTTTCTAAACCAAAATATGTTCTACCTTTGATAGATGAGTTTGTACCTCATAAGGGTAAAACTGGATTGGGGTTTACAAAACCTGCCTGGACAGTAAAGTCCAAGTCTAAGGGCAAAGCCCCAGTACTCAACAAGAAGCCTGCTGTAGATACTACAGTCAGGGTTGTATCCAAACAAAGGTAGAACAAGTTTGAGTGCTGGTGTTGTGGCAAGATAGGCCACTTTGCCATAGATTGTTGGCATAATTCAAGTGCCAAGGTGAGTAGCAAACTGCCTGCTAGAAAAGCTACAGGTAGTTTTGTTAAGAGTCAGACTAACTTGCACCAAGGACCCAAGAATTATTTGGGTTCTAAGGTTAACTAATCTGTTTTGCAGGTGAGTCCAAGTGGCCATGCCCCAATATGGTACTTGGACAATGGATGTTCCAGGCACATGACTGGAACTAGGGGATTGCTGAAGGACTATACACCAATCAAGGATGGTCCTAAAGTTACCTTTGGTGGTTCAGAAAAAGGAATCATCAAATGCTTTGGTAACATTTCTAGCAACCTAATTTCAATTACTCAAGTGGCTTATGTAAATGGTTTGAAACATAATCTCATTAGCATAAGTCAGCTGAGTGATTTAGGATATGACATCTCATTTGTCAAGGATGGTTGTCATATCAGTAGGTCAAGTGATCAAAAGATCATTCTAACAGGATATAGGAAGAGAAATGTCTATTGTCTAGACATTATGTGTGAGAACATTGTTTCTCCTATTTGTCTTGTAGCTGATGAGAAAGTCTCACATTGTGTTAAATGACACAAGAGGCTGGCTCATCTTAACTATAAGATAATTGGTCAACTCTTTAGCAAAGAGTTAGTGAGGAATGGTCCTCAAGTTAAGTGCATAAAGGTTGGGATATGCTCAGCTTGTCAGAAAGGCAAGCAGACCAGATCCACCTTTAATAGCATTGAGAACAAAGATGCTGTGAGGTGCCTATACCTCTTGCATATGGATCTTTTTAGTCCTATGCAAGTTCACAGCCTAGGTAGGAAGGTCTACACATTTGTGGTTGTAGATGATTATTCAAGGTTTTCCTGGGTATTCTTCCTAAGGAAAAAATCTGAAACTCCTAGTATCTTTTATAGTTTTGTCAAACAAATTCAGAATGAGTTAGATAGTACAGTGGTCAAAATAAGAAGTGACCATGGTACTGAATTCCAGTCTGATAGCATGACAAAGCTATGTGAAGAGTTTGAGATATTTCAGGAATTTTCCTCACCAAGAACACCTCAGCAAAATGGTACTGCTGAAAGGATAAATAGAACCTTGATAGAGGCTTGTAGAACCCTATTGAGTGACACATCTCTCCCAAAATATTTCTGGGCTGAGGCAGTAAACACTACATGTCATGTAATTAATAGGGCTACTATCAGCAAGAGCCACAATAAGACCCCCTATGAGATTGTGAAGGGCAGAAAACAAAATCTATCCTATTTCAGGATCTTTGGTTATAAATGATATATACTTAACAATGGTAAGTCTTATTCAACCAAGTTTGCTGCCAAATCCCAAGAGGGGATCTTTGTTGGGTACAACAACAACAGTAAGGCTTATAGGGTCTACAACTTGACTACTCAAGTTGTAGAAGAGTCTGTTCATGTAGTTTTTGATGAAGCTAGACTCATTAACAATAAATTGTCTAGAAGTGTTTGCAGCTCCACAGGTATGACCGAGAAGATGGACAAGCTTACTATTGAAGAAGGTTCTACTGCAAGTCAGCAAGTGGATGATAGTGGCTGCTGTCCAGGGGGAGTACAAGATACTCATGTTGCCAATCAAATTATTGGATATCTCAGATAAGGGGTACAAACAAGGAGCAGGAATCTAAGTTCAGTTCTCTACTCCAGCTTTCTATCCCAAGTAGAGCCAAAGAAATTTGAAGAAGCAATCCTAGACCCTCATTGGATTGAGGCAATGCAAGAGGAGCTGAACCAGTTCAAAAGATGCAAGGTCTGGGAGATAGTTCTTAAACTAAAGGATCACAACATAATTGGAACTAAGTGGATCTTTAAGAACAAGTTGGATGAGAATGGAATTATTATAAAGAATAAAGCTAGACTAGTTGCAAAAGGATATAGGCAGGAAGAAGGTATTGATTTTGATCAGACCTTTGCTCCAGTAGCAAGACTGGAAGCAATAAGGATGTTCCTTGCCTATGCAATATTTCAAGGGTTCAAGGTATACCAAATGGATGTTAAGTCAGCTTTTTTGAATGGAAATCTGAAGTAAGAAGTCTATGTAGAATAGCCATCAGGTTTTGTTAATTCTACTAAACCTAATTATGTTTATAGACTTAGGAAGGCTTTGTATGGGTTAAAACAAGCCCCTAGGGCTTGGTATGAAACCCTGTCTAGTTTCCTCATTGAGAATAAATTCACAAGGGGGAAAATAGACAAGACTCTATTCCTTAGGGAATCCAGAGGCAAGATTATCTTAGTCCAAATATATGTAGATGACATAATATTTAGGTCTACAGAAAGTATTCTTTGCAGAAAGTTTGCAAAACTAATGCAAGGACAATTTGAAATGAGCAGTATGGGAGAACTTAAGTTCTTCTTGGGTCTCCAAGTTAGACAGACTGAGGATGGTTTATCCATATGCCAGTCTAAGTTCACCCTAGAATTGATAAGGAAGTATGGTATGGAATCATCCGCTACCATGAAAACTCCTATGGGGTCAAGCATGTTTCTAAGCAAAGATGATGCAGGGAAACCTGTAGATGAAACTTTGTATAGAGGGATAGTTGGCTCCCTATTGTATTTGACTGCTAGTAGACCAGATATCATGTATGCTACATGTGTCTGTGCTAGGTACCAAGCTTGCCCTAAAGAATCTCATTTGACAGCAGTCAAAAGAATTTTGAGATATCTTAAGGGCACACCTTATCTAGGCCTTTGGTACCCTAGGAATGGAGAGTTTGAACTGACAGGATATTCAGAAGCAGATTTTGCAGGCTGCAAGGAAGATAGAAAGAGTACCACAGGTACCTGTCAATTTCTAGGAGGAAGGCTGATATCATGGAGTAGCAAGAAACAAACAAGTGTGGCTATCTCCACAGATGAGTCAGAGTATGTTACTGCAGGAAGCTATTGTGCACAACTACTATGGATACAACACCAGCTAGAAGATTATGGTATTCAAGTAAGTAGAACACCTTTATTTTGTGATTCTATTAGTGTCATTTCTATTGCAAACAATCATGTCTCCCATAGTAGGACTAAGCACATAGAAATAAAATACCATTTTCTAAGAGAACATGTAGAAAAAGGAGACATTTCCTTAGAATATATAAATACAGATAATCAGTTAGCTGATATGTATACTAAGCCCTTAGATGAAACCAAATTCAATAAATTTAAAATTGAATTAGGGATGATAAACTTAGAATAGTTTACAAAAATTGGCTAAGTAAAATGGTGTCGACACACAGAGTTGTCTGTGTCGACACATAGTAGTGGTGTCGACATTTCAGAAAAATGGTGTCGACACATCTAGAAAGTCTGTGTCGACACTTCAGAGAATTAGTGTCGACACATGCAGTATAGGTGTCGACACATCCAAGGTGGTGTCGACACTTAGGCTTTACACAGAATTAGTCTAGTAGAGTCTCGACTCAGTGTCGAGCTGAGTGGTGTCGACACATATATAAGTGTCGACACATATCTTCTGTCGACTATACTTGTGTCGACACATAGTTGTCGAGACATTAGCAGTAAGTGTCGACACTTTTCAACAGTGTCGACACAATTTAAGTATTTTGACGCGCCTTTTCACCTTCGATTCTAGAAAGGTATAAATAGGCTTTCCCCGGTGTTTGTCGACACGCTTACATTAGTCTCGAGACCAAACTTATGTGTCGACATCTCTCTTCTCTAAATTCAAAATTTCTTCAAACCCTAATGGCGCCCAAGCTAGAAGAGAACATTAATGAAGGATATGAACTCGTGCGACACGCCTTTGATGACGCGGAACTCGAAATCAAAGGTGTGGTAACCCTAATTGCCGAAACTGGACTGGAATACCTTGTATCAGAACCAATCAAGATCTGGAAAAAGGAGGTCCTTGAATTTCTGACTGCAGCTTCACTTGATGATACTGGACTCAAGATTAAGTTCAGAGTTCATGGGACCAAAGTCAAGGTCACACAGAAAAGTCTAAGGAAGGTACTTCAACTACCAAGAACAAAAGAGGAAGAAGATGTATCTGCTTCTAAGACTAGAGAGGCATTGAGATGGTGTGGATTGGATTCAAACCTGAAAATTAGATCTGTTTTCAACAGAAAAGGGATGAATATACAAGGGAAATTCTTATCTGAGATAGTTGGCAAGGTCATCCTGAGCAAGCCTGGAGGACATGACAGAATTTCAGCTCAGATGTTCAATTTGATGACAAGGGTTATCTTCAAAATTAAGACTGACTGGTCAGTAGTTCTATTTGATAAGATAAAAGAGAGTATGAAGAAGCCCAATCTGGGAAGAATTCTGAGTATATACTTAGCTGGTAGTATACCTGAAGTGATGAACCAGGCTGCAGGTTCCAAGATAAACCACATGAGAAGAATGGATTTGAGAATTTTCTCTAGGTGGGATAGAGTATTGACAAAAGAAATGCCAACACCAATAAAGGACACACCTCAGAAGAAGAATAAGAAGACAGCCATTGTGGCTCAAGAATCCTCCAGCAGCTCTGAAGAGCAAGTGGTTTTTACTCCTGATGATGAAGAGACTGAAATGCTGGACAGTCTCCAGCAAGACAAGAAGATGCACAGAGGCAGGGGGAGCTACCACCAGCTAGCCCAATTCACCTGGATCCACTCCAGGGGGAGCCTCTACTTGTGGAAGAGCCAACTCCACTAGAGAGTGAAAGAGCTACCCAAACCATTCTAGAGGTAATCACTGAAATTAGTCAATTAGATTTCACTATTGAGGATGAAGTTTTGACTGATTCATTACCTGATATTCATCAGCAAACACAGATACAACCTCAACAACAAGATATTGTCATGGAGGACACATCTGTTGCTGATAAAGTGGTTGATGAGATCAGACATTCTCCAGCCCTTTCTCAACCGGAATTTACATTAGAAGAGCTATTCCCTGATCTTGTACAGACAGATCTTGAGAAAGTAATAGCTGCTGTTGAGGGGGAGAAGACAAATATTGAGGGGAGCATATGAAGAATGTAGAAGAAACTGCTACACAAGAAACTGAGCAGCCAAAGGATGCTGAGGAACCACAAAGGACAGAGAAAGAGTTACCTCCTAGTCCTAAGGATAGAGTGGACATAGTCAGCACTTCTGCTTCAGAAGATGAAGAGGCTGCTAGAGCCAAGAAGAGGAAGTTCCAAGTCTTCAAAAGAAGGAACCAGAACTATAAGAAAGCCCTACAATCAATTGCTCCACAGCCTGCCCCATCTACTGATTACAGTTCACTGATGGTGGCCTTACAGATTAAGCTGGATGAGCAAAGGCAAGCTCTAGAAAAATATGTGGATGAAGGCCATAAGTCACTGCAATTTGATCTGATACAAGACATCAAGTCAATCAGATTTGAAGTGAATCTCAACAAGAAAGAAATGACTGATTGTTTTCATAAAGGAGGCAATGTAGTGGTCTATCTGGCTACACATCAAGAGAAAATAAAGACAAAACTTGATGACCTAGAAGTTAAGCAATGATATGTCTTGGAAAACCAGATAAGGATGAATGATAATCTCACTGCTTCACATAATGCCATTATAACTGAAATGAAGAATATAGCTACTGCCCAGACTGCACACAGTACTGCTGCCAAAGCTGAGTTTGATAAGCAACTCTAAGAGAGCCTACTTGCAGTTCACTCTGCCATCCAGGATTCATAAAAAGCTCATAACTGAAAAGCTCCAAAGGTTAAAACCTTTTTATAGAGATGGAGTTAACTATATGAATGCCCAGATCATGTTTCAGAAAGATGATCTGAGGGATCACATAGAGAGAGAAGTCATAAAGGGGGAGAGGGTATTAGTCAAGGCAGGCTCTGATCATGCCAAATGGATTTCCAATTCCATCAGAGCCACCCTTGGATATCCACCCTTATGTGATGATGACAATGTTGCAGAGTCTGGAATCAATCCTGCATACCTTGGAGGAGAGCAAGCTAAAGTGGCTCAAGTGATATTCCCTCCACCAGACTTTGACATGATACATCAAGAGATACAGTCTATGTATAGTCCTCCTGAGGGAAATCAAAATGTCATCATTGAGAAAGTAGTTCAGCCTGTGCCAGAGGCAATACTAAAAGAACAAGAGGCTTTGTTAAAAGAACAAGAGGCTCAATTATCTAAGAAAAGATTCAGAGAGCAAGCTGAATTAAGGCCTGATTTTGAACAATGGAGCCCCACTTCCAGGAATATCATCTTGACTGCTTGGAAGGCTGCTAAGGACAATGTCCTGGATAGAGGCAAGTGGTATTCTGACCTGGAGTGGAGAAAACATGAGAATAAGCAAGAGGCCATTGTACAATATAGAAGAAAGGCTAAACTGGGAAAGCTACCTCCTAATGTATAGGAGCCTAGCAAGTATTTCCCCAAGCCTTATCACTATTTTGAAAGGCAGAAGGTAAAGGCTGAAGAGCTGAAAAAGAAAGATCTCAAAGGAAAGAAGTCTGCTGCTGCTGATGACACTGAAGCTACAGTTCAAGCAAAGATTCAATCTGGAAAGGGGATTGTAATCAAGAAACCAGAGCAGTCATAGGATAGCATTTTCTTAAGTTTACAAATTGTAATCATTTGTATTAAAATTCTATGTAAACTTTTGACTAATGAAAATGTTGGAATTTGTAAGAACATTGTGTCATGGTTCAAATCTATTACATTAATTGTTCTGCGCTAATTGTAGATACATGTTCTGTTCATGCATGTTTAAGTATTTACCCTGTCATATATTACTGTTTTACATCATACTGAGAATTTGTTATGTATGGTGTATATCATTGACTAAGGGTTATGACTTCTCCAAATAAGGGGAGATTGTTGGGTAAATTGAAAATATGTACCTGATTTGAAGAAGCCTCACCCTACTCAATGATATACATCAAGGTGTATTTGATGTACTTTGAGTTTATTTGTGCAGGTTAAGTAACTGCAGGTTTGCAGGAAACATTTCTAAGTCAATGTGTCGACACTTAAGAAGGCTTGTGTCGATACCCAGAGAAGCTGTGTCGACACTTGGAGTAATTGTGTCGACACTAGGAAGGCAGAGTCAACACCGGAAGGAAAGTGTCGACACATATAGGTTGTGTCGACACACAATGAAGAATTGTCAACAATATCTGTGTCAACACTTAGAGGCAGTGTCGACACTCAGAGAAACCTTGTCAACAGCAAATGTGTCGACACTAGGAGGCTTTGTCGACACTCAGCAAAACTTCAACAAAGTTCAAGTACATGTGTCGACACTAGGAGGCTGTATCGACACTCAGCAAAACTTCAGCAAAGTTCAAGTACATGTGTCGACACTAGGAGGCTATGTCGACACCTAGCAAACTTCAAAAAGTTTAAGTACAAGTGTCGACGCAAAGGAGATGTGTCGACAATCAGCAAAGTCTCAACACATGAAGAATGTGTCGACACAAAGGAGATGTGTCGACACTCAGCAAAAGTCTCAACACATGAAGAATGTGTCGACACAAAGGAGATGTGTCGACACTCAGCAAAAGTTTCAACACAGAAGGCATGTGTCGACACAAAGAAGATGTGTCGACACTTAGCAAGTTTCAACACAAGAAGATGTGTCGACACAAAGGAGTTGTTTCGACACTTTGCAGAAATCAACTAAGTATTTAAGAAGAAGGACTTGTGTTGAAGCACATGATCAGTGTCGACACATTCTGAAGAAGCAGTGTCGAGAAGTAGTTTCTACAATATAAGGAGTTGTGTCGACACCATGAAGGCTAGTTTCAACACTCAGCCTTTATAAACACAGGCTTATAATCTCAGATCTATAAAGATCCTGCACAAATTTGATTTAACAAATTATATTACCACCACCCTGAAAGAGAAAGAATGGATGGATGGCTTCTTGATCAGTTCTTGGAAGAACTTGATGGAAGAGAACAACCACTCTTAGCTTTCTTCAAAGCTTATTGAATCTGAACTCAGTAGGGTTGAATCTCCTGTGAAGTTGATCTTCAATCAGCTTCTGACTTGAGATTCAGATCTCAATCTGAGTCTTTCTTGGCAGCCTGGTTCAGCAACTGCACTTCAGTAGATGGAGCTCTCTCTCTCCAACTTCTTCTTAGATCTTCTGATGAAAATCTTCTGTATATTTACTTCTATTAGTTATCTTCAGTAGTTATCAGTCTTCTTTTCTGTTGAATGAGTATGACTTTTTATAGACATTCTCCATGGTAACCGGCAGATCCGGTTTCTAACAAACTTCTGACAGCACTGACAGTTGCAGTAGACCTGTTGAAATGGAAGCTGTCAAGTCATCCAGTCACTTCTTGAAATACTGTCTCTATCTGAAAGTGTCGAGACTGAACTTCATCATGTGTCGACACAAGTAGACTAAGTGTCGACATAAGTGGATTAAGTGTCGACACAAGCCTTGGTGGTGTCGATACATCTCCTTTGTTGTTGTAACAGCTTCTTGACACTGCTTCTCTAGAATGTGTCGACACTGATTCTGTGTGTCGACACATGCCTTCTTTTTTTTAACTTTGTTAAAACTTTGCTGTGTGTCGACACAAGTCCTGTGTGTCGACATAGTTTATGTCGACAAAGTCTTCAGTGTGTCGACACTGCCTCTTGGTGTCGACACAATTGATGTCGACTAAGTATTCCTGTGTGTCGACACTGCCTTTTGGTGTTGACATAGTTGATGTTGACTTTGCTTATCTGTGTGTCGACACAGCCTCCTGGTGTCGACACAATTTATTCTGGTGTCGACACAGCCTTTCCAAGTGTCGACTCAATCAACTCCAAGTGTCGACACGGCTTCTCTCCAGTGTCGACACAAGCCTTCATAAGTGTCGACACAGCTTTACCTGGTGTCGACATATGGACTTAGAAATTTTTTTTTCTGCATTCCTGCATTTACTTAACCTGCACATATAAACTCAAAAAAAATCAAATACACCTTGATGCATATCATTGAGTAGTGTGAGGCTTCTTCAAATCTGGTACACATTTTCCAATATACCCAACATTTACTATATTCAAAATATATCCCCGTCCTTAAATTCTCTACCTACCATATTTGAATTATTTCATTCCTTAACTATTTCCGATATCCTGCCACCTTTCTCTTTCCTACCTTATTGGGAAATATTATTTCCATATTCGGAAGATTTCGCCGGGACTTTCCAAATATAGCGTGATACGAAGAAGGCGACGAATTTCTCTCCCTTGGCGTATCTCTGGCGGAGCCGTTGATGAACGATTCTATTATAGTGAACCAGATTCATCAAATCCGGTTGGGTAACGAACATTTCCACCGTTATGTGTTTCTCTTCTTTAGATAGATCTTGTGGCATTGGCAAATTGCGTGGCTTGTGTAACGCTTGAATTTTCGTGGCTAATTTTTTTTTAGTAATTGTCGTGTTTATTTCTTTCCTTCAAGTTCGTGAGGCGTGGCGGCCCTCATTTGTATTTTGTTGGGAGAGAACCACCCTTGCCCGAATCTTTTGTTTTTCGGTGGCTTCTCTTTTGGTACAACACGCTCGATAGAATCGTGTTGGTTCTTTTCGCTTGAGAGGACCTCGGAATATCGCCTTGGTATTTTCTTAAGGGGCCTTGCGAACCCCCCCCCCTGTAATCTTTAATTAGTAACAATATTAATTGTGTCGTTGCTGCGTTAAATGCTTGAGTGTGACGTTAGAGTTATCGGAGAACGTCGTAGTTCCATCGGCCACCCATAACGCTCGAAAGAGTGAGCCTACATCAATTGATTTCTCCACTGAGTTAGTGCCAGAGGCACGACCGGTGTCACGTCCTCCATTTAGGATGGCACTGAAAGAGTTGGCCGAGCTCAAGGTGCAGTTGTAGGAACTGTTAGAGCAGGGGTATATCAGACCCAGTTCTTCACCGTGGAGCACGCCCGTATTGTTTGTGAAAAATAAAGACGGTAGTATATGGCTGTGCATAGACTACCGAGAGTTGAATAATTTGACTGTCAAGAATAAATATCTAATTCATCGGATAGACGACCTGTTCGACTAGTTGGTTGGGTATGTGGTGTATTCAAAGTTGGACTTGAAGTCAGGATACTATCAGTTGTGAATTCAAGATGAGGACATACCCAAGACAACGTTTGGTACAAGGTATGGTCACTTTGAGTTCTCGGTGATGCCGTTCGGACTGACGAACGCACCATCCATATTCATGGATTTGATGAGTCGAGTATTTCGGGAATACTTAGACTCTTTTGCAGTTGTCTTTATTGATGACATTCTGGTGTACTCCAAATCGGAGGCGGACCATGAGACTCACTTGAGAGTAGTCTTGCAAGTGTTGAGATAGAACCAGCTTTATTCAAAGTTCTTGAAGTGTGAGTTCTAGCTAGAGAAGGTGGTATTTTTGGGTCACGTGATTAGTGGGGACGGGGTGGCAGTAGATCCAACAAAAGTGTAATCCATCAGAGGTTGGCCGATTTTGAGAACCGTGGCGGAAGTCCGAAGTTTTCTTGGACTAGCCGGGTATTATAGAAGATTCGTAGAAAACCTTTTGCGGATAGCTCTACCCCTCACCTCACTAACTCGTAAGGATCAGAAGTTTGTGTGGACTCAGGAGTGCTCTCAGACATTTGAGACACTGATGGAAAGGCTGATGACAGCTCCATTTGTAAGTCTACCAAAAGGGACCGAAGGATTTCAAATTTTCAGTGACGCATCGGGATGCGGTTTGGGTTGCATTTTGGTGCAACATGTCAGTGTGATAGCCTATGGGTCTAGGCAGCTGAAGCCTCATGAGAAAAATTACCCCATCCATGACTTAGAATTGGCATCGATAATTTTCGCGTTGAAATTATGGCGGCACTATGTTTGTGGTGCGAAGGTGGAGATCTTCACTGATCACAAAAGCCTGAAGTATCTCCTGGATCAGAAGGACTTGAATATACGATAACGCAGGTGGGTCGAGTTCCTTGGAGACTACGAGGTGGCGAATCAGTATATGCCAGGCAAAGCCAATGTGGTGGCAGATGCCTTGAGTAGGAAACACTCGGGGCAAGGAAATTAGATCGAAGCTCATGATGAGCGGTTGGTGCTGGATTGGGAGTCCCTCGGCTTGGAGTGCGTAGCAAGGGTTGAGTCTAGCACGACTCGGTTGAACAAGATTGAAATGCAGAATGACTTGTCTGATCGTATTCGGGATGCAACCCGTTTAGATGTGTAGTTTCAACCATACGTGGTGGAAGCTAAAAAGGGCGAGAGCAGCGCCTAGTAGTTGATTGATGGGATTCTGAGGAAGGACGGAAGGATTTGTGTACCGCCGTTCGGCAAGCTTTGCGAGGAGTTGATGTTTGAGGCTCACTTCACAAAGTACTCCATTCACTCGGGCAGTACAAAGATGTACTTGGATATGAAGAAATCTTTTTGGTGGCCTGGACTGAAGCGGGACGTAGCTTTGTACGTGAATCGATGCAAAACTTGTGCCTTGGTGAAGGCCGAGTCTCAAAAGCCGGGCGGGTTCTTGAAGCCTCTTCCTATTCCCGAGTGGAAATTTGATGATATCTCCATGGATTTTGTGCATGGGTTACCTAGGTCACAGTAGGGTAACGACGCGATTTGGGTGATTGTGGATTGCTTAACCAAAGGTTCTCACTTCATCCCAAACCGAAAGGCGGACAGCGTGGAGAAGGTGGTAGAGTTGTATGTTCGCAACATTGTGCGACTACATGGGATTCCTAAGAGTATCATTAGTGATCGCGATAGACGTTTCACGTCCAAGGACTGGAGGTTGGTTCAAAAAAGTCTGGGCACGAAGCTAAAGTTCAGTACGACTTTCCATCCTCAAACTGACGGGCAAACCAAAAGAACGAACCGTACTATGGAGGATATGCTGAGAATGTGCATTCTTGACTTCGGCAAAAAGTGGGATGATCACCTCTTCATGGTAGAGTTCGCTTATAACAACAGTTACTAAGCAAGTATAAAGATGGCGCCATATGAAGCTTTGTATGGGAGGCGATGTCGAACACCGATGTCTTGGACCGAGGCGGGAGACACCAAACTTTTGGGAAAAGAAGTGGTAGCTGATGCATGTGAGTTGGTGTGATCCATTCAAGAGCGCATGAAGGTGGCTCAAGATCGGCAAGTAAAATATTTTAATGCTCGCCACAGAAAGCTGGAGTTCGCGGTAGGCGATTGGGTCTATTTAAAGATCAAGGTGTTCAAAGGCGTTTCATGGATTCGCCTACTCGAGAAGTTGAGTCCGAGGTTTTTGGGACCATTCGAAGTTATAGAATGGGTCGGAGAAGCAGCGTATTGGTTGGCGTTGTCCACAGAGCTGAGTGGATTACACGACGTCTTCCATGTCTCCGTCTTGAGGAAAGCCTTTGTAGAGGCTAGAGTGGTGATCGAATCGGCATCGGTGCCGATAGAAGAGGGCTTGAGGACGCGAGTTCACCCAGTTGCTATAGAGGATTCAGAAACTCGGAAGTTGCAAAACAAAGAGGTCAAACTCGTAAAAGTTCGATGGGACAACTGCGGTCATGAGGAGCTCTCGTGGGAGTGAGAACAGACCATGCTTGAGGAATATCTAGAGTTATTCCGTTCAGGTATCATTTAAGTTTTTTGTACCTTTTACTTTTTGTAATTTCAGGACACAATTCTTTTAAGGGGAGAGAGTTGTAACGCCCCAATATTCGAAAGAGGGACGAACAGCATCGACAGCCAAGTTTGGGTCTTGGTAATGGCCACATGGCTTGGGATATAGGTGTGTCCAAGGTCGTGTCATGCTCGGGTTCATCGAGAGCCCGGGAAGTCGACGATCTGCGCTCGACGAAGTGTCGCGACAGTGAACACGCCCTGGGACACGGGCGTGTCTAATTCCGTGTCGTGCTCATGTTCGACAAATTTTCCACAAAGTCGACAAAAAGGCAGTCGACGATCGTCGAGACTTAGAACACGGCCTGAGACATGGGTGTGTCCTAGGCCGTGTCCTGTGTGGGTTATGAGCCAGTCGTGTAGGGGGATTGAACACGGCCTGGAGCCCAGGCATGTTCGGCCTGGCACGGGTGTGTCAATTTCTACACGGGCGTGTCGATTACCCGTATTCTTCTCGTGTGGTTTTTGATCCAGTGTTGATGGGGAACACGCCCAGCAACATGGGCGTGTACTGAGTGACACAGGCGTGTCATATTTGACACGAGCGTGTCCAGTGCCCGTATCCTTTTCTGGGTGCGACGGTTTCGACATCGATTGAGGCACACGGCCTGGGATACGCGCGTGTCACAAGCCGTGTGTTGGATCCCTAGTTGATTTGGGCTAGGTTCACTGACTGAGGATGTGACCTATCATGTATAGACATGGTCAATTTGTGTCCTAGAGTCTAGGTAAAGTCCTTAGGCTCAACTCTAGGTGGACCATCTTTCAACAAGACCCTCAGAGACTCCAGACTCACAAGTTTTAAAGAGTAAGTATAGTGAGTTCGACGTTCGTCGAACTCCACTCGACGAAAGGAGTTCTGAGCTCGACGATCTTGAGAAATTTCTTAGTGATGAGCTAGACGATTTGGGTTCTCTGTTCGACGAAAACTCAGGCTCTACATCAAGCCAAAGTAAGGAGAACTTCAAATTTTTCTAAGTCCAGTTTCAAGCTTCGGTCGACGAATTATATTCTGAGCTCGACGAACTTGGACCTCAAGTTCACAGCTTCTCAGGTCGATAAAGTCAGCTTCTCAGGTCGACGAATTTGATTCTCAGCTCGACGAATGAAGAATGTCTGTTAGATGAATAAAGACTGTCTTGTCGACGAACTCTCTCAAGCTCAGCTCGACGAACTCAAGCTCAGCTCGACGAACACAAGTGCAGTTCGACGAATTGTGTTCTTCGTTCGACGAATCCAGATTATGTTTTCTTCAAGGTTCCCGTCCCGTTTCTTGGCGCTGATTCCTGAACATTTAATGCCAGATCTTTTCGGAATCTTACCGTTAGAACGCGCATTGACTAGGGACGATTACATGCCGTTTTTCCATGGGACAGTTAGGAAAGTCATTGATTGCTGATTCTTTCCAAGGCCGACTGTAATTACTGCTCGACATTCAAAAGTTTGAATATTCCTCAGTCAGATATACACAGACACACAAAAAAAGAATAGCATGAAGCAGTGATAGAGTTCAAGAATTACAGTACAGAAAATACTCTGAAGTTGCAGAAGAACAAACATTTCGAAAATCTAAAGTTCTTGACTGCAATCAGCCTTGACCAGAGAACTCTCTCAAGAAGAAGAAGAACAACAACTAAATTCAATCAAGAGTCTTCTTCTCTCTATTCACAGGATAACTTCAAAGGACAACAATCAATCAATATGTCAAAGAAGTTCCTGAAGAAGTTCTGGTCCAGGCATTCTAGGTCATTGAAGGCCTATCACCCTGAAGCAGTGCTCCAGCATTCCTGAACAATTCAAGACCCCAGGGGGAGCAAGAGCTGCTACAATCAATCCACAAATCTTCTCTTTGACTATTGACAGAGAAGACACTATCACCCTCTCTCCAATTCCTATACAGGGTTTTAAATCCCTTCAAAATTATTCTGGTTGCAAGTCTGAAAGTGCAACTAGATCTGATATACTCTAGAGGGGGGTGAATAGAGTATATGGTGTTTTAGTACTTTTAAAAATGTTTACAACAATTGTTGTAATAAGTGTGAGCAGGAAAGCAAATATAAATCTAATCATAGAACTAAGCTATGCAAAAACTAAGCACAGAAAAATCAAGGCCAGAAACAAAAAGTAAACAAGCAGAACCAGAGGACACAAGGAAATATAATGGTTCCCCAAACTTGGGTACATCCACTCTTCTACCACCCTAGGTAGGAATCCACTGCAGGATGAGTTGATCAGGTGTCCTGGGCACCAATGAGCTTTTGATAAGGTGCTCAAAAACCAAAGCAGAATTTTTGATCAGGTGTCTTGCCACCAATGAGCTTTTGACAAGGTGCTCAAAAACCAGATTCAAACTTTTGAAGGGAGTTTGAGAAACCCTTTACAAACTGGGGGTGAGAGAGTGATGACAGTCTTCTCTTTCTCAGACAACTGAGAAGACTATGTGGATTGATGTCAAAGCTCCCCCTGAATCCTTGAAATCTTCAGGAAGAAAAGCTTTGCTTGAGGGTGATAGGCCTTCAAAGGTAGATCTCCAGCAATAGATGATTTCAGCAAGCTGAAATGTTGAGTTTCTGGAGTCTTGAAATGATGTTAGCCTTGAACACTTTGAGAGCTGAAGAGATCTGAAGTTGATCTCTTTGATGAGTGTTCTTCAGAATTCTTTTAGACATAATATATTTGAGAGAGTCTCTGTATTCTGTATTGTGTGTTCTCTTCTTGTTAATGTCTGTATTTCATCTATCTTGATTCAAAAACATTCTGTCTTTTATTCTCTGTTCTAGAATAGAATATCATTCTCTGTCAAAGATAGTCGTTGGTCTGCATTGATTGCATCCTTAATTGCAAAAACTCTTCTGGAGGAAAGTCCACAGAATTATTCCTTGAAAGATCCCTTGAAACTTGGTCCAGAAATAAATGAAAACGGCTAGCAAATCTCTGAATTAATTGCATAATAACTCCTGTCTGATTTGAATTTGAATTCTGGAAGTTATCTGAAAACGTCGAACTGAGCTCTGCTATCGTCGAGCTGAGCTCAACGAACTGGAAAACTCAAGCAGCAAAATAATCGTCGATCTGAGCTCAAAGATCGTCGAACTGAGCTCAGAGATAAAGATCCAAGGCAGAGTCAAAATCGTCGAACTGAGTTCACCGATCGTCGAATGGAGTTCGACGATATTATGAAGTTGAGCTCAGCGATCGTCGAGTGGAGCTCGACGATCTGCCGAAGTTGAGCTCGACGATCGTCGATCTGAGTTCGACGAATCGTCGTGCTGAGCTCGACGATCAGACTTAGTCTCCAGTCTGAAAAACTTGGACTTCAGGGCAGCTTCCAATCCTAGACTTCTAACCCTTAGACTCAATTCTAATTGACCTATTAAGCTATACAGAAGGTCAAGAAAGGATTCCTAGAGACATAGTGATCCTGACCCAAATTAGTAATAGGGTGTTCCAACAATCTCCCCCTATTTGGGTTAGGATTACTATTTACAGACTTTGGAAAATCAAATAACAATATATAATCAGAAAAGCATAAAAACAACAGCAGCTAAACATCCAGAAACATCACAGAGATATATATATATATGTGTATATATGGCATCCAGATAGCAGTCAGAAAATCCAAAGATTGTCACCTTACAAAGTCATTTCTTCTCTTTGCCTTTAACCATTTTGATTTCTCTGTTTGGATTCAGGGCTTCTTTGTTGGATCTGGTGTCATCTGCTGCACCCAAGTAAGTTTGCTTTGAAGTCCTGGGAACCACAGCAGCAGGATGCAATTCCATATATCTGTCTACATCAAAGAATTTACTGGAGGCATATTTCTCTAGTTCCTTCTGTCTCTGCTCTGACATTGTAGAAATATTGGAAGTGTCTAGCCCTTGTTCTTTGGCTTTCTTTATCTGGTCTAATGCAGCCAACTCCTTCATCCTAGCAGTCCAAGCAACTGGATTCTTCTCAGGGTCCTCAAATGGTACAGGTGGCTCATACCTGTTGGAAGAATTGTCTTGAGGAGGCCTAGCAGACACTGTCTCTCTTAGCTTGTAGGGGAATGGACCAGAAGTAGTATCAGATGAAACATGTCCTCCCCTGGAGTATGGGTGCTGCCTGGAGTGCCCTTTAGAATAAACCTGAAAATCTCTTTGACTTCCCCTGTATCCTCCTCTCCTAGAATAAGAACCCCTAAATTGGCTTTCCCTTTGATAGGATCTGGCATGGGGTTGATAGGGAGCCTGGCTTCTAGTTGGGGCTTGACTTGCAGAGCTGCCATCTGCACCTGCATCAGGAGGAGGTGGTGGAGGAGGATGAGGGTGCTGGAACTTGGAGGAGCCCTTCTCATACTTTCTCTTCTTCTTCATTGCTTTCAACTGATTTTTAGAGTACTGCATCCCATGTTCAGTAATTTGGCAGTTATGCAGAATATAATAAGGAATATCATTATTATCCTTGACTTTTGCAGGAGGCACCCTTTTCATTGCCTTGCTCCTAGCTTTCCTTTTCCTTGCAATAGTGGCAGATGAATCATCAGAGTCTGTTTTGTATTCATCAGACTCAGAACTCTGGTCATCATATATAGCATCTATTTTCTTCATCAATTCTTTCTTCAACTGAACAGCAGCAGATGAGGCAGAGGCAGAAGTAGCAGCAACATGGACAACAGCAGATGGGGCAGCAGATGGAGCAACAGAAGGAGCAATAGAAGCTAGAGTAGTGACAGTAGCAGTAATATCATCAAAATCTGCAGCAGGCTCAACATCAATGGCCTCTGTCATCAGAAGATCCTTGGATGTTTGCTCATCAGAAGCAATTGGGATTTCAGCAGCAGTGAGAACATCTTCAGCAGCAGCATCAACAATTTCAGAAGCAAAGGCAGTCCTTTCTTCAACAGCAGCAGCAGCAGCAATCACTGAGTGTACATAAGAAGAGATGATGCTGGGGTCACAGCCAGAGAAAGGCACCAGTGCCTTAGATAGGTCTTCTGAGGGCTGGACAGCATTAACCTCTTGGAGATGGCTGAAGAAGGCAGGATCAAAGGCAAAAAGCAAAGACTGTAGGTCTATTTCCAGAACTACAGTAGGAGCCTGACATTCTGGAGGCACAGCAACAGTAGCAGAAGAGGCAGCAGACACAGAAATCTCAGCAGCAGCAGCAGTATCATCAGCAGTAGGAGCAGAAGCAGCAGCAGCAACAACATGAAGGCTTGCTTCATATGGCATCTCCCCCTGCCTAGATGCAGATACATCTGTATCAAGGCACACTGTTGGAGGTGCTGCGTGAGGAAGGAGGGAGGAAAGCCTGGCAGAGAGAGCTGCCACTGACAGTTGTAGAGGAGCCAAAGAGGTCTCTAAGAGCAGAGAGAGCCTGGGGGAAATTAGCTCATACAACTTGTCAGCTAGGGCTGAAAGGTCTACATGCTCAACAGCAGGAGCAGAGGTAGATGGGATAGGGATGGCTGAGGATGCTGGAAGTGGAGTGCTGGATAGTGGAATGGATGGCTCAGGAGTGGGGATAGTGGATATGTAGGATAAGGGGATGGATATGGATGGGGTGAAATTTGGTTGGTCAATGATATGGTGGAGGAGATCTTGGAATGATGTTGAGGAGGAGGGTAATTCAGGAGGAGATGAGGGGGAATCATCCATGTAGGAGTCATCCAGAAGGGTGAAGGATGGTATGGAAGGTGATGATGTGATATCTGGTGGAGGGTATGAGAACAATGGGTGGAAGTGGTCTACTGGAGGTGAGGAAATGGTTGCTGGAGATGGAATTGATGTTGGAGATGGGCTAGAGATGGTAATGGGGGATGAAGCTGGAATGGTGGATGGAAGAGGTAGGGTTGGAATAGGAGGAGGAGAAGAAGTAGCAACAGCAGCAGCCAGGTCTTCTGCAGGAGCAGAGACCTGTGGGGGAGTGACTCTGTGAGTCCTGGTGCCTGAAGGAGCACTAGAGGAGGGCCTGCTGGGCTTGCTTATTTGCCTGCCCCACTTGCCAAAGAGGGCACAGGTGAGTCTCTTGGAGGCATTGATGTGCACTCCAGAGGAGACCAGCAAGGCAGGGCACTTGTTCTGCAGGAAGACTCCAAGAATCCTTCCAAAGTTTACAAAGCTTTTGTTTATTTTATTCTTTATTAGGTCAAAGAAGACCTCTCCCCAGTTCAAACTTCTCTTATCCACCAGAGCTCCCATGAGGCAGAGCTGGTATCTGGATATGGTATCATGTGCAGAGTGCTTTGCCAGCAGCACTTTCCCTACAACATCTGCTAGGAACCTGTATTCAACAGACAGGTTCCTCTTGAATAACTTGCTAGGGTTTCCCTCTGGATGACCCATCCTGGCAAGTATATCAGAAAACTCCTCCCCAGATAATTCAGCAGTATCATCTCCATTTCTTAGTCCAAAAACCTCTGTTAAAACTGTGGGGGTCAGAGGTACCTGGTTTCCAGCAATGGAGCCAACTATAGTGTTGTTCTCTAGATTATGAGCAGTGTAAACCCATTCCTTGATTTCATCTGAGGCCAGCTTTATCCTGGTGGTCATGAGGGCAGACAAGTTCTGATCCTTGAATAAACTCAGAATGTCTTGGAATATTTGATCAGTAGTGTTGAAAGATTCCAGATCAATGTCGAATCCAGCATCGAACTTCATTGCGGCTAGAACAGCAACTGATACAGCCATTGTACCTGCAAAAATTCAACAAACAAAACGACCAAGTGTAGAACTGTTTGGAGGGAAGAAGATTCTTGCAGAGAAATTGAAAGCGCAAGAGAGAACGACGGCGAAAAATGAGTTTTATATTAGGGTTCGACGCAGAATTGGAAAGATCGTTGAACTCAGTTCGACGATCGAGGCTTCTAAAGGAATCTGAAGAGACTCCAACATCGTCGATCTCCGTTCGACGATCTTGGAAAGCGTCGAGCTCCGTTCGACGATCGTTCAGTGAACATAATCGTCGAGCGCCGTTCGACGATCGTTGACCGGAAGAGATAGTTCATACTATCTGAGAGGCGCTGAACTCAGTTCGACGATTCTGGAAGTCGTCGATCTCCGTTCGACGATCTTAGGGGAAATCGTCGAGCGCAGTTCAGAGATCAGAAAAATTCTAGACACTAAGAAAAATCAGAATTTTTGCCTAGTCTTGGTCAATTTTTAGCTTTCAAAATCTTGGAGATTATTTAAGACTTCCTCCATCTGACATTCCTAACTGATTTAGGAAGAAGGTGTGTTTCTTTTCATCCAAAGACTTGGTGAAAATATCTCCCCTTTGTAAATCAGTTGGGATATATTGTAATTCAATTTTATTCTTTTCAACATTATCCCTTAAGAAGTGATGCCTTATCTCTATGTGTTTTGTCCTACTATGGAGGACTGGATTTTGAGCTATGGAAATAGCACTTGTATTGTCACAAAAGATTTTTGACTTCTCTAAGTTGTAACCATAGTCTAGGAGTTGATTTTGAATACACAATATTTGTGAACAATAACTGCCTGCAGCCATATATTCAGCTTCAGCAGTTGAGGTTGACACAGATGTTTGTTTCTTACAAAACCAAGAGACAAGTCTATCACCAAGGAACTGACAAGTTCCACTGGTGCTTTTCCTGTCAATTCTGCATCCAGCATAATCAGCATCAGAGAATCCAGTTAAATCAAATGCTGAATCTTTTGGATACCAGAGACCTAGATTTGGACAACTTTTAACATACCTGAGAATCCTCTTTACTAATGTTAGGTGTGACTCTCTAGGGCTTACTTGGAACCTAGCACATATACATGTAGCAAACATTATATCTGGTCTACTAGCTGTAAGATACAGTAAAGAGCCAATCATTGCTCTATATGTTGTCTGATCAACAGGTTTCCCATGTTCATCAGCATCCAGTACAGCATTGGTAGGCATGGGTGTTTTCATACAAGATGCCTCAGACATACCAAATTTCTTAACCAGCTCATTTGCATATTTGGTTTGAGAAATGAAGATGCCTTCAGCATGTTGCTTGACTTGCAATCCTAGGAAGAAGGATAGCTCACCCATGCTACTCATCTCAAATTTAGAATGCATCAGGTTAGAAAACCTTCTGCACAATTTTGAGTCAGTAGAACCAAAAATGATATCGTCTACATAAATTTGTACTAGTAGGGTATGGGACTTATGAGTTCTAATAAAAAGAGTTTGGTCTACTCTACCCCTTATAAAACCATTTTCCAAGAGAAAGCATGCTAGGGTCTCATACCATGCTCTAGGAGCTTGCTTGAGACCATATAATGCTTTGTTCAGTCTAAAAACATAATCAGGATAAGTTGGAGAGATAAAACCTGGAGGTTGTCTGACATAGACTTCCTCTTTGATGTCTCCATTTAAGAAAGCACTCTTGACATCCATCTGATAAACCTTGAAGCCTTTGTGAGCTGCATAAGCTAGAAATATCCTGATGGCTTCCAATCTTGCAACAGGTGCAAAAGTCTGGTCGTAGTCAATTCCTTCTTCTTGAGAATATCCCTGAGCAACTAGCCTTGCCTTGTTCCTTATTATTACTCCTTGATCATCCAGTTTATTTTTGAATACCCATTTTGTTCCAATAATGGAATGATCCTTAGGCTTTGGCACTAGTTCCCATACTTTGTTCCTCTCAAATTGATGCAACTCCTCTTGCATTGCAATGATCCAGTGTGGATCTTGCTCTGCATCTTGAATGGACTGAGGTTCAATTTGAGAAAGGAAGCAGGTGTGCAACAGGTTTTGGTTGACCTGATTTCTGGTTTGCACACCAGCTGAGATTTCTCCAATTATTTGGGTAATTGGATGGTCTCTTGATGTTACTAAATCAACAGGGGGTGTTGATTGTTCACCAACCTGTGTTATTGTTTCCTCTTGTGGTACAACAACTGGCTCTTTAAGTGGTGGTTCAATATGTTGAGTATTGCTTTCATCTTCACTGCTTTCTTCTTCTTGAGCAACCTGTAGCTTGTTCATATCTTCAACTAGAGAGTGTTCCTGCAAAAGTTCTATGGTAGAAGAAATCTTCTCCTTGAAAGACATGTTAGTTTCATCAAAAGAAATATGAACAGATTCCTCAATTTTCAAAGATGATTTATTATAGACCCTATAGGCCTTGCTGATCATGGAGTATCCCAGAAACACTCCTTCATCAGCTTTGGCTTGAAATTTTGCTAAGTATTTCTTGTCATTATTGTGAATATAGCAAATGCAACCAAAAATTCTAAAATAGTCAACTTTAGGTTTCTTCCCTTTGAGTAATTCATAGGGAGTCTTTCCCTTCAGTTTATGTATCAGACTTCTGTTCAGCACATAGTTGGAGGTGTTCACTGCCTCTGCCCAAAAGGATAGAGGTAGATGAGCATCTGACAACAATGTAGTGGCAGATTCAATAAGGGTTCTATTTTTCCTTTCAGCTACCCCATTTTGTTGAGGAGTTCTAGGAGCTGAGAAAGTATGCCTGATCCCTTCACTCTGACAGAACTCTTGCATAAGAAGAGAATCAAACTCTGTCCCATGATCACTTCTGATCAGGGCAATGTGAGTATTGAACTCAATCTGTATACATTTGAGAAACTCTGTCAGACACTTAAAGTTATCAGACTTCTTCCTTAGAAAGAACACCCAAGTGAATCTAGAGAAGTCATCTACAACTACTAAAGTGTAGGATTTCCCTCCTAGGCTTTGTACTGTGATGGGTCCAAATAGATCCATGTGTAACAGATACAATATCCTAGGTGAATCACTCTTATTAAGTGACTTAAAACTGTTTTTAGTTTGCTTGCCTAATTGACAAGCCTTGCAGAGTCCTTCCTTCTTGTAGGGTCCAGAAGGTAGTCCTCTAACAAGGTTGTCCTTGGATAGCCTAGCAATAGTTCTAAGGTTTAGGTGTCCTAGTCTCTTATGCCATAAAACATTTGGTCTACAGACTGAATTAAACAAGCAGATATCTATATCAGTTGAAAGAAAATCTACTAAGTAGATGTTACCTTTCCTTATACCTGTCAACACAGTTGTGTTGTCCTCTGACTTGATTTTGCATAAGGTTTTGCTGAAGGTCACCTGGTAGCCTTCATCACATAGCTGACTGATGCTGATTAGGTTGTGCTTCAGTCCTTCCACATATGCTACCTTCTTGAAGGTTACTGATCCAATCTGTACTGCACCATATCCTTTAGTTTGTCCAAAGTTGGAATCACCAAAGATAACTTTGGGTCCAAGCTTGGCTCTGAAGGATGTGAGGTTGTCCTTATTCCCTGTCATGTGCTTAGAGCACCCACTATCCAAATACCATTGCTGGTTAGATGTTGGATAGGTCTTCACCTGCACATGAAACAATTCACTTGTTTTTGACCCAGTTTACCTTGGGCCTAGGTTGATAACCTCTAAATTCAGAAATGAAAGACATCCCTGGCTGACTCTTATATCCTTCAGGATGATATCTCCTTGGAGGTAAAATCCATTCAGTATAAGGGTTGAAGGTTTGGGATGAAGAACCCTTAGGATTCAATTTTGATTTGCCTTTGAAAAATTTCCAGAGTTCTGACCTCTGTTCGACGATCTTGGAGCTGCGTTCGACGATCTTGGGTCAAATCGTCGAGCTCCGTTCGACGGTTGACTATGGCTGAGGTCAGGTATATGAGATCGTCGAGCTGCGTTCGACGACTTTGGCTGAGATCGTCGACCTGCGTTCGACGATTTCTCTTGAGATCGTCGAGCTGCGTTCGGCGATCGTCGATCTCCATTCGACGATTTCTGCTGGGACTTGGTTTTCTGAGGCAGGTCAGAATTTTTCCTAGCAACCTCTACAACTCCCTTTCCCTTGTCAGAAATGAACTTGATGGGAGTTGTTAGGACTATAGGTTGGCTGGATGAAGCACCCAAGTCCAGTGTACTGTTGAATCTAGAGTTCACTGTGCTTGTGATGTCCATCAGCTTGATGCTTCTCCCATTAAGGGATTCTTCAAGCTTCTTGGCCTCAGAGAGCTCACTTTTCAGTGTAGCTATCTGTTCCCTACAGTTCTCCAACTCCTGAGAGAGTTTGAGGTTTTCTGACTTTAAACCATTGTGTTCAGATAATTGATTTCTGAGAGAGATAATCTCTTTCTCAGACTTTAGCAGGTCTAAACACAGTGCTTTAAATTCAGATTTAAAATCTTCTGAAGTAAAATCAAAAGAACTAATTACCTGATCTTCTTCAGGTTGGGTTTCTGAGTCTGACTCTGACTCTTCATCCTCTGAATTGTGCTGTGAGGCATTAATTGCCATCATGCAGAATTCCTTTTCTTCTGCATCATCCTCATCATCACTGGAGCTGGATGAGGCTTCTGATTCCTCTTCTGTCTCACTCCAGGATTCAGCAACAAACCCTTTTCTTGTATGCTTATTTTTGCTTGAAGAGGGCTTGCCATTTCCATTCCTTTTGGAGTCTTTCTCCTTTCTTCTTTCTTTTCTGTCCCTTCTGTCCTTGTTCTTGTTCTCTGGACAGTCAGGAACTATGTGCCCTGGTTTCCTGCAACCAAAGCAGATAATGTCTTTATTGTTGCTAATGGACTTGTCATACCTTGGCTTGTCCTGCTCCTTGTATGATCTTCTTCTGAAGTCCTTTCTGGCCATCTTGTAGAATCTTTTGGCCAACAAGCTGAGTAGTTCATCATTGCCTGTGCTCTTGTCTTCAGGCAGATCCTCAGTTGCCTTGAAGGCTATGGTTTTCTCTTTCCTTGTGGCTGGTGAAGCAGCCTTCTGTTCTTCCTCTCTATTCTTGATGAGTAGCTCATAAGATTTGAGCTTACCCAACAAGGCTTCAGTGGTGATCTCATTTAGACTTCTGGCATCCTTAATTGGCCAGATTCTTGAATCCCAAGTGCTGGGGAAGCACATTAGGATCTTGTCATTAAGTTCTGTCAGAGAAATCTCTTTGTCCAATGTCCTTAGCTCACTGACAATTAGACTCAATCTGTTGTACATGTCTCCCACTGACTCAGTCTCTCCCTTCTTGAAGTTCTCATATTGGGAGATGAGATGGGATCTTCTGTCCTTTCTCTCATCAGCTGAGCCTGAGACAATTTCTGAGAGCTTGTCCCAAATCTCCTTGGCTGAGTTGCATTCAGCTACCTTTTGGAATATGTCATCTGACATTGTCTGGGCTAGGATGTTCATAGCCTTGGCATCAGCTACTTTCCATTTTTTGATGTCAGCATCTGTTCTTGATGGAGGTGGAACAGCATTTGTGCTTGTGCTCTCTGGGGGTCTTGGACACACTGTCAAAACAGAATTGAAAATATCTTCGTCAATGGAATTCATGTAAAGTCTAATCCTTGCTTTCCAAAGTGCAAACTTGGAAAGATTGCACACTGGAGGTCTGGTGCTAGCATAATCTTTGTTTTGGGCCATGATTTGTGCACACAAAATCTAATAATAAAATACAAAAGAAAAGCAGATCTAGTTTAGGATCTTGGGGTTCAGGTGTTAGCCTGTACAACCAATCAGGTATGGTATGTTTAACCAACCTCCCTCTGATACCAATTGAAATTGCAACTAGATCTGATATACTCTAGAGGGGGGTGAATAGAGTATATGGTGTTTTAGTACTTTTAAAAACTTTTACAACAATTATTGTAATAAGTGTGAGCAGGGAAGCAAATATAAATCTAATCACAGAACTAAGCTATGCAAAAACTAAGCACAGAAAAATCAAGGCCAGAAACAAAAAGTAAACAAGCAGAACCAGAGGACACAAGGAAATATAGTGGTTCCCCAAACTTGGGTACATCCACTCTTCTACCACCCTAGGTAGGAATCCACTGCAGGATGAGTTGATCAGGTGTCCTGGGCACCAATGAGCTTTTGATAAGGTGCTCAAAAACCAAAGCAGATTTTTTGATCAGGTGTCTTGCCACCAATGAGCTTTTGACAAGGTGCTCAAAAACCAGATTCAAACTTTTGAAGGGAGTTTGAGAGACCCTTTACAAACTGAGGGTGAGAGAGTGATGGCAGTCTTCTCTTTCTCAGACAACTGAGAAGACTATGTGGATTGATGTCAAAGCTCCCCCTGAATCCTTGAAATCTTCAGGAAGAAAAGCTTTGCTTGAGGGTGATAGGCCTTCAAAGGTAGATCTCCAGCAATAAATGATTTCAGCAAGCTGAAATGTTGAGTGTCTGGAGTCTTGAAATGATGTTAGCCTTGAACACTTTGAGAGCTGAAGAGATCTGAAGTTGATCTCTTTGATGAGTGTTCTTCAGAATTCTTTTAGACAGAATATTTTGAGAGAGTCTCTGTATTCTGTATTGTGTGTTCTCTTCTTGTTAATGTCTGTATTTCATCTATCTTGATTCAAAAACATTCTGTCTTTTATTCTCTGTTCCAGAATAGAATATCATTCTCTGTCAAAGATAGCCGTTGGTCTGCATTGATTGCATCCTTAATTGCAAAAACTCTTCTGGAGGAAAGTCCACAGAATTATTCCTTGAAAGATCCCTTGAAACTTGGTCCAGAAATAAATGAAAACGGCTAGCAAATCTCTGAATTAATTGCATAATAACTCCTGTCTGATTTGAATTTGAATTCTGGAAGTTATCTGAAAATGTCGAACTGAGCTCTGCTATCGTCGAGCTGAGCTCAGCGAACTGGAAAACTCAAGCAGCAAAATAATCGTCGATCTGAGCTCAAAGATCGTCGAACTGAGCTCAGAGATTAAGATCCAAGGCAGAGTCAAAATCGTCGAACTGAGCTCACCGATCGTCGAATGGAGTTCGACGATATTATGAAGTTGAGCTCAGCGATCGTCGAGTGGAGCTCGACGATCTGCCTAAGTTGAGCTCGACGATCGTCGATCTGAGTTCGACGAATCGTCGTGCTGAGCTCGACGATCAGACTTAGTCTCCAGTCTGAAAAACTTGGACTTCAGGGCAGCTTCCAATCCTAGACTTCTAACCCTTAGACTCAATTCTAATTGACCTATTAAGCTATACAGAAGGTCAAGAAAGGATTCCTAGAGACATAGTGATCCTGACCCAAATTAGTAATAGGGTGTTCCAACAAAGTCTCCTTCCAAAATACTTGAGGGTTTGGTTTTAGGGACCTGATCAAAACCCATTGGTGCTCAGGATACCTGATCAACTAATCCTGTAGTGGATTCCTACCTAGGGTGGTAGAAGAGTGGATGTACCCAGATTGGTTGGGGAACCACTATAGCTCCTTATGTCATCTGGTTGCTTATTTTCTTTTGTTTTCTGGCTGTGGTCTGTGATTGCTCTGTGTTTAGTTAGTTGCTGTGTTTGCTTTATCTTATTTGCTTCCCTGTTCACTTAGGAATACAACAAGAGTTGTAAAACGTTTCTAGCAAGCACCATACTCTATTCACCCCCCCTCTAGAGTATATCAGATCTAACCTGCACTTTCAATTGGTATCAGAGGGAGGTTGGTTAAAAATACCACATCTTTCAGGTTGGTTAACATACCACACCTTAGTGGTTGCACAGGCTAACACCTGAACCCAAAGATCCTTCCAGTTAGATCTGCCTATTTAAGTTTGTTACTAGATTTATTTCTTCACAGAACATGACCCAAAATAAAGATTATGCTAGCACCAGACCTTCAGTGTGCAATCTATCTAAGTTTGCACTTTGGAAGACAAGGATTAGATTGTACATGAACTCTATTGATGAAGACATTTTCAATTCTGTTTTGACAGTGTGTCCAAGACCTCCAGAAAATACAAGTACAAGTGCTGTTTCACCTCCTTTAGGAACAAAAGTAGAAATCAAGAAATGGAAAGTTGCAGATGCTAAGGTTATGAACATTCTAGCCCAGACTATGTCTGATGAAATATTCCAAAAGGTAGCTGAATGCAACTTAGCAAAGGATATCTGGGACAAGCTATCTGAGATAGTCTCAGGATCTGCTGATGAGAGAAAAGATAGACGATCTCATCTCATAACCTAGTATGAGAACTTCAAGAAAGGAGAAGCTGAGTCAGTAGCAGATATGTATAATAGACTCAGTCTCATAGTCAATGAGCTGAAATCATTGGAGAAAGAGATCTCATTGACTGAGCTCAATGATAAAATCCTCATGTGCTTCCCAAGCACTTGGGACTCAAGGATCTGGCCAATAAAGGATGTCAGAAGCCTAAATGAGATCACAACTGAAGCTCTCTTGGGCAAGCTCAAGTCTTATGATCTGCTCATCAAGAATAGAGAAGAATAGCAGAAGGCTGCCTCACCAGCTATCAGAAAGTAAAAATCAATAGCTTTCAAAGCCATTGAAGATCAGCCTGAAGATAAGGTCACAGGCAATGAAGAGCTGCTAAGCTTACTGGCCAGAAGATTCTATAAAATGGCCAAGAAGGATTTCAGGAAAAGATCATACAGAGAGCATGACAAGTCAAGGCATGACAAATCAAATAACAAAGAGATTATTTGTTTTGGATGCAAGAAACCAGGCCACATGGTGTCTGACTGTCCAGAAAATCAGTATAAGGACAAAAAGGACAGGAAGGAAAGAAGAAAAGACAAAGACTTCAGGAAGAACAGCAATGACAAACCCTCCTCCAGCAAGAACAAACACACCAGGAAGGGGTTTGTAGCTGAAACTTGGAGTGAGACACAAGAAGAATCTGAAGCTTCATCCAGCTCTAGTGATGATGAAGATGATGCTGATGAAAAAGAATTCTGCATGATGGCTATCAATGCCTCACAACAAAATTCTGATGCAGAAGAGTCAGAGTCAGAGACTCAATCTGAAGAGGACCAGGTAATAAGTTCTTTTGATTTCAATTCTGAGGACTTCAAGTGTGAGTTTAAAGCACTATGTTTAGATTTATTAAAATCTGAGAAGGAAATCATTTCTCTCAGAAATCAGTTATCTGAACACAATACTTTAAAATCAGAAAACCTCAAACTCTCTGAGGAGTTGGAATGATGTAGGGAGCAGATAGCCTCACTGAAAGGTGAGCTATCAGAGGCTAAAAAGTTTGAAGAATCCCTCAATGGGAGAAGTATCAAACTAATGGACATCATAAGAACAGTGAACTCAAGATTCAATAGTACACTGGGCTTGGGTGACTCATCTAGCCAACCTATAGTATTAACAACCCCAATCAAGTTTATCTCTGATAAAGGTAAGGGAGTTGTAGATGTTTCTAGGAAGAATTCTGACTTACCTAAGAAAGCAAGAGTTCAACAGAAATCGTCGAACGGAGCTAGACGATCGTCGAATGAAGATCAACGATCTCAGGCTAAATCGTCGAACTCAAGTCGACGATCTCTGAACCCTGAACTCTGCCATAGTCGATCTTCGAACGGAGCTCGAAGATCTGACCCAAGATCGTCGAACTCAGCTCAGCAATCGTCGAGCAGAGATCAGAGTTTTGAAAAATCTTTCAAGGACAAATCAAACTTCAATCCTAGAGGTCCTACATCTCAAAGATTTAACCCTTATACTGAATGGATAATACCTCCAAGGAGATATCATCCTGAAGGCTATAAGAGTCAACCAGAGATGTCTTTTATTTCTGAATTCAAAGGTTATCAACCTAGGCCCAAGGTAAACTGGGTCAAAAATAAGTAAATTGTTTTATGTGTAGGTGAAGACCTATCTAACATCAAACCAGCAATGATATCTGGATAGTGGGTGCTCAAAGTACATGACAGGAAACAAGGACAATTTCACATCCTTCAAAGCCAAGCTTGGACCCAAAGTAATATTTGGTGATTCAAACTTTGGACTAACAAAGGATATGGTGCAGTCCAGATTGGCACAGTCACATTCAAGAAGGTAGCCTATGTGGAAGGACTGAATCATAACTTAATCAGCATCAGTCAACTGTGTGATGAAGGATACCAAGTGACTTTCAGCAAATCCTTATGCAAGATCAAATCAGAGGACAACACAGCTGTGTTGACAGTTAAAAGGAAAGGTAACATCTATCTTGTAGATTTCCTTTCAACTAAGGTAGATATATGTCTGTTTAATTCGATTTGTAGACCTAATGAACTATGACATAAGAGATTAGGACATATAAACCTTAGAACCATTGCTAGGCTATCCAAGGACAACATTGTTAGAGGACTACCTTTTGGCCCCTACAAGAAGGAAGGACTTTGCAGGGCTTGTCAATTAGGCAAGCAAACCAAAAATAGTTTCAAGTCACTTAATAAGAGTGATTCACCTAGGATTGTGTATCTGTTACACATGAATCTCTTTGGACCCATCACAGTATAAAGCTTAGGAGGGAAATCTTATACTTTAGTGGTTGCAGATGACTTCTCTAGATTCACATGGGTGTTCTTTCTGAGGAAGAAGTCTGATAACTTTAAGTGTTTGACAGAGTTTCTCAAATGCATACAGACTGAGTTCAACACTCACATTGCCCTGGTCAGAAGTGATCATGGGACAGAGTTTGATTCTCTTCTTATGCAAGAGTTCTGTCAAAGTGAAGGGATCAGACACACTTTCTCAGCTCCTAGAACTCCTCAACAAAATGGGGTAGCTGAAAGGAAAAATAGAACCCTTATTGAATCTGCTACTACATTATTGTCAGATGCTCACCTTCCTCTATCCTTTTGGGCAGAGACAGTGAACACCTCCAACTATGTGTTGAATAGAAGTTTGATACATAAACTGAAGGGCAAGACTCCCTATGAATTACTCAAAGTGAAGAAACCTAAAGTAGATTACTTCAAAATCTTTTGTTGTATTTGCTACATTCATAATAATGACAAGAAATACATAGCAAAATTTCAAGCTAAAGATGACGAAGGACTATTTCTGGGAAACTCCATGATCAGTAAAGCTTATAGGGTGTATAATAAATCAACTCTTAAAATTGAAGAATCTATTCATGTATCTTTTGATGAGACTAACATGTCATACAAGGAGAAAGAGATTTCTACCATAAGCTCTTTCCAGGTTTCACCACTGTGTGAGTCTATGGATGGACTGAACCTTACCCAAGAGGTGTCAAATCATCCCACTCCACAGGTTGCTGAAGATAGTGAAGAGGAAAGTCAAGAGGAAGTGGCTGAACTTCCCCCAACAGTTAGTATCATTCCCCAAGAGGAATTAAATACTGAAGCTGTTGCTCAACCAACTCCACCAACTGATCTTGTCACACTTAGAGATCATCCCAGATCTCAAGTAATTGGAGACATTTCAGCAGGTGTACAGACAAGGCATCAACTCAACCAAGACTTGATGCATGCCTATTTTCTCTCTCAAATTGAACCTCTCACCATTCATGAGGCAGAGCAAGATCCCCACTGGATCATTACAATGCAAGAGGAACTCAATCAGTTTGAGAGATGTAGAGTTTGGGATTTGGTTCCAATACCCGATAACTATCTAGTTATTGGAACCAAATGGGTCTACAGGAACAAGTTGGATGCTCAAGGCAACATAGTGAGGAACAAGGCTAGACTTGTTGCTCAAGGCTACAGACAAGAGGAAGGAATAGACTATGACCAAACCTTTGCCCCTGTTGCAAGATTAGATGCCATTAGGATATTCCTTGCCTATGCAGCTTACAAGACATTCAAGGTCTACCAGATGGATGTCAAAAGTGCATTTCTAAATGGAGTACTTCAAGAAGAGGTCTATGTAGACCAACCTCCAGGTTTTATCTCTCCAACTCAACCCTCTTTTGTTTTTAAATTACATAAAGCTCTCTATGGTTTAAAGCAAGCTCCAAGAGCTTGGTATGAGACCCTAACAAGCTTTCTTTTAGAGCATAAATTTACAAGAGCAACCATAGATAAAACAATTTTCACTAGACATCATAAGGACCAAACATTGTTAGTACAAATATATGTGGATGACATTATTTTTGGGTCTACTGATCCCAAATTGTGCAAGAGGTTTGCTGACCTCATGCATTCAAAATTTGAGATGAGTAGCATGGGTGAGCTTTCCTACTTCCTTGGTCTCCAAGTGAAGCAGCTCCCAGATGGTATCTTCCTCTCCCAAGCTAAGTATGCTAAAGAGCTTATCAAAAAGTTTGGGATGGGTGGTGCTTCAGGGATGAAAACCCCTATGGCTACAAATGCTGTTGTGGATTCTGATGCAGCATGGAAACTTGTAGATTAAAAAAATTATAGGGCAATTGTTGGATCCCTATTATACTTAACAGCTAGCAGACCTGACATAATGTTTGTCACATGCCTTTGTGATAGGTTCCAAGTGAACACTAAAGAATCTCACCTTATTTTCCTAAAAAGAATTTTGAGATATCTAAAGAGTTGCCCTAGTCTAGGACTCTAGTATCCTGCAGAGTCAGAGTTTGAGTTAACTAGATACTCAGATGCTGACTATGCTGGATGTAGAGTGGATAGGAAAAGTACCTCTGGAACATGCCAGTTCCTTGGTATGAGACTTGTCTCCTAGTTTTGTAAAAAGCAGACATCTGTGTCTACATCAACTGCAGAAGCAAAATACATGGCTGCTGGTAGTTGCTGTTCACAAATGCTATGGATACAAAACCAACTCTTAGAGTATGGTGTCAACTTAAATAATTCAACATTATTTTGTGATAATACTAGTGCTATTGCTATAGCACAGAATCCAGTTCACCATTCTAGGACCAAACATATTGAAATAAGACATCATTTCATTAGAGATAATGTGGACAAAAAGAAAATTAACTTGATCCACATTCCTACTGATCTACAGAGAGCAGTTATTTTCACCAAGACATTGGATGAGAAAACCCATCTGTTCCTTATAAATAAACTGGGAATGATTGATGGATAAGAGTTAACCTAGTTTCTGTCTGCATTCGACGAATTTTCCAGAGTTCGTCGAATGGAGTTCGACGAATTAGGGAAAGTTTAAGAGATTCTCGTCGAACGGAGATCGATGAATTCTCTGTGTGAGGAAACAATTTTCGTCGACCAGAGATCGACGAACTTTCTTCAAGAAGACATTTCGTCGAACGGAGTTCGACGAACTGTTTTCGATTCTTCTGGATGAGATCGACGAATCATCTATCTATAATTTATTTTGTCGAGCTCAGTTCGAAGAATTTTTCTTTTTCGTGGAACGGAGTTTGTCGATTCATATTCTGAAAATCTTATATCTAGGTTTTCTTCGACCTCCGTCTCGCGCTTTCAGTTCCTTTGCTCTTGATCGCCGTTTCTCTCTGTATTTTTCTTGCAGTACATCAATGGTGATTCCCTCAGGTGCTCTGGTTGCAATGAAGTTTGACACTAGATTTGACATGGACTTTGAGTCATTTCAACACTCTGAACCCATTTTACTTTACATCTTGGAACTACTGGAAGAACTCAGTTTAAAGGATTTCATGACCAGGCGCATTAGACTTCATGGAACGGAAATACGAGAATGGGTATATACATCTACAGTTTCTGAAGAAGATGTTTTGACCGGCAATATATGGAACACTGCTGTTTCCCTCTCTCCCGCAGTTCTCACTGAAGTATTTGGATTAGTGAACGGAGAAGACAATCTGGAAATGGATTCTGAGGAATTCAATGATATGCTGAAACTAATGGGTTTCTCTAGGAACAACCATAATAAGTTGTTGAAAAAGCAATTATCCGCCGCCTACCAATTTCTGGCAGATATTATGGGAAAGATTCTGATGGCCAAGCACTCTGCTCATGACTATATTACCCGTCACCAATTTCTAATAATGTGTGCAGTAGTGAATAAGCGACAGGTTGATTGGAGAAAGGTGTTCTTTGAATTGATTAAAAAGAAGAACAGCAAGAAGGAAGTCTGCTTTGGCAGAATTTTGGGCATATTTCTTCAAGCAAAGGCTGCTGAATGTATGGTCTCCCCGACCATCTTCATAAACGCCAGCAAGCGCCTCCCTTGCGCTCTGTTTGGCAGGTGGGAGAGGACCATCTCCAAGCCCTCAAAGGCTTCTTCCTCCTCCCTCCAAACTTCTGAGAGCACAAGGGCTGTAAAGGCCGCTCTCCACCCTGCTGAAGAGGTTCCTCCATCTCAACCATCTATTCCAGCACCTCTTCCTCCAAAGAAGCCTCCTCATGTACCTACCCCTCCTTCATCTCCACCACTTGACCTGATAAACATACCATCTCCACCTCCATCTTCCCCCTTGCAAGTTGATCATCAACCCACTCCTCCAGATTCCCCTCAGGACATTCCTATTCCTACACCTCCACAGTCTCCTCTTACCCCACACTTATCCACCATCCCATCTTATAATATACCATCAGATTCAATCATGCAAGATGCACCCCTCCATCTATTATTCCTCCTCCCATTCCATCCCCTTCCCCTTTCCCATTTGATCCATCTACCCTCATTCCTTTGCTCACACCTCTCATCAAATCCTTGATCCAAGAGGCCATTACACCTCTTGTGACCTCCATTAATTCCATATCTGCCCAGATCTCTCTTCTATCTGCTGTCCCCTCTTCATCTAGGGGCCTAGCTCCAGGTATTCCTGAACCCAGGCAGGGGGAGATACTTTGTGATGAAGTTGCAGCAGATACAGATACAGCAGCAGCAACAGCAGTCACAGAAGTTCCCGCTCCAGCAGATTCAGATTCAGATAAGGATACACCAATTTTGACAGACTTTGATGCTGAGATGTCTGAGTTAATTCAATTTATGAATACTGACATTGATTTGGATGAGTCAGTTGCTCAAATAACTCTTGTTGGTGATTTCTATTTAAATCCCACAGTGAATTTATCAGTTTTGTTGAGAAGTTTTGACACTGTACATATGAAATTCCCTTCAGTAGATTTCTCTAAGCCTTATTTGGCTATGGTACCATATAACTCTCCGGCTAGTCCAACAGTTGCCAAGAAACTCTGTGACAATTTTGCTCTCTCTGCCTCTAGCTCAAAAGTCATTCCAGAAGATACATCAGTGCTAGTCTCAGCACCATATTTTATTATGGATGACTCTCCTATACCTACTCTAGATGAGCTTATTCAGGCAGACATTGAAGAAGATAATAAGGCAGTAGCTGATAGCTCTGTCTCTTTTGTTTATGAATCTTGTACACATAATTCTTCTCTTGTTGCTGAAACTCTATTCCTGAACCTTCTGCCCCTCCTCCAGCAAAGGCTGCTATTTCTGATAAAGCTTTAAAAGCTTTGGATGCATTGTATGATACCCCTCAGGATTCAAAATCTGATGATGATGATATTGATTCTGATGAGGATGCAGCTAGTAGGAAAAAGAGATTGTTGGCAAAGAAGAGAAAGGCTGCTCCTCCTCCCAAGCCAAATACCACTGCAGATACTCCCTACTATATTCTGCACAACGTGACTCCATATAAGGGAATGTCAGCATGGATGTGGCTCTCCAAAAACCAGCAGAAAGATAGAAAGAGAAGCAGGAGATACTCCCCTCCTCCAGTACACAGATACAGGAAGGATCCTCCTCCTCCTCCTCCAGCAGCTGGTGCCAGTGGCTCTAGCTCCCAGAGATCTGCCCCAATGCAAACTTATCAAAGACAGTCAGGGAGATCTTCTGGAAGCAGCCAGCAGAGGCCGTCCTCCTCAGGAAGTCAACAGCATAAGCAGCAGCATCAACAAAGTTCTGAAGCTCATAAAGCTGAAAGCCCAAAAAGACCTCTCTCCTCCAATTCCTTTTGAAGATCCAGAGACTGCAAATACAACAAGAATGGCTAGATACCAAGAGCTGATTGGTCTATCATTGATAAATAAAGCTAAAGTAGAAGGAAAAGATATTTCTGGTCTTTCAACTATGTCAAAGTATAAAAAGGAAGAGCTAAAAAGATTTGACAAAGGCAACAAACTATTTAATGTTGATGATTATATGAAACTTCATCCAGAACAGATGTCCCCAGGGCTACATCATTAAAAATTATTGGGGCAGCTGATATGACCATAACATTGGCTCAAGCTCAAAATCCTAACAGAGAAATCATTTTCAAGAAGCCAAGAGAAAAGAAAGCAGAAGACAAACCTCAGCAGAAGAATCCAAAGAAGTAATTTTCTTGTTGTTTTAATTTCTGTCTGTTATTTGTTTTTAAACTGTGCTATCTGTTAAACAAAGCTGTGTGTATATATATATCTGTTGCATGTGTTATAATTCTCTGCCAGATATATCTCTTTTCTTGCTTTGTTTTTCTGTCTTGAGTCTCTGTTAGTGACCTCACCCAAATAGGGGGATATTGTTGGATCCCTAGTTTATTTGGGCTAGGTTCACTGACTTAGGATGTTACCCATCATGTATAGCCAGGGTCAATTTATGTCCTAGAGTCTAGGTTAAGTCCTTAGGTGGACCAGCTTTCAACAAGACCCTCAGAGACTCCAGACTCACAAGTTTTCAAGACTAAGTAAAGTGAGTTCGACGTTCGTCGAACTCTGCTCGACGAAAGGAGTTCTGAGCTTGACGATCTTAAGACATTTCTTAGTGCTGAGCTACACGATCTGGGTTCTCTATTCGACAAAACCTCAGGCTCTACATCAAGCCAAAGTCAGGAGAACTTCAAATTTTTCTAAGTCCAGTTTCAAGCTTCGGTCGACGAATTATATTCTGAGCTCGACGAACTTGGACCTCAAGTTCACAGCTTCTCAGGTCGATAAAGTCAGCTTCTCAGGTCGACAAATTTGATTCTCAGCTCGACGAATGAAGAATGTCTGTTAGATGAATGAAGACTGTTTGGTCGACGAACTCTCTCAAGCTCAGCTCGACGAACTCAAGCTCAGCTCGACAAACATAATTGCAGTTCGACGAATTGTGTTCTTCGTTCGACGAATCTAGATTAGGTTTTCTTCAAGGTTCCCGTCCCGTTTCTTGGCTCTGATTCCTGAACATTTAATGCCAGATCTTCTCGGAATGTTACCGTTAGAACGCGCATTGACTATGGATGATTATATGCCGTTTTTCCATGGGACAGTTAGGAAAGTCATTGATTGTTGATTCTTTCCAAGGCCGACTGTAATTACTGCTCGACATTCAAAAATTTGAATATTCCTCAGTCAGATATACACAGACACACAAAAAAAGAACAACATGAAGCAGTGATAAAGTTCAATAATTACAGTACAAAAAATACTCTGAAGTTGCAGAAGAACAAACATTTCGAAAATCTAAAGTTCTTGACTGCAATCAGCCTTGACCAGAGAACTCTCTCAAGAAGAAGAAGAACAATAACTAAATTCAATCAAGAGTCTTCTTCTCTCTATTCACAGGATAACTTCAAAGGACAACAATCAATCAATCTGTCAAAGAAGTTTCTGAAGCTGTTCTGGTCCAGGCATTCTAGGTCATTGAAGGCCTATCACCCTGAAGCAGTGCTCCAGCATTCCTGACCAATTCAAGACCTCAGGGGGAGCAAGAGCTGCTATAATCAATCCACAAGTCTTCTCTCTAACTATTGATAGAGAAGACACTATCACCCTCTCTCCAATTCCTGTACAGGGTTTTAAATCCCTTCAAAATTATTCTGGTTGCAAGTCTCCTTCCAAAAGACTTGAGGGTTTGGTTTTTGGGGACCTGATCAAAACCCATTGGTGATCAGGACACCTGATCAACTCATCCTACAGTGGATTCCTACCTAGGGTGGTAGAAGAGTGGATGTAACCAGATTGGTTGGGGAACCACTATAGCTCCTTGTGTCATCTGGTTGCTTATTTTCTTTTGTTTTCTGGCCGTGGTCTGTGATTGCTTTGTGTTTAGTTAGTTGCTGTGTTTGCTTTATCTTATTTGCTTCCCTGTTCACTTAGGAATACAACAAGAGTTGTAAAATATTTCTAGTAAGCACCGTACTCTATTCACCCCCCCCCTGTAGAGTATATCAGATCTAACCTGCACTTTCACCGTGTTCGGCCCAGGAATTTGGTTTTGAGTATGAATCGCGGCCGTTCATTTCCATCTTTTGGGATATGAATGACCAGGGCTGTCCTTGCTGAGTTATGTCCAGGAATAGGGTTTGAAACCCTCATTCTTCATCAAGTACTCTCTATCAAAGTTCTAGAGAGAAGGGAGAGCAAGGAAGAAGGTGAAGGAGAGATCAGGCCACGGGAGAAGCTTCGGTGCTCCAAATTGCGAGTCGAGTCTGGATCCATGGAAGCAAGACCGTTGCAAAGGTTTTCATCCGCCTAAGTTCCCATGGCTAGGAAGCGGGGCCATAAGGTAACGAAACTTCTCCTCGTGGTTTTAGGATGCGCGTTTAGCATCTTTTCTTTCAAGCTTTTGGGCACCAAATCTCTCAAATGAGAGAGGTTTGGGTTGCCATTGAACAAGAGGAACCTTCAGGTCGATTGAGTCCGTCCCTGACATGATTTTGCATTAGAGATCTGCTCCGATGGTAGATTAGGCATGGTGGGTGAAGCCATGGTCGCGACCGTTAGTCCGACTCAGTGATGTTGCATAATGAACCTAAAGGGTTTTGTAGAAATCCGTTGCGACAAGAGGCCATTTGTGATGTTTGTGTTTTCCCCCTTTTCTCGAGTGAGTATGTGTAGCCGAAACCAGACAAGGTTAGCTCTGTAATGGCAGTAGATGGTTTCCTTGGTGGACAAGGTTAGCTCTGTATTGTCGGTAGATGGTTTCCTTGGTGCGCGGGGACGTTGCAGTACAAATGAGGGATTAGGGTGGGGATGATTTTGGATTGTGATGTGCTAAGGCAAAACTTTATCTCTATGGTCGGCTGGCTATCCTGTGATGTGCAAGATATGTGGGGAGAGTGTCCCGACGAGAGTAGTCCCCTTCTGTGAGAGTGACGAGAATGTCAAGCATGGGGCAAGCCCGGGCAATGAGGCCATGAGCGGGTGGGGTCCAGCAAAGGTTCTTAGAATCAGCCAGTGTGTTAGACAGAATCCTGACATGAGAAGTCAAAGCTTGCAGGCAAGCCCGGGTCTAAGAACATGAGCGGGTGGGGCCTTGGCAAGAGTTCTATGTGGCGGCATGTATGCCGTTAGGGGAATTGTAGTACCCTTTTTGTTTGAGGCTTAATGCCAATGGGGAAATTGGAAGTACCCAAATGTTTGATGATGTGCTAGATGTATACGCAATAGGGTGCCTTAGGTGAAGCCCGAGTTTTGCATAGATGCTGCATAGTAGGCCTCTTTTTATTTATATCTCAACATAGAAAACGTGTATGTTGTTTGAGACATCCAAGCTTGCTCTTTTAGTGCTTTACTTGTTTATGTATATGGTATATAAAGTGCTGACTTGCAGGTTGGAAGGGTACCGCGGGGTTCGTTAGGGGCGGTCGTGAGGAGATGTGTTTGTTACACAGTTTGAGGTGAGCCTTTGCTGACCCATGTTACAACCAATTTTTACAGGGCAAGGATCGCAAGCAGGAGCTAGCTCGCCGGGCAAAAATGCCTAAGCCTAGCGAAGTATTTCAAGTTTTGTACTAGCTCTATTTTGTGACATTGTATGTTTGATGCTCTTGATTTTCCGGCTTGCATGTCGAGGTGGTCTAAGAGTGCTTTTGCACATTATTGTTGGATGTTATCATGTGAGTTTTGGACTCTCTCTTGTGGTAAGGCCTTAAGGCCGTTTCGATACTCTTATTTATGTGGATAACTTCTAGTCTTGTTTGCTGTTTCCGCTGTTGTTTGGTATTGAGTTTTGAGATTGGGTAGTTATATCATCTTTTAATACTAAAGCTGTGCCGTCTGTATGTTGTGGGGCCCCGACCGGACCCATATTATACGGTCATTATAGGGGAGGTGTTACATGTTTCCAATCCAAGTAAATCTCATATGGATGCAGTAAAAAGTCTATTACGATATATTCAAGGAACAAAACATTATGGACTGATCTATGAAAAAGGGGACGAAAATAGGTTATGAGGATATTGTGATTCTGACTGGGCAGGTGACATGAAAGAAAGAAAAAGCACCAGTGCTTACCTTTTCTGATGTGGAAATTGACAAATTTCATGGAACTCCTGCAAACAACAAACAATAGTCTTATATTCTACCGAAGTAGAATACATGGTATTGTCCAATGCTGCATTTGAAGCTACATGGTTGAAGAACTAGCCAAGCAGATCAAATCAAAAGAAGAAGGGAAACAAGAGGATGAATTCATTATCCTCAGATTTGATAGTATTTCAGCCATATCCCTAGCAAAAACTCGATCTTCCATAATCGTAGTAAGCACATAGCTGTTCCGCACCACTTCGTGCGAGAAGAGGTCGAAAAAGGCAAATTATGTCTAGAATATTGCAAAACGGAAGATCAATTAGCAGATTTGTTAACAAAACCTTTACCACTGATGCAATTCCTCATGCTACGAGCAGCCATGAAAATATGGCCATCTCCAGATCAAGCGGGGGTGAAGGAGAAGAACAAATGATCAGGTGACAGCACCAACTATGGTAACTCCAGCCATGGTGAGGATGTTATGTTATTTTTATTATTATGCTTATGTGGACTTTTTGTTTGTGTGGGGGGGCAGTTGGGTCTTTTGCCTCTTAGGGTTGGGGGAAGTATATTACTCCCGGTTTTGTTTTGTTGTTAGGGTCGATAAACTTTGTGCTTGTGTTTCTGTATGTGGCAGCAACGAGAAAGCTTCCCCTGCACTTCCTTACCCTCCGTTCAGGGTCTTCTACCCTTAGGTTGGGTGTTATCTAACTGCAATCATTCGGTGGAGTTCTTGGTGTTCTTGGCCGGTTTGTGTGTGGATTGTGCTACGATATTGTGGTTGTTCTGCGTTGGCTACTTGCAGGTGCAGTCAGAAGAAGGTGGTGAAGCGGCAGAAGATCGGAGCAATCACATCAGGGTATCAGAGCCAGGTTTGGCGGCCGGGCGATCATGTCGGTTTGGGACGCCACGAGATCGAAGGAGGTTAAGTTGGAGGCACAGTCGGAGGTGGAGGGACTGAAACGGAGCCACGCGGAGTTGGCTCGGGCAATGCAGGCTATGGGGGAGGAAATGTGGACATTGTTTGCTGGGCTGCGAACTGAGCGAGCCGCCGAAGGAAGAAGGGGCAAGTCGCCGAACAGCAGGAGTGCAGGTTCAGCGTCCTCGGCTTCACATGTGGTTACAAAATTTTCGCGATTGGATTTTCCTTGCTTCTCCGGGGAGGACCTACTACCATGGATCTATAAGTGCGATCAATTCTTTGAGATTGATGGAACCCCGGAAGACACGAAGGTAAGAATGGCGTTGGTGCACTTGGAAGGAAAAGCTTTGTACTGGCACCATGCGTATATGAAGGCAAGATTGACGCGACAATGGCCTAATTGGGAAGAATATAGTCAAGTGTTGCATACGCGCTTTGGGTCTGTGCTATTTGGGGATCCAATGAGTGATTTGAAGAATTTGAGGCAACGCACGACTGTCCAAAATTATTTAGATGAGTTTGATTTACTGTTACACCGGGTGACCGTCTCGGAGGATATTGCCATTAGCCTATGTTTGGCCGGACTCAGCGATGACATACAATACGGAGTTTGGATGTTTCGTCCCAATTCCTTGCAAGATACCTTTTCTCTGGCAAGGCTGCAGGAGCAGAAGTTGACATACCGCAACCGGAAGCCCACCTCGTACCGTGAGGAACATTCATCTTATGAGGTGTATAAGGGGTATAGTCCAAAAAATGCCATGAAACTATCTGGTCATCAATATAGCCGACCGACGCATTAGAACATGGGGTAAGGGCGCAAGTCCACGTCATCGGAGCTTGACGAGAAGTGGAGGAAGGGGTTATGTTTTTGGTGCGACCAACAGTACACACCGAGTGACAAATGTCCCAATCGGAGACAAACATATTCAATGGAAGTCGTGGTGGCAGCAGTTGGGGAAATAGAGCAAGAGGAGTAGGTGGATGGGCAGCTGGAGTTTAGACCCGAT
>CM077155.1:25478322-25664937 GCA_039583875.1 Platanthera guangdongensis | reverse complement strand
TTCCAACAACTGTCAAATTTGCTTAGTCACGTGTTCTCCTATCATTCTAGATCCAAACAATAACACCCTAGGTATTATCATGTACTTAGGGCATGTAACATCAACTTATTATAAATTTTGGCAGTCCCAAATATTCTCAGGCTTTTAATTAGAACTTTTTAACCAATTCATGCCCTCATGTTAGAGCATATACGCGTGTACTTAGAAAACTTCAACTATAAAGTCAACAAAGCCTAGATGTTAGGGAGTTCAATTTTTATGATGCTTTATGTTATAGTCTACTGCCTTTATGTTCTTTTAGATACTCATATTCTTCCTTCAAGTTGTAAGCTTTCCTTTTCATAATTTGCAATTTCAATTCAAGTAGTTGTAATTTCTTTGTTCTCAATTTCAATCATGTCTCTATACCTCTTCTTATATTCTCTCCATCATGATAAGTAGCTAAATTTCATTTATCACTTGATCATGATGAACATTGGAATGAAATAAAATATTTTGATTATTCTAAATTTGCAAGCTCTCTTCATAATTAATTATGTTAGAACCTAAGTATATATTGGAGGTTAACCCTTTGAACTGCACCCTGCGATCATGGCAGTTAAGATTGATCTAATCATAGTACTTGTGCTTTGGTATGTTCATGATGAAGGTGTGTTTACCGCAAGATGTGATAGTGATGACCGATGGGTTTAGCCTGGGTTCCTGCTCATGGTTGAATTTTTTTGTTGGCAGTTACTTTGTGTAACCGCACATCCTGTGTTGTCAGCTCGAGTGACCACATAAACCACACTAGTCGCCTTTTTGTAGATCCATGTAAATTAGACCCACAATGCCTATTTGTAATTTCTCTCATTTCTTCCATTCTATATAAAGGAGGTCATACCAATGCAATATTAAGATTTTTTGGAAATAAAAAATTCAGTTATTTTCTATTTCCTGCGTGTCGTTGTTAATTTCTTCTGACTAAATTTCTAGCTTCACACATGGAATTAGAGGTCACAATGATCATTTGGTTGTGATTTCTGTCTTCCTTCTCGCAGTCTTCTTCCGAGGTCTTTGATTTTTCTAATTGCCTACTTCTTTCTACATCCTCATCGGCTAGTGTGGACTTTGGTTACTAATTGCCCACCTCCTCATCTGTGCTTTCCCTTTGCGACGTATGGGATCTCTGCAATCTTTGCTTCGACTTCTACTTCTACTTATTGTGGCTTGTACTATCTTTGCAGTCTCCATTTTTGCTTCTACTTCTTACAGCTTTTGCGATCTCTGCGATCCCTTTTTAGTTTTTGTGGTTAAGGGTCTCTGGTCGCACCTTATCCTCTTCTCTATGGATACTATAGATACCCCTTCCACAATTGTGACTCCCACCTCCTTGACTTCAAGTCCTTCTGGAAATCTCGGTATTGCCTCCAAGTTGACCAGATCAATCGATTCTGACTGCAGTATATCCTTCATTTTTCTACTAAGGTCTCACTGCAAATGTCGTCATCTTACTAAAGACTATCTGACAAAAGGATATGCTACCTATGATAATTAGGACACCAGTGATGCTCTTGTTTGGACATTGCTTGCTAACAGTCTCTCTAAAAATGCTTGTCCTTCATCTGACATGATGAAACTGTCATGGCTTCCTGGAATTTTCTTGTTGCCCTCTACTCAAAGGAGATCAGAATTCTCGCACAAACACGTAATATGCTGACCTATTTTCCAAACCCGCCATGACTCCAACTGATGCATGCCAGGAGGTGCAAGCTCCTGAGGCCAAACTTCTTCAACATCACCCCTTCTCTGCCGATCTTGCTGAGCAAACAGGCACTTCCAAGAACTCTTAGTGTTATGTTATATTCTTTGCCTTCGAGAGTCCTAATTATCCGTAAACTGATTCTAGGCGAAGTAGACTCTCCCACCCTTGATGCCACCATTTCTCACGTATCTGTTGTCACTACTCTACTTCAACATCATTTGCTTGCTTCCCAATTGCCTCTGAACATCTTTGCTCATCTAGCTTCTTGATGTAACTTCAGTGGTCGTGGAGTTCACTAAGGTAGATGAGGTCCTTTCTGACACCTTTACTCTCATTGAGGCAAGATAAGTAATCATAGATTATTGTTGGGTCAAGCATCCTGAAAGATTAGTAGTTGTCTAATCAATTAGAGGGGTAAATAAGTGTTTAAGTGTTTTTTATAGTTTTAAAATATGTTGACTATTCTAGCATAGCAAAAAAATTGAACACATCACAGAGAGCATACCAAGATTTATAGTGATTCCCCAATTATAGGTACATCCACTTTCCCCTCCACCTATCTAACAATGCGATAGACTAGGCCAATTTATCCAATATCTCAGATCAATAATCTTACAACTCAGAGTCCTTGACTCTTATAGCTCTGGAACACAAGCATGTCCCCTACCTCAGATCCACTCCCTGGATCCTACACCTTAGAGTGATAGCACTATTACAACTCAGATTCAATTGATGAATCCTACCTCAGGTACAAAACATCAACCCTATCTCAGGTTCACTCCTGAACCCTACCTAGGCCTTCAAGATAAGGCTCTACACTTAGATCTCAAAGAGATCTTATAACAATTATAGTAAGAATAATTTGTTACATAAGTAATAGACTCAATAAAAGTATTTCTTGAAGCTTGGAGTCTTCTTAATTAGGCTTTTTTAAGAGAAAGCCTTTTTCTTATTCAACAATAAGTCTTCAGAAGGTCTTACTTTAGAGATTGAATTTTTACTGAATATCAAGATAGAGAGAGGATTCTTCTTTTCTTCTTGAGAAATATGAATCAAATATATTGAGCACTAGATGATTAGCCTTCTTCTCAATGAACTTTTCCTTATGATCTATACTAAGATTACCATTCGATAAAACAATGACGGCAAGCTAGCACAATTCATGAAATCAGCAAAGTTAGGGTTTGAGACCATTATCTTCTCTCTTTATAAGCCTGTCAACTTTAACAGATGAATCAATAGAAAAATCATGTGTCATCAAACCTTTTAATTAGGATTGATTTGACATTTACTTTCTGCAATGTCGCCAATTTGAAACCTTGTCATTTGAAGTTGACACGGCAATATCATTGTATAATGATTATACACACAATGATTCTGGACTTAGAGTGAATTACTCTTTTATATACCAAATACATGGCGATATGTTGTGTTACACACATAATGATTCTATACTTAGTAACTTCTTTATGCTTTCCCTTGAGAGTCAACACAATGATAATTCTCCATAGCTCAACAATTCTGGGCTTAAGGGGAATTTATATTCAATATCAAGCTGACATGCTGGTATCGTTATGTGATGGTCATACACATAAAGATTCTATACTTAGAAACTTCTTTCTTTTTACCTTGAGAGTCAACACAATAATAGTTGACTTGGAGAGTTTTCCTCTTCTGCTATTGAGCTCACAATGATATCATTGTGTCTGGTCTGTTAACACAACGATAATTTACCCTCTTGGAATCCCAACCCAATGTGGTTTGCATCTTTCCTTGTGGAAAAGTGACAAGGTTACCTGGCATGACCGCACGGTTACCTGGGCCATGTATAGAAAGGAAAACTTCGGCGAACTACAATCAGTCCTAATCGAGAAGCTCCTAACTCTAGCCTACCAAGATCGTGCAAGGAGTTTGGTGACAGATCACTTCGTATCCATAACTCTTGCCGAACTCGTTAGGGAAAATGAACGGCTAGAGGAGGAGAACAAGAAGTTGAAGGAAAAAAAGCTGAAGGAGGCTAGTGTGGTAAGGATTTACCTGGCGAACATTGCGGTTTGCTTTAACTTATCCACAAATTTTTACCTCATTTCTTTTCATAGAAAGCATATGACATTGAGAACCCAGCCTTCTTGAAGTAATTACCAATCACTTGTGAGAAGGAGGGGAAGAAATTTGGTGCTTTTGAAAGAGCAGCAAGCATTCAAAGCCGAATTTGAGAAAGATACATTTGATGAACTCTATCCCGACTTCCAACATGTTGAGGACGCAAAAGATTAAGCGGATGATACTGAGGATGAAGGAGAAGAAGAGGAGATGATCGTAGAAGAAATTGAAGATTAAGAGGTTCCTGTTGGGTTTTTGGGGATGACACAACACTGGTGCACGCAGTAGAAAAAAAACAAGAAAAACTCAAACGAGTTCGGATCTAGCAATATTCATGAATCAAGAAGTAAGCATACTGTAATAAAAATTACCTTTGAGGGATTGAGTAAGAACTCAACCAAGATGCTCCAGAAAAATCAGGTCGGCCACACAGCGGCTAGAGTCTTGAGCGCAGAAAGTATTTCTGTGGCTCTATAGTAATCCACACGATCAGGAGAACCCACAGCAACTTGCCACAAAAGCGCTAGGTCGGGAGAGGACACTCAGCATCTCCATAGACTGCTAGATCTGTTGAAGGAGAGGCGGCGACGACACTCACCGGGATCAGTATCAAAATCGGCGATAGATTGGCGGAACACTTCCGTCAAGTTTCTAGGTTTTCTTCTTATCGCACGGTATCAGCTCATGTGCTAAAAGAAAAGAACCGTCCCTAGAAAACCATAAAACATCCTATTTATATCCCAGGAGATGAATTCAGCGAGTCAATATTTGACTCAACACGGGCATTCGTCGAACTCAGCTCGACGAACAATTCGTCGAACTTAGCCTGACGAAATCAACGCCAAGGGCCAGAACGTCGAACATGATTCGTCGAACTCAGCTCGACGAAATCTGTGCCAAGTGCCAGAACGTCGAACATGATTCGTCGAACTCAGCTTGACGAAATCTGCGCCAAGGGCCAGAATGTCGGACATGATTCGTCGAACTCAGCTCGGCAAAATTTTCTCCAAAGGCCAGCACGTCAAACTTCATTCGTCGAACTCACCTAGACGAAATCTGCACCAAAAACCAGCACGTCGAACTTCATTCATCGGATGACGTTGAGTGAATACAATACACTTAACGCCTAAGAGTCAGATTCGCCAGGTAAACCCTTTACTCGACGAAGGCATTAAGTGGACTCGACGCACTCAATGATTAAGTGTGACAGTCAATACACTCAACGATAATATCTGCAGAGGTAACACTTAACCCGTGAGAGTTGACTGGACTCAATGCACTCAACGCTTTCAGCATGATGGCGTTGAGTGAGCTAAACACACTAAACACATATTGCCTTAGAATCTTTCAACCTCCAAGGCTTTGAGTGAACTAAACACACTCAACACCTTCAGCCCCATGGCATTGAGTGAACTTACACACTCAATGAGAAATGCCTTAGAATATTTTCAGCCCCTTTTCAATATCATTCAACTCATCATATGAGCTAAATAGTACAGATCCAATCTCCCAATTTCTCCACAATCTTATGTGCGGCCCTGATAGGCTCATACTGAGTTGGTAGAGAGGCTACATGCTTGATCACTTCCAGAACACTATGGTTGCATCAACAGTCTCCCACTTGATCTAAAAAGTATCAAACAAAAGCTTCACAAACAATGACCGATATCTAGCAATACATCATTGCTCCCCAAATAGTAAGAGTTTATAAAACTCAAAAGCCATTGTGACCAATGTTACTGTGTTGTCATGTCCTTCCGTCTCTTACATCCTGATAAAACTAGAGGTATAGACCGTGTCACCCTCATAAATGTTCAATCCGAGTTTCTTTATCTAGAATGGACTTGCAGAAATTTTGTGAGTAAATTATCATATATTGACTCAACCAAGCATGTTCATGCACTTCTCAGTCCCATTCCATCAAGGGGCCCCATGGATGCAACTCCTATCATATAGGAGGACAAATCCCATCTCTGCTCACACAAAAATACCCAAATGATTTGTAACATACCCAGTAACCACATTTATCATCCAACTTTCTCAAGACTAGACTTTTGATGGCATCAAAGCACGTTCTTCCTCACTCAATGAAAGCTATGACTTCAGGTCAAAGAAACACAAACACCATTATCACTTGAGCCATACTTGTGACACGTTCATATAACAATCCACAAAGTATTCTCATGGTGGGTCTGTCCAGTACAACTTGTTCATAACAAGTACCCATGTGATGACTTGATATCACAATATCATGACCTGTGAGGATGGGTCATCAGTCAATGCACATGCTAGTTTTAAAGTTATCATCATCGCCCTTAGCTTCTAAAATGATACAATGACCAGGGACCTTTAAGAATGAAGCTTCTGAAATCATAGGTTCTCACATCAAGTCACTACTTGACCTATGGAAGCAAGCACTCTAAGGGCAGTTAATATCAATATTGAAAACCACTATCTATATCGTACAGTTTTCCTGTTATTCCCAAGATTTCCGATAGAAGGTAATCTCATGTGCATTTTCCCTACCACATGGGTTTAGCTTCCATCCAACAGATGTGGAGCGTATATCTCGTTATCTTAAGAGGAAGAACTTAGTCCAGAAGATCGACTTTGATGTGATAACAAAGTTGGATATATATAAGTGTGAGCCAGGGATTTTCTTGGAAATTATTCTTGTGCAATTAAATGGTGTTTTTTAATAAGACAATATAATGATTTTGTTGTGTATATTGCATTGTAACCTTTTTCCTTTTATATCATAACATAGCATGTTATCAGATCCCCACCAGAGATAACAAGTGGCATTTCTTAACCTGTCAAGATAGGAAGTACCCGAATGGTACATGCTCAAGTAAAGCCATGGAAGCAGGATACTGGAAGTCCATCAGCAAGAACCGAAACATTAGATTTCACAACAGGGTTATAAGAACGATAAATACACTTGTTTTCCATGAAGGCTGATCACCGTTTTGAAAGAGAATGGATGAAATCATGTATGAATACAATTTGGTTGAGTAAGAAAGTAATAGAACCACTGGAATGAAGGTAAGGGTGTTTTTAATGTTTGTAGATGCCACCACCACTAAAATGTCAATGTCGTTCTGTTCAGCTAACATCTAACAAATTATAAAAAGGAAGTGTGCATTTGAAGTTCTGACAAACCAAATGTTCATCATCATCGTCTAAAAACATAACATTATATACATTTAAAATAGTATTGTTGGTTTCGATTATTACTATTACGATGCAAAAAATAAGAGCAAAGTTATCTACATGCTAAGTACAAACATTTATAATTCTTCTAAATATAGAGCATCAATGCATAAAATTATGTCTGGAAATATGAGGTTGGCTAATCTAAATTTGCAGATAGAACCAAAAGCTGCATTTTAGATCATGTGAATCTGTTCCCCGTAATTTTAGATCATTTGAACCAAACACTGTCTATAACTATATGTAATATATATCTATGTATAGTATGTATAGACTATAGGCTATACATTATAGTCTATATGCTAGCCTACAACAATATATAGTATATAATAGCTAAATAGTATATAGTTTATATAAACTATATATATATAGTCTATACAGACTATAAACTCTTTAGCTACTATAAAATATATATAACTATAGGCTAGTATATATATTATAATGTATAGCATATTGTCTATATAGTATATTAATAGCCTATTATAGTATAATATATAGTATTCTATTGCTATATAGCATATTATATAGTACTATAGCCTATATATAGTATTGATAGTGTATAGTTATAGGCTTGAACTATAGGCAATTACAGTCTATAGCTCTAAAGCCTTTATTTGATGCCTATAGCTAATAAGCTATACTCTATATATAGGTTTAATATTATAGCTCTATAGTCTATATTATCGACTATACAATAATATGTGCTATATATTATATCAAATTTATAGTCTATAGTTTATAAGTTATAGTAGAGTAGGCTATATTATATATAGACTATAGGTTATATACTAGTCTATATATTTTATAGCTATACTATATAGACTATAGTTGTATGGCCTATACTGGTTAATATAGACTGTGTTATATACTTTAGGTTATAGTATATATAGCTATATAGCCTATAATAGCAAATATAGACTATATGCTATATATTTTTTTCCTATATTGCTAATATAGACTGGGTTGTATACTGTATCCTATACTAGCTTATATAGACTTTATGCTATAACATTAGCCTACACCAACTAATATCATCTATGTGCTAATATAATAATATATGTATATATATATATCATATTGATATTATACAATAGGCTTTATATATTATTCAATATATATTCTGTAAAGACTATATAGAATATATGTAGTATATATGGAATATATAGACCTAGACTATATATTGTATATAGTTTATATACTTTATACTAGCATATATATAGCATAATATATTATATAGTCGATTCAACTATATAGTCTATATACTACGCATAGGCTATAGTATAGTATATATAGTCGGTATATTATATATAGTCTATAGGTTATATACTAGTAGATCTAGGGGCTATATATGTTATACTATATTGTACTACCCTATTATTTATATAAAGCTAATCTATATTATAGTAAGTCTATAAACTATATATATTAAATAGCATATTAGTCTAGGCTATATTATAGTATAAACAATAACAATATTTTATCAATATATTATATAACGTAATATAGACTATAGTAGCTATAACTATAACTATAATGTATAGTCTACTAGTCTATAGTATATTAGTATAAGTCTATAGCCTATAATATGTAGCATAGAATAAAATTAATATAGCTATATGCTAATATATATTATATGCTAATATATATTATAATATTACTATTACATACTCTATAGTTTTGTAAAACTATATTATAGCATATATAGGCTATAATAGACTACACTATTAGAGTTGCTTCATATATAGACTATACTAAAATATATGTAGACTAATATAGTAAAGAGCTTATATAATATAGCCTACAGCTTATAGTCTATAACATATAATATGTTATAGACTAGATTATATAGACTAAAGACTATAGCTAGTCTAGGCTTCATACTATTATAACTATATAGTTTAAATAATATATTAGACTATACACTATTACACCTATAGTTATTTAGCCTAGAGAAGCTATATAGTCAATATATATGTAACATCCCCAGCCGTCATGAAGAATATAATGGAAAGTTCAGTCAGGGCCTCACGCCATATTCCATAGACTGTCAGTGGAGTTACATTTTGAAACCAAAACGTACATTTATCTTAACTCAGAGTTACATTCTAGCGGAAGCTTTTAAATAGCAGTACCCACAATTAATAATGTCCATTATATATAAAATCAAGAATGAAAGTCATACACAATATTTTCGGCCTTAAGGCCTTACAACTTATGATATGTTTACAATACCAAGGTGGTTTACATACTTCATATTGCAGGATGGCAACACATGAAAATTATTAAACGCTTCGCTTGGCCTTCGAGGGCCGGCATAGCACAAAGGGGCTTCATCCCGCCACTTCCCGCTCTGTTGTCTTACACCTGCACAAGGACAATCCACCAATACGTGACAAACAAAGTAACAGTCATCTTTAGTTGACCAATTTAAAACAACCCCACCCCATTCTCGAGGAGGTGATACTCCTTTCCCGCAGGCAAGCAACATTTATTTGAAGGAAGAATGTGCAACTTAAGCACAATTCATCACTAATAGCGCACGACCGGCCACACACTTTGTGCTCTCAAGGAACTTCGTTAGTGTACTTCGCGAGTCCCACCACCATCCTAAGTCCCAAACTTGATGGATCCACTTGAGCATTACAAGTCATGCATAAAGCTAATGACTCTCCTATGTCCATGACAAAAACCAGGTATTTTAGGCTCTATAGCCGAGCGATATAGTGCGGGTACAGATCAGCCACATCACATTGCTCAAATCATCGTCTCAAAGATAATGATGTGGGTTAGCCTCCCATTTCCCTATCACAACATACATAACTATGACTAGCTCTCACGGCCACTATAGCTGGACCTATCGGGCTCTATAGCTTAACATGCTAGCCACCTTATGTCATGGATATAGTCTTCATAACCACAATCAAAGCTCTCTGGGAGCTTTCTCTAGCGGTACCTACTACTATCGGGAGGTATCAACAGAACACACTTTATGTTATCACAAAAGATGTTTCCTGGATCACACCTTTAGTACTCCCTACAGCATCCTGCAATACTGTAAAACTAGTTAACCTGCTATTCATCCACCAAGCTTAACAAGAGCTACCACCGGTGTTATCACACTACACCCAGGCAATATCAATAGAACTTCGATTCTGCTGCTACCTTTGGTGTTTTTTGGAGAACACCTCCAGTACTAACTGCAGCAAGCTGCACACCCCATAACTTTGTAAAACTACACGTTTATCCATGGAGTCTTCTCTGACACGCAAATCAACATCACCAATCCAGACCAACTTGTCTTAAATGGATTTCACACAACATGCTGATGCGTATGGTTGTGTATCTTTAGCTGTGATTAATTATGCATTGGAAAGGCAAGTGCACCTATAATGACAGAGTATACAATAAAGTGTCATATTTGTTTGGGTTAGCGAGTACTTGTACTCACAAGGAAGAGATATTATTTTATCTTAACAAAAGAGTGGTTGATTTGCAAAAAGAGAAAAAGCGCAATTAAACTATTGAGAGAAATTCGATGAGGTAAAGACTAACACTTGATCTAGAATCTCTTTAGATAAAATAAACTTTGATTAAAGGTTAAAGTGTAAGTTTCTAAATAATTTGTCTTCGATCGTAGAGGCTCCTAAATTATGTTAATGTCTCTCTTAAGAATACGCTAATGTCTAACCTTAGGAAGAATAATTAAGACCCCTCGGCCAGTCAAACCCTCTAAACTTACTTAAGGTGGAGAACCCCACTACTAGGTTTGACCCCAATCCGGAGGATTTGGGTTATCCTCTATTGAGGATTGCATGATAACTCGTTTAATCTTTGAGTAATCTCCTCGTATCAAAAACCTCTCGGTAAAATCTAGGATACGTATCTAGGATCGAAAACAATGTTAACAATACATTTAAATGATCTCCTCGTATCCACAACTTCTTGGTAAAATCTAGGATACAGATCTTGGATCGGACTCGCAACACTAAAACTCGAACAAATAAGGTTCAAAGACAGTTCGAAGCAAATTAGAATAGAAAGCTTGCTAGATTATTAAAAGATAAACCAAAGTTCATTTCATTCTAAAGTTCATCATGATCAAGTGTTAATGAAAATTTAGCTACTCATCATGATGGAGAAATTACATAAGGTGGTAGAGAGACATGATTACAAAAAATAAGAAAGCTTGAATTACCAAAATATAAAGTCAAACTACAACTAGGAGAGGAAATTAACTAAGCTAAGCTACAAACTTATAATGAAAAATAAGGAAAAACAATATCAAATTACAGAATTTCTCCAATAAAATCTCCATCCATTGATGAAAGAGATGACTGGTATTTATAGAAAAATTTTCATGGGAGTCATGCCCAGGGGTCACGCCCGTGACTAAGGCATTAAAGGTATAGAACCGACGACTTAAAAGCCCAAGAAATGCTTGGAAACCAAATTGCTAAAAGTCATTTCATTATGAATCATGCCCCTGGTCATGCCCATGAACAAGGCGTGTAGTGAAAGAATCTAAAAACGACAAGAAAATGGCTCGATCTGGAGTGATGTCGATAATTGCCGAAGAGGCCATGCCTTTGGATCATGCTCATCACCAAAGCGTGACTGTTGAAACGGTCAACGACAAAAACTGACTTTCATAACTCTGAAGAATGCAAGAGATTTGAATGACATGCCCGTGATAGGGGCGTGTAACTTTAAAATGATGTGGCAACTCAACCTGAATAGCATACACGCCCCATGATCACGCCCGTGACCAGGGCGTGTAATACTTTATTTTTTAGAAAAGTTTCAAAAATTTGCCCTGTTTACAGCAGTGAGCTCCAAATTTATATTAGTATCCCAAAATTACATGAATTTTAGAAAGAAGTCAATTAGGGACTCAAATTGGAAAAATATAAATAAAATTCAATAAATTAATTAATAAAAACTGTATTAAAAAAAATAAAATAAGAGCTATCAAATACCATCATACTTACCTGTTTGCTAGTCCCGAGCAAACAACCTCTTATAGGGAGTAGTCAAAATTCAAAACAATAAAAGAAACCTGAACCTAAGGAGTAAAATGCGAAGTCTTATGCCTATGCGCGTAGAGATTTTAGTAGAAAAACCTACTCAACATACAAATTAGCTTATAAATTTCAAAAAAAAAAAACAATCTTCTACTTTTTATTTGTACTTTCAAAAAGAAATACCGGTAAATCCCAAAATTGTATTTAGGGAGAGAGTAACGTGTTTACTAAGATTAATATTACGCAAAATTGAGAACCAGGATACCCTCCAAAGAAATCCATCAATTACGATGGCCATAGGTTTTCCCTTTCACACTCTCTCCACAACACTAGTACAACTCATAAACATGAATCAATATGACTTACTTAGGTTGAATTGTAGGCTTGGGTTGAAGGTGTAAGTGCAGCTAGATCTGATATACTCTAGAGGGGGGTGAATAGAGTATATGGTGCTTTGAAACTTTTTACAACAATTGTTGTAATAAGAGTGAGCAGGGAAGCAATAATAAATCTAATCACAGAACTAAGTTAAACAAAAGCTAATCACAGAATAATCAAGGCCAGAAACAAACATAAAAACAAGCAAAACCAGAAGACACAAGGAAATATAGTGGTTCCCCTAAACTCGGGTACATCCACTCTTCTACCACCCTAGGTAGGAATCCACTGCAGGATGAGTTGATCAGGTGTCCTGGGCACCAATGAGCTTTTGATAAGGTGCTCAAAAACCAAAGCAGATTTTTTGATCATGTGTCTTGCCACCAATGAGCTTTTGACAAGGTGCTCAAAAACCAAGCTCAAACTTTTGAAGGGAGTTTGAGAAACCCTTTACAGAGAGGGGGTGAGAGAGTGATGGAAGTCTTCTCTTTCTCAAACAACTGAGAAGACTATGTGGATTGTTGATGTCAAAGCTCCCCCTGAATCCTTGAGATCTTCAGGAAGAAAAGCTTTGCTGAGGGTGATAGGCCTTCAAAGATTGAACTCCAGCAATAGATGATTTCAGCAATGACTGAAATGTTGAATGTCTGGAGTCTGGAAATATGTTGGCCTTGAACACTTTAGACAAGAGAGATCTGAAGATTGAGAAAGCTTGATCTCCTTGGATGTGTGTTCTTGAGAATTCCTTGAGACAGAATATTTTTGAATGTATCTCTGTAATATGTGTGTCTCTCTCTGTATATCTTATTAGAGACTCAAAAATTATATCTTTTATTCTCTGGTACTGAATATAATAACATTCTCTGTCAAGTATAGCCGTTAGCCTGCATTAATTGCATCCTTAATTGCAAAATCTCTTCTGGAGGAAAGTCCACAGAAATATTCCTTGAAAAATCCCTTGAAACTTGGTCCAAAAATGAATGAAAACGGCTATGAAATCTCTGAATTAATTGCAGAATAATTCCTTAACTGATTTGAAATTGAATCTAGAAACATCCTTGAAGTTATCTGAAATCATCGAACTGAGCTCTGCTATCGTCGAGCTGAGCTCAGCGATCTGGAAATATACAGCAGCAAAATATCGTCGATCTGAGCTCAAAGATCGTCGAACTGAGCTCAGAGATAAAGATCCAAAGCAGAGTCAAAATCGTCGACCTGAGCTCACCGATCGTCGAACTAAGTTCGACGATATAATGAAGTTGAGCTCAGCGATCGTCGAATGGAGTTTGACGATCTGTCAAGGTTGAGCTAGACGATCATCGATCGGAGTTCGACGAATCGTCGTGCTGAGCTCGACGATATGACTTAGTCTCCAAACAGAAAATCTTGGTCTTTAGGGCAGCTTCCAAACCTAGACTTCTAACCCTTAGACTCAATTCTAATTGACCTATTGGGCTATACAGGAGGTCAAGCATTGATTCCTAGAGACATAGTGATCCTGACCCAAATTAGTAATAGGGTGTTCCAACAATCTCCCCTATTTGGGTTAGGATTACTATTTACAAGCTTTGGAAAAAATTTAAATAACAACATACAAGCAGCAAAATAGAAAAATAACAAGCTAGACATTGCAGAACCACAGAAATATATACCATCCAGATAATCAGAAATCAGAGAATGTCACCTTACAATATCATTTCTTTTCCTTGCCCTTAACAAGTTTAATCTCTCTGTTGGGATTGAGGGCTTCTTTGTTTGATCTGGTATCATCTGCTGCACCCAAATATGTTTGCTTTTTAGGCCTGGGAACTACAGCTTCAGGATGTAATTCCATATACCTGTCAGAATCAAAGAATTTACTTGATGCATATCTCTCTAGCTCTTTCTGTCTCTGTTCAAACATTGTTGAAATGTTAGATGAGTCTTTTCCTTGCTCTCTAGCCTTTTTAATCTGATCCAGTGCAGCTAGTTCCTTTAATCTGGCAGTCCAAGCAGCTGGATTATTCTCAGGATCCTCAAAAGGTACAGGTGGCTCATATCTGTTAGAGGGATTGTCTTGAGAAGGCCTGACAGACACAGTTTCTTTCAGCTTATAAGGGAAAGGACCAGATGTTGTATCAGTTGAAATTTGTCCTCCCATAGAATATGGGTGTTGCCTTGAGTACCATTTGGAGTAGACTTGAAGATCTCTTTGATTTCCTCTGTATCCTCCTCAACTTGATTGAGATCCCCTGGATTGGCTTCGCCTATTGTAAGATCTGGCATGAGGCTGATAGGGGGCCTGACTTCTGGCTGGGGGTTGAGCTGCAGAGCTTCCACCTGCACCTGCATCAGGAGGAGGTGGAGGAGGAGGATGAGAGTGTTGGAATTGGGAGGAGCCCTTCTCATATTTTCTCTTCTTTTTCATTGCCTTCAGCTGATTCTTGGAGTACTGCATCCAGTGCTCAGTAATAGGGCAGTCATGTAGAATGTAATATGGGATATCATTGTTATCCTTAACTTTGGCAGGAGGTACCCTCTTCATGGCTTTGCTCCTTTCCTTTCTTTTCCTAGCAATGGTAGCAGAAGAGTCATCAGAGTCTGTTCTAAATTCATCACTTTCAGAACTCTGGTCATCATAAAGAGCTTCAATTTTCTTCATCAAGTCCTTCTTGAGCTGTACAGAAGCAGATGAGGCAGAGGTTGTAGCAGCAGGTGTTGAAGTAGTAACAGTAGAAATGACAGCAGCAGATGTAGTAGAAGCAGTAACAACAGCAGCAGCAACTATGGGTTCTGGAGAGGTGACAGCAGCAACAACAGTCTCACTAACAGCAACAGAAACAGAAGGAATATCATCAGAAACTACAGAAGGCTCAAATTCAGATGCCTCTGACATAAGAATATCCTTGGAAATAGGCTCAACAGTAATAACAGACACTTCAGCAGCAGTATCAACATTCTCAGCAGCAGTATCAACAATATCAGAAGCAACAACAATGCTTTCTTCAGAAGAAGCATCAGCATACACTGAGTTGACAAAGGAGGTTATAATGCTTGGGTCACAGTAAGAAAATGGCACAAGGGCCTTGGATAGATCCTCTGGAGGCTGGACAGCATTGACCTCTAGCAGACAGCTGAAGTATGCAGAATCAAAAGTTGAAAGCAAAGACCTGAGGTCTATTGCAAGGATTGCTGCAGGAGGACTTTGTGCTTGAGGCACAGCATCAACAGCAAGAGGAGGAGCTGAAGAAGCAACAAAGACAGCAGCAGCAGCAGCAGACAGGCTCACAGAAGCAGTCACAGAAGCAGCAGCAGCAACAACAGCAGCATGAAGACTCACTTCATATGGCATCTCCCCCTGCCTAGATTCAGACAAGTCTGGATCAAGGCACACTGCTGTAGGAGCTTCCTGAGGGAAGAGGGAAGAGAGCCTGGCAGAGAGAGCTGCCACTGACAGGTGTAGTGGAGCCAAGAAGGTCTCCAACAATAGAGAGAGCCTGGGGGCAAGCAACTCATACAGCCTGTCAGCAAGGGCTGGGAGGTCTACTTGCTCAAAGGCTGGAGCAGAGGTAGAAGATATAGGAGCAGCTGATGGTGAGGGTAGTGGAGAGCTGGTGAATGGTGGAAGGGATGGCTGAGGTGTTGGGAAGGTGGATATGGAGGATAGGGGAATGGAGATAGATGGGGTGAATGTTGGTTGGTCAATGATTTGGTGTAGAAGGTCTTGAAAGGAAGTGGAGGATGAGGGTAACTCAGGAGGAGAGGAAGGGGAATCATCCATAAAGGAATCATCAATTAGGGTGAAGGATAGATGGGAGAGTGATGAAGTGACATCTGGTGGAGGGTAGGAGAATAAAGGATGGAATTGGTCTTCTTGTGGTGGAAGAATAGGTACTGGAGATGGTGTGGATGTTGGAGAGGGGCTGGATATGATGATGGTGGATGGAGCTGTAATGGTAGAAGGTAGGGGAAGGGATGGAATTGGAGGAGGAGGAGGAGAGGCAACAATAGCAGCTAGGTCATCTGCAGGGGCAGAGACCTGTGGAGAAGTGACTCTTAGAGTCCTTGTGCCTGAAGGAGTGCTGGAGGAGGGCCTGCTGGGCTTGCTGATTTGTCTGTCCCACTTTCCAAAGAGGGCACAAGACAGTCTCTTGGAGGCATTTATATGAATTCCAGAGGAGACCAGCAAGGCAGGGCACCTGTGCTGCAGAAACACCCCAATGATCCTCCCAAAGTTAACAAAACATTTGTTGATTTTCTTCTTGATGAGGTCAAAGAAGATTTCTCCCCAGTTCAGATTCTTTCTGTCTATAAGAGCTCCCATGAGGCAGAGCTGATACCTTGAAATTGTATCATGGGCAGAGTGCTTAGCCAGTAGCACTTTCCAAACAACATCTGCCATGAATCTATATTCTACAGAAAGGTTCCTTTTGAAGAGCTTGCTAGGGTTTCCCTCTGAATGACCCATTCTGGCAAGCAGTTCAGAATACTCTTCTCCAGATAAGTCAGTAGTATCGTCACCATTCCTCAATTCAAAAACTTCTGTTAAAATTGCTGGGGTTAAGGGTACCTGAGTTCCAGATATAGACCCAACAATGGTGTTGTTATCTTGATTGTGGGCAGTATAAACCCATTCCTTTATCTCATCAGAAGCCAGCTTTATCCTTGTGGTCATTATTGCTGTCAGATTCTGGTCTTTGAACAATCTCAAAATATCTTGAAAAACCTGGTCAGTTGTGCTGAATGATTCCATGTCGATGTCAAAACCATCATCAGACTTCATAGCAGCAAGAACAGCAACTGACACAGCCATGGGTACCTGCAAAAATTCAACAAACAAAACGACCAAGTGTAGAACTGTTTGGAGGGAAAGAAAATTCTTGCAGAGAAATCGAAAGCGCAAGGGAGAACGACGGCGAAAAATGAATTTTATATTAGGGTTCGACGCAGAATTAGAAAGATCGTTGAACTCAATTCGACGATCGAGGCTACTAAAGGAATCTGAAGAGTCTTCAACATCGTCGATCTCCGTTCGACGATATTGGAGAGCGTCGAGCTCCGTTCGACGATCGTTCAGAGAACAAAATCGTCGAGCGCCGTTCGACGATCGTTGACCGGAAGAGATAGTTCATACTATCTGAGAAACGCTGAACTCAGTTCGACGATTTTGGAAATCGTCGATCTCCGTTCGACGATCTTGGGGCAAATCGTCGAGCGCAGTTCAGAGATCAGAAAAAATCTAGACACTAAAAAAAATCAGAATGTTTGCCTAGTCTTGGTCAATTTTTAAGCTTTCAAAATCTTGGATATTATTTAAGACTTCCTCCATCTAACATTCCTAACTGATTTAGGAAGAAGGTGTGTTTCTTTTCATCCAATGGCTTGGTGAAAATATCTCCCCTTTGTAAATCAGTTGGGATATATTGTAGTTCAATTTTATTCTTTTCAACATTATCCCTTAAAAAGTGATGCCTAATCTCTATGTGTTTTGTCCTACTATGGAGGACTGGATTTTGAGCTATAGAAATAGCACTGGTGTTGTCACAAAAGATTTTAGACTTCTCTAAGTTGTAGCCATAATCTAGGAGTTGGTTTTGAATCCACAAGATTTGTGAACAACAACTACCTGCAGCCATATATTCAGCTTCAGCAGTTGAAGTTGACACAGATGTTTGTTTCTTACAAAACCAAGAGACAAGTCTGTCACCAAGGAGCTGACAAGTTCCACTGGTGCTTTTCCTGTCAATTCTGCATCCAGCATAGTCAGCATCAGAGAATCCAGTTAAATCAAATGCTGAATCTTTTGGATACCAGAGACCTAGATTTGGACAACTTTTAACATACCTGAGAATCCTCTTTACTAGTGTTTGGTGTGACTCTCTAGGGCTTACTTGGAACCTAGCACATATACATGTAGCAAACATTATATCTGGTCTACTAGCTGTAAGATACAGTAAAGAGCCAATCATTGCTCTATATATTGTCTGATCAACCTGTTTCCCATGTTCATCAGCATCCAGTACAGCATTAGTAGGTATGGGTGTTTTCATACAAGATGCTTCAGACATACCAAATTTCTTAACCAATTTATTTGCATATTTGGTTTGAGAAATAAAGATGCCTTCAACATGCTGTTTGACCTGCAATCCTAGGAAGAAGGATAGCTCACACATGCTACTCATCTCAAATTTAGAACGCATTAGCTTGGAAAACCTTCTGCACAACTTGGAGTCAGTAGAACCAAAAATAATATCGTCTACATAAATTTGTACTAGTAGGGTATGAGACTTATGGGTTCTAATGAAAAGAGTTTGGTCTACTCTACCCCTTATAAAACCATTTTCCAAGAGAAAGCATGCTAGAGTCTCATACCATGCTCTAGGAGCTTGCTTGAGACCATATAATGCTTTGTTCAGTCTAAAAACATAATCAGGAAAAGTTGGTGAGATAAAACCTGGAGGTTGTCTGACATATACTTCCTCTTTGATATCTCCATTTAGAAATGCACTTTTGACATCCATCTGATATACCTTGAAGCCTTTGTGTGCTGCATAAGCTAAGAATATTCTGATGGCTTCCAATCTTGCAACAGGTGCAAAAGTCTGGTCGTAGTCTATCCCTTGTTCTTGAGAATATCCCTGAGCAACTAGCCTTGCCTTGTTCCTTATAATTGCTCCTTGATCATCCAACTTGTTTCTGAATACCCATTTTGTTCCAACAATGGAATGATCCTTAGGCTTTGGCACTAGTTCCCATACTTTGTTCCTCTCAAATTGATGCAACTCTTCTTGCATTGCAATGATCCAGTGTGGATCTTGCTCTGCATCTTGAATGGACTGATGTTCAATTTGAGATAGGAAGCAGGTGTGCAACAGGTTTTGGTTGACCTGATTTCTGGTTTGCACACCAGCTGAGATTTCTCCAATTATTTGGGAAATTGGATGGTCTCTTGATGTTACTAAATCAACAGGGGGTGTTGATTGTTCACCAACCTGTGTTGTTGTTTCCTTTTGTAGTACAACAACTGGCTCTTCAAGTTGTTCTTCAATATGTTGAGCATTTCCTTCATCTTCACTGCTTTCATCCTCTTGAGTAACCTGTAACTTGTTCAAGTCTTCAACTAGAGAATGTTCCTGCAAGGGTTCTATGGTAGAAGAAATCTTCTCCTTGAAAGACATGTTAGATTCATCAAAGGATATGTGAACAGATTCCTCAATTTTTAAAGATGATTTATTATAGACCCTATAAGCCTTGCTGATCATGGAGTATCCCAGAAACACTCCTTCATCAGCTTTGGCTTGAAATTTTGCTAAATATTTCTTGTCATTATTATGAATGTAGCAAATACAACCAAAGACTCTAAAATAGTCAACTTTAGGTTTCTTCCCTTTGAGTAATTCATAGGGAGTCTTTCCCTTTAGTTTATGTATCAGACTTCTATTCAGCACATAGTTGTAGGTGTTCACTGCCTCTTCCCAAAAGGATAGAGGTAGATGAGCATCTGACAACAATGTAGTGGCAGATTCAATAAGGGTTCTATTTTTCCTTTCAGCTACCCCATTTTGTTGAGGAGTTCTAGGAGCTGAGAAAGTATGCCTGATCCCTTCACTCTGACAGAACTCTTGCATAAGAAGAGAATCAAACTCTGTCCCATGATCACTTCTGATCAGGGAAATGTGAGTATTGAACTCAATCTGTATACATTTGAGAAACTCTGTCAGACACTTAAAGTTATCAGACTTCTTCCTTAGAAAGAACACCCAAGTGAATCTAGAGAAGTCATCTACAACTACTAAAGTGTAGGATTTCCCTCCTAGGCTTTGTACTGTGATGGGTCCAAAAAGCTCCATGTGTAACAGATACAATATCCTAGGTGAATCACTCTTATTAAGTGACTTAAAGCTGTTTTTAGTTTGCTTGCCTAATTGACAAGCCCTGTAGAGTCCTTCCTTCTTGTAGGGGACAAAAGGTAGTCCTCTAACAAGGTTGTCCTTGGATAGCCTAGCAAAAGTTCTAAGGTTTAGGTGTCCTAATCTCTTATGCCATAAAATATTTGGTCTACAGACAGAATTGAACAAGCAGATATCTACATCAGTTGAAAGAAAATCTACTAGGTAGATGTTACCTTTTCTTTTACCTGTCAACACAGTTGTGTTGTCCTCTGACTTGATTTTGCATAAGGCTTTGCTGAAGGTCACCTGGTAGCCTTCATCACACAGCTGACTGATGCTAATTAGGTTGTGCTTCAGTCCTTCCACATAAGCTACCTTCTTGAAAGTTACTGATCCAATCTGGACTGCACCATATCCTTTAGTCTGTCCAAAGTTTGAATCACCAAAGATAACTTTGGGTCCAAGTTTGGCTCTGAAGGATGTGAGGTTGTCCTTGTTCCCTGTCATGTGCTTAGAGCACCCACTATCCAAATACCATTGCTGGTTAGATGTTGGATAGGTCTTCACCTGCACATAAGGCAATTCATTTGTTTTTGACCCAGTTTACCTTGGGCCTAGGTTGATAACCTTTAAATTCTGAAATAAAGGACATCCCAGGTTGACTCTTATATCCTTCAGGATGATATCTCCTTGGAGGTATAATCCATTCAGTATAAGGGTTAAAGATTTGGGATGAAGGACCCTTAGGATTCAATTTTGATTTGCCCTTGAAAAATTTTCCAGAGCTCTGACCTCTGTTCGACGATCTTGGAGCTGCGTTCGACGATCTTGGGTCAGATCGTCGAGCTCCGTTCGACGGTCGATTATGGCTGAGATCAGGTATTTGAGATCATCGACCTGCGTTCGACGACTTTGGCTGAGATCGTCGATCTGCGTTCGACGATTTTGCCTGAGATCGTCGAGCTGCGTTCGGCGATCGTCGATCTTCATTCGGCGATCGTCGATCTCTGTTCGACGATTTCTGCTGGGACTTAGTTTTCTGAGGCAGATCAGAATTTTTCCTAGCAACCTCTACAACTCCCTTTCCTTTATCAGAAATGAATTTGATTGGAGTTGTTAGAACTATGGGTTGGCTGGATGAAGCACCCAAGCCCAGTGTACTGTTGAATCTGGAGTTCACTGTGCTTGTGATGTCCATCAGCTTGATGCTTCTCCCATTAAGGGATTCTTCAAGCTTCTTGGCCTCAGAGAGCTCACTTTTCAGTGAAGCTATCTATTCCCTACAGCACTCCAACTCCTGAGAGAGTTTGAGGTTTTCTGAATTTAAAGTATTGTGTTCAAATAATTGATTTCTGAGAGAGATAATTTCTTTCTCAGACTTTAGCAGGTCTAAACACAGTGCTTTAAATTCAGATTTAAAATCCTCTGAACTAAAATCAAAAGAACCAATTACCTGATCTTCTTCAGGTTGAGTCTCTGAGTCTGACTCTGACTCCTCTTCTTCTGAATTATGCTGTGAGGCATTGATTGCCATCATGCAGAACTCCTTTTCTTCTGCATCATCCTCATCATCACTGGAGCTTGATGAGGCTTCTGACTCTTCTTCAGTCTCACTCCAGGATTCAGCAACAAACTTTTTTCTTGTATGTTTATTTTTGCTTGAAGAGGGTTTGCCATTGCCATTCCTCTTGGAGTCTTTCTCCTTTCTTCTTTCTTTCCTGTCCCTTCTGTCTTTGTTCTTGTTCTCTGGACAGTCAGGAACTATGTGCCCTGGTTTCCTGCAACCAAAGCAAATAATTTCTTTATTATTGTTAATGGACTTGTCATACCTTGGCTTATCCTGCTCCTTGTATGATCTCCTTCTGAAATCCTTTCTGGCCATCTTATAAAATCTTTTGGCCAACAGACTGAGTAGTTCATCATTGCATGTGGCTTTGTCTTTAGGCAGATCTTCAGTTGCCTTGAAGGCTATGGTCTTCTCTTTTCTTATGGCTGGTGAGGCAGCCTTCTGTTCTTCCTCTCTATTTTTGATGAGTAGCTCATAAGATTTGAGCTTACCCAATAGAGCTTCAGTAGTGATCTCATTCAGACTTCTGGCATCCTTAATTGGCCAGATTCTTGAATGCCAAGTGCTGGGGAAGCACATTAGAATCTTGTCATTGAGTTCAGTTAGAGAGATCTCTTTGTCCAATGTCCTGAGTTCACTGACAATTAGGCTTAGCCTATTGTACATATCTCCCACTGACTCAGTTTCTCCCTTTTTGAAATTCTCATATTCAGAGATGAGATGGGATCTCCTATCCTTTCTCTCATCAGCTGAGCCTGAGACTATTTCTGAGAGTTTGTCCCAAATTTCCTTGGCTGAATTGCATTCAGCTACCTTTTGAAATATGTCATCAGACATTGTATGGGCCAGGATGTTCATAGCCTTGGCATCAGCTACCTTCCATCTCCTGATATCAGTATCTGTTCCTGATGGAGGTGGAACAACATTTGTACTTGTGTTCTCTGGAGGTCTTGGACATACTGTCAAAATAGAATTAAAAATATCTTCGTCAATAGAATTCATGTACAGTCTCATCCTTGCTTTCCAAAGTGCAAACTTGGATAGATTGCACACTGGAGGTCTGGTGCTAGCATAATCTTTGTTTTGGGCCATGATTTGTGAAAGCAAATCTAATAATAAACTACAGAAGAAAATAGATCTAACTTGGGATCTTTGGGTTCAGGTGTTAGCCTGTACAACCAATCAGGTATGGTATGTTTAACCAACCTCGCTCTGATACCAATTGTAAGTGCAGCTAGATCTGATATACTCTAGAGGGGGGTGAATAGAGTATATGGTGCTTTGAAACTTTTTACAACAATTGTTATAATAAGAGTGAGCAGGGAAGCAATAATAAATCTAATCACAAAACTAAGTTAAACAAAAGCTAATCACAGAATAATCAAGGCCAGAAACAAACATAAAAACAAGCAAAACCAGAAGACACAAGGAAATATAGTGGTTCCCCTAAACTCGGGTACATCCACTCTTCTACCACCCTAGGTAGGAATCCACTGCAGGATGAGTTGATCAGGTGTCCTGGGCACCAATGAGCTTTTGATAAGGTGCTCAAAAACCAAAGCAAATTTTTTGATCAGGTGTCTTGCCACCAATGAGCTTTTGACAAGGTGCTCAAAAACCAAGCTCAAACTTTTGAAGGGAGTTTGAGAAACCCTTTACAGAGAGGGGGTGAGAGAGTGATGGAAGTCTTCTCTTTCTCAAACAACTGAGAAGACTATATGGATTGTTGATGTCAAAGCTCCCCCTGAATCCTTGAGATCTTCAGGAAGAAAAGCTTTGCTGAGGGTGATAGGCCTTCAAAGATTGAACTCCAGCAATAGATGATTTCAGCAATGACTGAAATGTTGAATGTCTGGAGTCTGGAAATATGTTGGCCTTGAACACTTTAGACAAGAGAGATCTGAAGATTGAGAAAGCTTGATCTCCTTGGATGTGTGTTCTTGAGAATTCCTTGAGACAGAATATTTTTGAATGTATCTCTGTAATCTGTGTGTCTCTCTCTGTATATCTTATTAGAGACTCAAAAAATTCTATCTTTTATTCTCTGGTACTGAATAGAATAACATTCTCTGTCAAGTATAGCCGTTAGTCTGCATTAATTGCATCCTTAATTACAAAATCTCTTCTGGAGGAAAGTCCACAGAAATATTCCTTGAAAAATCCCTTGAAACTTGGTCCAGAAATGAATGAAAACGGCTAGGAAATCTCTGAATTAATTGCAGAATAACTCCTTAACTGATTTGAAATTGAATCTAGAAACATCCTTGAAGTTATCTGAAATCGTCGAACTGAGCTCTACTATCGTCGAGCTGAGCTCAGCGATCTGGAAATATACAGCAGCAAAATATCGTCGATCTGAGATCAAAGATCGTCGAACTGAGCTCAGAGATAAAGATCCAAAGCAGAGTCAAAATCGTCGACCTGAGCTCACCGATCGTCGAACTGAGTTCGGCGATATAATGAAGTTGAGCTCAGCGATCGTCGAATGGAGTTCGACGATCTGTCGAGGTTGAGCTAGACGATCGTCGATCGGAGTTCGACGAATCGTCGTGCTGAGCTCGACGATATGACTTAGTCTCCAAACAGAAAATCTTGGTCTTCAGGGCAGCTTCCAAACCTAGACTTCTAACCCTTAGACTCAATTCTAATTGACCTATTGGGCTATACAGGAGGTCAAGCATTGATTCCTAGAGACATAGTGATCCTGACCCAAATTAGTAATAGGGTGTTCCAACAGAAGGTATGATAAACAAAGATAAACATGATAGCTAGCACATAGTAAACCAAAATTAAGCTTGCAAAAATATAATCAAAGTGCAGTGCAGACTCCTCGCACATTTTTCTTGTATATGTTTTTGTATATTTTTCCTCTCTTTTTTTCTTTTCGCATGCTTGAATTTCTTCTTTTTCTTTTTTTTTCTTTTTTTTCAAGCAAGATAAAAAAAACTAAAACAACATTATCATGATTCATAAGCAACACAAATCTCAAAACTTTTATGAAGTTGTTTAGGCCTTGGTTAAATCATTCTGATGGGGCTAAAATGAAAAAATTAGAGCAAACTCAAAAAGGCTAGGCAAAGGTAAAATATTGGGGTATGGATAGGAAAAGTTCAAACGAGCTAAAGGAATGCCTAGGAACACAACATTCTACTAACATGTGTGCTTGACTAGGAACACAGTATGGTCAATAGTTTAACTCCAAAATTAAAAAATCTTATAAAACATGAAAATTATCGAAACACTATGAAAAAGTTAATTTGGCTAGGAATTTTGCAAATGAGTAATCAAGAAAATAATGATTTATCAAAAATATATAAACTTTTAAATACTTGAATAAAAAACTCTTTTTTGTTATTGTATAAACATAAATTTACTAAATATTAAAATGCTTTTGCTATAAACATTTTTGTTAGAAAATAAATTTTCTAAATTCAAAGAAATGTACTAAAAATTTTTAGAAAGGAAGTTAAAATATTCTTCTTTTTGAAAGATAGTGCCCCCATACTTAAAATGAAACATTATCCTCATTGATTTATAAAATTAAAAGTACAAAAAAAGAGAACTTCGCCGAAGAAGAATCCAACAGAGCATCGAATTTATCTGAAAGACAGTTTGACAAAAAGAACATAAAATAGATTTGATATATTTTTAATGAAAAGGAAAATACATGATTAAAACAGATATATTAATAAATAAAAAACCTGATAAAAATAGATAACTTAAAAAACAAGTAGACAACCTAGTCCTCGTCACGGTCACCTCTGCTTGGCGGAAATTGAGTTCGCAAAATCTCGAACTCCTTCAAAATGCTATGCATGGAAGTCTCTTGGGTCCGCATAAGTGTGTCAAAACGACCATCGAGCTTTCCATATCGGATGTCATGTCGGGCATCCATCTGGTCCATTCACATGTGAAGTGCCTCGAAATAATGATCTTAATGATGTGAAGGCCTAAGCGTTGGACAAGAATACTGCAATGGTGGAGGAATCTGGGAAGAGGAAGAATAAAGTTGTGAAATTCCAACATGCGATGACTAAAAGTCGACGCAACTTTGATAAGATATTGACACTACTTCGAGTATAAATCAGAGAAACATAATATGATATGTCAATGTTACTCAAAGGATTATATCGAAGCATACTTTGACATGGTATCGATACAACGACAACTACAGAGTTAATCCGATATATAGCAAGAATTCAATGTTGCTTCTACTTGAACTCAATGTTATGTCGATTTGTTTTTCTGAAAGGAATTTGTTTTAAGAGTTAATTTAGAATTGATTCAAGAATGGTTTTGAATTGGATAACTAATTCCTGGATATGGTGGAAGATGTCGATTCTCAACTATATATATATGTGAAGAGAGAAGACAGATAGAACAAGAACAACAACATCAATAAAAAATCATCATTATCAAACGATCACTCAACTTAGATTAGGTCGGTATTTTGTAAGATAGATTTTGATAGAGAAAGATAGGAAGAATATCATCTGAATCTGAAGGTATTTCTTGAATCAATCGATCATCTTCTTATTGCTGAATCTATAGAGAATCAGTTCTTCTTCTTCTCAAGAGCAAATTAATTGCTGCATCAGATTCAGTGGCAATTAGAGAGAAATCTAGATTATGGGCATATAATTTTTGAGATATTCTTATTCAAAGATTCAATCAGATTACAAATTTTAGATTTACTTAGTGTAATATAGTCCTCTGGATTCTATTGAGAGAACTAATAAAGAAGATCATTATATCCTCAGATCTTCTGTAATTTTCTGATTTAATTATCATTTTTTGTTTATGAATAAAGTTTTGAGAATCCTTCTTCAAAGGATTCAGTTAAAGGCTCTGTGAGTCTCCTTGAGTAAAGGCCCAGAATGTATTGGTTCAAGATCTCCTTATCAAAAGATTTTGTGATTGTTCTAAGAGTCTCCTGATCAAAAGACTCAAGTACTGTGATAGTGAAATCCTACCAAGGGATAGAAGAGTGGATTTACCCAGATTTTGGGGAATCATTATAATTCTTGTGTCTACTGTGAATTTGCATTTCTCTGTGATTATCTTATTATTGTGATGTTTTTTATTTATCTGAACTTATTTCTCGTTAATAGCTAATGTTCATGCAAATTCTGTGAATTTATCTTAGTATCTGAAATAAAGTTTTAATCTTTATTCACCCCCCCCCCCTCTAGGGAAAACTCTGAGGTATTTGGCAACTATTTTACTATTTCAATTGGATTAGAGGGAGGTTGATCAATAAAAGGTTAATCTAGAGAAGATTAATCCATAAAAGGTTAACACCTTGATCAAAAGATCATATCAGTTGCATAAGTACATTTTATTTTATTTTTTCAAAAATGTCTTCAAATACATTCAAATGATTTGCATCTACTACACCACCAGTTTGTATTTTTGAAACGTTTACACTCTGGAAAACTAGAATTAGATTATATATGAATTCTATTGATGAAGATATATTTAAATCAATTTTGACAGGACCACCAATGCCATACAGGAATAATGCAGAAGGAAATATAACTGCAGAACTTATACCAAGAAGTGAATGGTCAGATTTGGAAAGAGAATAAAAGATTGGGATGCAAAAGCAATGAACATATTAGTCTCAACCATGTCTGATGATGTTTTCAAAAGATTACAGATTTTCAATCAATAAAAGAAATATAGAATCACTTTCAAGAATTATTGATGGAAGTTCAGATGAGAGAAAGGATAAAAGATCCACTCTTAATCTCACAATATGAAAATTTCCAAAAGAAAGCTGATGAGTCTGTAGTTGAAATGTATGATATGTTTAATATGATTATAAATGAGTTGAAAAGGCTATATAAAGATATATCTCTTACTAAGATAAATGATAAGTTACTCATGTGTTTCCCAAGTACATGAGATTCAAGGATATATGCTATTAGAGAAGCAATGTGTCAGAGAGAAATTACAACAGATGCTTTGTTAGGAAAGTTTAAGTCTCATGAACAACTTTAAAGAAGTAGAGCTGAGACAGAAGCAAAGGATATATTCATTACACCAAAAGAAAAATATAATGCTTTCAAGGTCACTGAAGTTGAACCATTTGTATCATAACAAGTGATGTTCAACCTCTTGACAAAGAGATTTAGAAGATGGATAAAGTCAGAATGCTCTAGAAGAAGGGATAGAAATATGAACATGTCTAAGTTTGATAAGACTTTTAATAGGGAGATAATCTGCTTTACCTGTAGAAAACCTTGACATATATCAACAGAATATCCAGATCAACAAAATTCTAAACAAAACAAAAAGGATCAGAAGAAATTTTTGAAAATAAAAGATAGGAAAAGGGGGTAAGGTTTTATAGAAGAAACCTAAAGTGATATAAGTTCTGAGTCAAGTTCTTCATCAGGATGTGAAGAAGAAGCTGATGCTGAAGAAACATGCATGATGCCTCTGGAATTAAACTCAGATACTGAAGAAAATTAGGTAAATTATTTTGATAACATTGATTTTTCTTCTGAAAAATTTAAGCTGTATTTTTTGAGAATTTTGTAAAGATCGGATTAATGCTGAAAAAGAAATTAAAAGTTTAAAAAGTCAAATAGAGTTAATTAAGAATTGCTCATGTGATAGAGAATAAGTATTATAAATTCAAAGGAAAAAAAGTATTATAAATAAAGAGCTAGTAAAAAATAATAGGAAAAATTCTATAATTTCAGTTTATCAGGAACATGCGTCGACTTCATATTGACACAACACATGTGAAATGTCGAATACAAATTGATGCATCAAGAATATTATGTCAAATTCTATTCGACGCATATCCCTGAATAATAGTCTTTCTTATTCATATAAAAATAATGTTTGCACGAAGTGTCTTATTAAGGGGCATGAAACTGGAAGCTGTTGGTTTAATAGACCAACACACTTTTATCCTAAAGGGCATCCTATATTTTCATTACACCTTATATTGGGAAAAGAAGTAATGGGTCCAAGGTAACCTGGATCCCAATTTATGTTTGATTTAATGTGCAGGAAAAAGATTGTCCTTATATAAACCAACTAGGGTATTTGGACAGTGGTTGCTTCTCGCATATGACTGGACATAAATAATTGCTGGAAAATTTCAAGGTCAAAAATGGCCCAAAGGTAATCTTTGGTGATGTCAACTATGGTCAAACTAAAGATTGTGGAATGATCACAATTGTAGATATCACTTTTTCTAAGGTAAAATATTTTGAAGAACTTCAACATAATTTAATTAGTATTAGTTAACTATGTGATGGTGAATTTAAAGTTATATTCACTCACAACCTATGTAAAATAGTAAACTCCATAACTGATATCATAGTATTATTTGGTTATAGAAAAGGTAATATCTATATAGTTAATTTTTGCTCAAACACAAATGAAGTATGTTTGTTTAATGCTGAATTAGACAAGAGTAAGCTAAGACATAAAAGGCTTGGTCATGTTAATCACAAGACCATAGCTAAGCTTACAAATGATGACTTAGTAAGAGGCTTGCCAAAAGGAAAGTACAAAAAACTTAATCCTTATAAAGCATGTCAGTTGGGTAAGTGTAACGTCCCAGCCTTTTCTTGGGCACAACCCACTAGGCTACCGCAGACCATTACCGAGCTACAACCCAAGCACCCCAAAGCCTCTCATGCCTATTTCTTGGTAGCGCAAATTGTTGAGGCTAGGTCTCAAACCCACAACCCCCTTGATAAGGAGTTGTCAAACCACTCCTCATCACCAATTGAGCTGGTTTGAAAACTCCTTATCAAGGGGGTTGCGTGTTCGAGACCCGGCCTCAACAATACGCACGACCAAGAAATAGGTGCAAGAGGCTTTGGGAAGCTTGGGCGATAGCCCGGTAACGGTCTGCGGTAGCCTAGTGAGCCGGGCCTATGAAAAGGCTGGGACGTTACAATAAAAAGTGCACTTTTTATTGTAACGTCCCAGCCTTTTCATGGGCCTAGCCCACTAGGCTATCGCAGATTGTTACCGAGCTACAGCCCAAGCACCCCAAAGCCTCTCGCACCTATTTGTCGATTGCGCACATTCTTGAGGCTGGGTCTCAAACCCACAACCCCCATGATAATTAGTTTTCAAACCACTCTTCATCACCAATTGGGTTGCAGGCCATTATCAGGCTGTAGCCCAAGCACCCCAATGCCTCTTGCGCCTATTTCTCGGCCGCGTGCATTATTGAGACTGGGTCTCGAACCTGCAACCTCCTTGATAAGGAGCCTTCAAACCACTCTTCATCACCAAGGAGATTGAGGGTTTGAGACTTGGCCTCAACAATGTGTGCGTACATAACCTCATCTACTGAGTCAAAGCTCAAATCACGGCAGAAGCAGCAGCGAAGGAAAATCGACTATATTCCAAAGGAAGATCGAAAAGAATGAGAAATCAGGGGCACTGCCAAGTCCCCGAGGAATTAGTTAGCATCAAGATAACCCTCGCCAAGCCGGGGGCACCGACAACATCAAATCCTCATCGGAACTTTGCAAACTAAAGTGTTGTTTTCCCACTGCGATCATCCCTCCCTTCAAAGGCCTAGAGCTATCACTCCAAACTTTGGAGACTAGTCCAAGTACTGTGACTTTCATCAAGGTCAGGGGCACAGTACAAAAGAATGCAGATGCTTGAGGGAGAAAGTTGAATGGCTGGTATGTCTCAACCTACTCAAAGGGTCTAAAAGAAAGTGGACAACAATGCTGTCTGCTTCGACCCAGCTTGCAAAAGACTCGAGGCACAGAGGAGCTTCTCCTGAGAGCACGACAAGCAGTGACCAGGCCGTCATCCCCAAGATGCTAAGATCATAAATAAGCCACAAACAACCTCTGGCCCCTCGCCATACAAGCCACCTCAACATGTGAGACCATCCTCCGGGGGCCAATTTTGAGGACACTCAATGCTGATGTACTAGCTCAAGGCATCACATTAAACATACGCTCACCAGACACATCGTTTAGGGACCCTATCAGGGCTTAACACACGGAGTATGCTGAGGGAACTACATTGTCGTCCCCAATCTATCTCCCATCATTTTCATAATAAAAGCCGCACGGTCGGGCATGTGCACCTATATACTTTTATTCAACAATTATCTAATCTATTTTGGTTTCGTCTACTACGACAACCCCTCCAATGCATGAACAGCTAATACGAGATAAACTAAAGTCTTTTTGCACCTTCTAGGCGAGATAGACTAAAGTCTTTCTACACCTCCCAAGCGAGATTGACGAAAGCCTTTTTGCACCTCCCAGGTGAGATTTATGAAAGCTTTTCTGCACCTAAGGCGAGATCGATGAAAGCATTCTGTACCTTAGGCGATACAGACAAAGGTATGTTTGTACATCCCAAGCGAGAGGATAAAGGTTTTTCTGCACCTTCACTTGGACGAACTCCGGTTCTCCTAAGGCGCGAACGTATAAAGGTTCTTCGCTACCTCCACCATGATGGACCTTGGTATTCCTAAGGTGCAAACATATAAAGGTTCTTCATCACATCCACTCAGATGGGCCCCTGTCCTCCTGAGGCACGAAATAACAAAGGTTATTCGCCACCTCCACTCGGACAAACCCCTGTTCTCCCAAAGTGCGATCGAACAAGGGTTCTTCACCGCCTTCACTAGGACGAACCAAGGTTCTCCCAAAGTGCAATCGAACAAAGGTTCTTTGTTGTCTTCACTCGGATGAACCCCAGTTCTCCCAAACGGCGATCGAATAAACATTTTTTGATGCCTTCACTTAGACAAACCACAGTTCTCCTAAGGCACAAACAAAGGTTCTTCGCCTCCTCCACTTGGATAAACCCCGGGTCTCCTAAGGCACAAACAAAGATTCTTTGCCTCCTCCACTCGGACGGACCTCAGTTCTCCAAAGGCATGAACAAATGTTCTTCGCCTCCCCCACTAGGATGAACCCCAATTCTCAAAAGGCATGGACAAAGGTTCTTCGCCTCCTCCACTCGGACGAACCTCGATTTTCCTAAGGCATTAACAAAGGTTCTTCGCATCCTCCACTCCGACGAACCCCGGTTATCCTAAGGCATGAACAAAGGTTCCTCGATTCCTCCACTCAGATGAACCCCGGTTGTCCCAAGGCACGAGGAAGCAAGGTCTCCTCGCCTCCAACCCCTATGCGTCCTCCGACCCTCCCAAAAATGCGCGTAAGCAAACATCTCTGGTGAGTGAGCTGTTTGAAATACCGACACACAAGCTAGGTACTACTCCGCCAAAAAACATGCGTTGTAACACTCTACCCGTCACGAAGAATATAACAGAAGGTTCGTTTGGGGCCCCGAGTCATATTCCATAAACAGGCGAAATCATAACAAAAATTTGAAACTAAACATGATAGCAGCCTAACACAAAGTTCATAACCAACTGAAGCATTTTATATAATAAACCCACATAAGGATATCAACTACAACCACTGGATTGAAAATACACAAATGTATTTGTCCTTAAGGCCTTACAAACTTTTTCCATTAAAACGTGTTTTACATACATCGGCACACAGACCGACCACATATGAAAATTGTAAATACTTCACACTTGGGCCTTCAAGGGCCAGCCAGCATAACAGAAGGGCTTCAGCCCGATACTTCCCGCTCGGCTCTCTAGCACCTGCAAAAGAGCATTCCACGAAGATGTGGCAAAACAAAGTAACGGTCGGCATAAGCTGACCAAAATTATAACGACCCCACTCCATTCTCGGGGCGGCGATGCTCTTTCCCTGCAAGCAAGCAGAATGATAGTATATAAATCATCACAACCACTACAGACATTGACATCCACAACCACATGTCCCGTGCACTCATGGCACATTCTTGGTGTAATGGACCATCCCAGTCCGACCATCATCTACAGTCCCTGTAAGCTCAGTTGGTGATGAGCTCTTTGAAGAGAGTCTCATTAAAGGGTTGCGGGTTCAAAACCTTGCGCCAACAACCTAATGTGCGAATTTAAAAAGGCACAGTGATGGCATTAGGGTGTATGAGCTACAGCCCTGTAGCGACACTTGGTGCTTGGCTTAGCCAGACCGGGTCGTTACAGTCCCAGACTTGATGGTTCAACATTGAGCATTTCACGAGTCATGCAAAAAGCCAATGACTCTCCCTATGCCAACGATGATTGCTAGGTACTTTAGGCACTCTAGTCAGAATGACATAGTGCAGGTACAGTTCAGCCACATCCAGTTGCTCAAATCGTCAGGAGCAGCACGCCACGATGCGGGTCAGCCTCCTCTTTCTCATTCATTCACCTTGGGTTGCAAATAGTAATTTTCAATTACCCATCATAGGGCTTGATTTTAGGGCTTCAACTTGACTCCATGGCCCCACCAAAACACCCCTAACACTTTAGGAGGTCCATAGGGTCACTAAGGACCCATTGGGGTCAACCCAAGTGGTCAAGTTGACCAAAGTCAACTCTAACCCTAAATGGGTCAAACTAAACTAGATAGGGCCAATTACCCTTTCCTTTTCCAGACTGACCATAGCTACACCTTCCTAACCATTAAAGGAGGTCAATGGGTCACCAAGGACCCATTGGGGTCAACTAAAGGGGTCAAGTTGACCAAAGTCAACTCTAGCCCCAAAATGGTCAAAGTGCCCTAACTAAGGGTCAAGTGGCCTCCAAGGTGCCAAACAAACCCTACCCAACCCTTCCAGAATCTTAAGGTAGGCCAATGAGTCACTAAGGATCCATTGGGGTCCAACCAAAAGGCTAATTTGACGAAAGGCAACTCAATCAAAGTTTAGGTCAAACTAGCTCAAGTTGACCTAACCTAGCCCAATCCATTTGGGCTAAGCCCAATTAATTTGATCCACTAGCCTCATGAGGTTCAGAATTACCTAAAATGCCACTCAATTTTTGGAGGTGATGACTATGAGAGAGAAAGCTCCACTCTCCCTTCAATGGAGGAGAGAGAAAGTGAGAAAGAGAGGTCATTCATGGCCTAGGGAGGCCAAGAGCCTCTCCACTCAATTCTCATGGATGGATTCATCTCCTCTGGTTAGTTAGGAGAAGACTAGAGGGTTTTCCCGACCATGGCAGTGACTAGGGAGGAGAATTTTAGTTAGCCGAAAACCTTCATGGCCATTAATGGTGCAATCAAGTCATGGCCTCTCCTCTCCCCCATCTGAACATTTTAAAAGCTTCACTAGGTCCAGAGCAGTCGTTTCCACATTTCCTTTGAAGGAGCGGAGCACTTTGCCTGTATAGTTGCAGAGCACCGAGCGACGCCACCACCGGCCATGGCGATACGGTGATCGGCTCGACTCCAGCCACCTCAGAAGGTCCTATCCCTCGCCTCTCTCTCTCTCAGTGGATAGATCTCTATCCATTTGCCACACGGTTTGGGATCAATTGACGCCAAAAAGGCTAAGTCGAAACTTCGGTTTTGGAGCTTTTAATTCCAAGCCTAAAACTCAATTCTGGTCACCTCTGGCCGGCCTACCACCGCCTATTGTTGGCCACCACCTCAATGAAGGTGGTGGTGGCATTGGCTGGACGGTGAGGCGCCCAGGTGGCCGGGAAATCACCTCCCAAAACTACCCAGGATGGGCTGCTGTGAGCCGTCAGTTTCATGGGGACGATGAACAGATCTCGTCCATCCTTGTGCCAAGATTCGTGGAGGATCAATTAAATATATTTAAATTTAATTCAATCATGTTACATAAAAATGTTGTGAATGTTTTGATTTAATAAAAAATACTTAGAGGCCTTTTCTAGAAAAATGTTTAATATGAAAGTTGTAGCCCTTGATGTCTAGTTTATTTTACAATTTATTTCAACTCATTTGGGCCAGAGGTCTGACCACAACACACAATATGGTGCAGCCTATTCATAGGCTTGATCAGACACTAATCTGAGTGCCCCCAATAAACCAGCCAGGCAAATGCCTTTAAATTTGGACCGTAGGTTATCTATATAGTCACACTCATCATATCCAAAAAGTTGAAATTTTGGGAAAAAAAGTTTCCTAAAGTTTTTGAAAAAATTTAATAATATAGTTATGAACTATTTCAGGTATCTAATGACCTCAAAATCAATCAAAATTTGGTGGATGACCCTTAGGTTTATGATAGGTCCCTAGTAAAAATTTCAGCCCATTTGGGGTTGATTTAAATAGGTTTTTGTGTGACCAAAAATTTGGTCCCCTAAGAGTAAATTAGGGCAAATGTATTCTTGATGGGTTGAGTGGCCAATCCTCATCCAAAAGGGATGAAACTTGGGCCACTGCCTGTTAGGTATTGCATCCACAATAACCAAGATTTGTATGAAGTCACCCTTGAACTAAGATGAATTAATTTTGTATTTGATGCTCTTTTTAGTTGAGTGTTTGCAGGATACAATTGTCAAGGGTAGACCAATGTCAGTCTACAATGAGTCACCAAACACAGGACCATACAATATAATCTCTCATTGTGTGATCCATGGTGTTGACTCATGTGTAGCATCTCTATTGGGACACACTTCCTTTTCAAGCACTAAGGGCATGGGAGAAAAGTTGGATGTTGATTATAATGAAGAAATCATATTTTCAGATTTTCAGAGAAATTCTCTAAGTGTTTTTATCGAGTACTATGTTTTGTACTCGAGAAGCACTAAAGCTTGTTCTCGAGTGAGACTTGTCATTATTTCGAGTTGCAGAAGTAGTTCTCGAGAAAGCTTAATGTTGTTCGCGAGATGGCCTTATGTACTCCAGTACTTCGTGACACCTCTTCTCGAGTTACTTCTGATCCTGACAGAATTGTTTCTAAGTCTTTTTCTTGAGAAGACTAAGTTTATTCTCGAGAAGACTATGCTTAATTCTCGAGATGGAGAAGATTTTTCTCGAGACCTAGACTATTTTTCTCGAGAGCCATACATCTGTTCTCGAGATACTTCTTTATTCTCGAGTACCAGAATGATCCTTCTCGAGAACTAAAATTCATTTTTCTCGAGTACTTCTTTCATTCTCGAGATTGCTGATTTCCACCTCCACATTTTTTCTTCTAAGTTTTTTGTCACGAGATCTTCATTATTGTTCTCGAGAACAAAACTTATTTTTCTTGAGTACAATCATTCTTCTCGAGAACTGTTGTACTATTTCTGAAATTTTTCTTAAGTCCAGACAGACGAATTTTAAAATATAATTAGCGCGTGATCTGTCCACATGGCTATCATTTATTATGATTATGACCGTTAGGTAAGTCCTATAAAAGGACTTATCATAATCGACCAACCGTAGAAAAAAAAAGAAGATGTTGTAAGAAGAAATTCTAAGCATTCTGAATCAGAAATTCACTTTTTAAATCGAGAGCCACCACTATTCATCGCCATTCTTGCTGATACGCTTTCGATCTAGAGATTTAGAGCAAGTGAATCAAAGATCAAGATATTCTACAATCGACAGATTATCTCCTTGATCTTGCTGAGTCTAGAATTTTCAGATCCAGAGATCTAGCCGAGTCTTCTCCAAATTAATTCTGACAGAGCCTCAAAGTTCAAGGAAGAAGAAAGGCTGAAGTTTTTAGATCTGAGAAATTACTGTTTGTATTTCTTTATATTCATTTTATTATTGTAGGAGATTCTTCTCCGAGTGTAGGAGGTTTGTTCTCCGAGTTATTTGTAGCAAGTTTTCTCTTTCGAGTGTAGATCTTGTTTTTGGGATCGAGTTGTAGGTGTTGAAAATTGTGAAGTGAAAGTAGGTGATTGGACTTGGGCAACCTATCCGTGCGGACTACGCAGACAGGTTGGCGGATAGCTAAGTCGGCAAGGCTATTGCAGACGGCTTGCTCTATGGCAGACTCGGCGGTCTGTTCGCGCGGACTACGCGAACAGCAGCGGTGATTTGCCAGGTCGGCTTATGCTTTACAAGCAGTTGGATCCCAGAAGGTAACCGGGCGGTTTGTGACTCTATCCGCGGAGTCCAGCAAGAAGTAGACTGAAGGACTGGAGCTTGACAGACCGGGTTGGCAGAAGCCTTGGTCTTACTCTGGTGAAGCAGAATGTGGAAGCCGCGGAGATCGCCAGTCAGTGCAGACAAGTATTAGAGTTCGTCGGGGCTGGCGGACCGTTTCTAGTGTCCGCCGGTAAATGCGGACTGGCCCTTGTGGCCAGTTGTGTGGACTTGGTTGGTTTTGAACAAAGTCCAGGTTTGGCTCTGTCCGGGGAGATCGCGCAGTGAAGCGCGGACTGCTTCTCAGTCCGTAGAGCTCGGCAGAAGTGTTGTGTGCCTTGATTGCAAGCTTGGAGAATGCGGACTAGAGATTGCGTCCGCAATTGCGTGCGGACAGGAGCTAGGTCCGCTGAGTCCGACAGCTACTTTACTGGCATGGTCGTGGACTCAGGATTTGCAGACTAGAGCAGTTTGCAGGATATGCGGACTGGAGGTATCCGTAGTATAAGCAGACTGGAGCTGTGTACGCTAAGTCTGGCAGTTGCCTTGGAGGCGAGGATGTGGGCTCGGGATAAGCGGACTGGAGCTGTGTCCGCGGATATGCGGACAGTTACTACAGAGTTTGGCTGTGGCGGTTTTGGCTTAGCCTTTGGCGATAAGGCGGACTGGTGTTGTTGTCCGGCCTTGGTGAAGCATAGGCGGACTGGCTATCCTACACCGGCAGCGACAGACTGGTGTGTATCTGCGGTTTTGCCGACATGTGTTCTTGTTGCGGGATATGATGGTGATCCTATCAGCTAGTGCGGTGACCACACTCCTCATCGTGCCTATAAATAGGACTCATGTCACATCAGGAAGAGAGAGTGAATGAACAGTAGTGAGCACGCGATCAGTTGCTGCAGACTGACTTTTGGTATCCGCGCGAGTTGATTGAGTTGACCGGTTTATGCTGTGCAGGTTGTGCGGATAGAGCTAGAAAGCCAGGACTTGGCTCTGATTGCGGTCAGGGACAGTGCGGACTCTGCGATTAAGCAATAGGTGGTAAATAGCAGGTCGCGGACAGTAACCAGATGGTTTTCTCTTTGGCAACTTGTGTTCGAGGTTCAATAAGTCACCTGCTTCAGGCGGCCTGTTCAGTTCGGCTTCGCAGGTTGTGCGGTCTGGCGGCTAGGTGACCTCATAGTTAGGTGGCTTGCAGATCCGTGGTTAGAGCTTAGCTTTGGAATAAGGGGTAGTTTACACTGCCTTGGTTGTGGTGTGGCAACCTCGCGGACTATGCGGACTCCTTAGTGCAGCAGTAGATCCAGCGACTACCTGTTGAGTCCATGCGGCTTGACTTGTGTTGTATTTGTAGTTCTCTCTACTTTCCCTGTGGTGGTTTTGGTGAATCATGTCTCTCCATGTATGTCTCGCCTAGTAAAGAAGATTGCTTGTATCAATAAAGACTCTTGTTGTTGCATGTGTTTCTGGTTGTGACTAACGTAGGTTGAGATAACCCCTGCTCACTCCATGGTCCGAGAAATTTCAACATGGTATCAGAGCAAGGTTGGAGTGGATAAGCAGTGATCAACTGAAGTGGTTGTTACTCTTGTGAAGAGGGAACCAGTGGTAGAACCATGATAGTGGAAGATGCAAGTGGTCTTGGAATTGAACTCCTTATAGAGACGAACTTTGATAGGTGGAAGTCTTGTATGGAGAGCTTTCTTCTTGGTGAGGACCTTTGGGAGGTGGTGTGCGGAGCAGGAAGACAAGAGGTTAATACTGGAAATGCTGAATATATGAGATCTTGGAAGGAAACAAATGCGAAAGTGGATTCTATTCTCAAGCAGGTGATCTCATCGGAGCTCTTGGAGCACATCAGTGTATGTCGGTCAGCTGCGGAGGTTTGGACTTCCCTTGATTGGTTTTTCAATAAGGAGGTGAAGGTTGCTGCTGTTGGGTATATTGGAATTTGTGTACCTGATTTGGAGAAGTCTCACCTAACTCAATGGTATACATCAGGTTGTATTTGATTGTGTATTGAGTTAACTTGTGCAGGCAGAAGAATCCAGAAGAAATTCTAAGTACAAAAGTGTCGAGACAATTGTTTTTCTATTGACACCTTTGAAGGAGCTGTGTTGACACACAGAAGTTAAGTCGACATCAACTATGTCGATACACAGGACTTGTGTCGATACATAAAAGCTAAGTCGACATCGACTGTGTCAATACACAGGACTTGTGTCAACACTCAGAAGCTGAGTCAACATCAACTATGTCGACACTTATAAATTATGTCAACACACTTAGACTGATTGAGCTGACAAGTATAAAGAAGCTACTATGTCGACATCCAGGACTTGGGTCGACATTTAAAGAGGTTGTGTCGACACACAAGACTTGTGTCGACACATTCTACAAAAGATGTGTCAAGAACTTGATAGAGAGGTTGTGTCGAAACACAGGACTTGCGTCGACACATTCTACAAAGGGTGTGTGTCAAGAACTTGATAAAGAGCTGTGTCGACTATTTTCTGAAGTGTGTCGATGCTGATAGTGTTGAGACTAAGTGAAGAGCTGTGTCGATAGTTGCTGATGTTTGTCGATAACACAAAATGAAGTGTGTAGACACTCTGATAATTTTCTCGGCACATACTCCATCTGTGTCGACATATATGTCGCGACACAGTCAGCTGATTCAAATAATTCTAAGTACCAAATCTCAAGACTGAAGACTTGACAGCTATCAGAATGGTCATGGCATATTAGACATGACAAAACTGTTAGATGTCAGTCAACTATCGGACCAGCCGATTACCACTAATGTAAAACTATAAATAGGACAGGGCCTTCAGAGAAGAATCAATCAATCAATCAATAGAAGATAGAGAAAAACTGAAGTGAAATTCTCCAAGAAGATTTCACTGTTTCCAGTACAGCCGGAGATTCTGATTCAAAATCAAAGAAGGAGATCAATTGAAGATTGTAAAACTATTTCAGAAAGGTGGGAGAAGCTGGATCTACTCCAATCAGATTCAACCTAGGTTCTCTATTTCAAGAAGCTTTGAATAAGCTAAGTCAGGTTGAATCAAATCCATACTGCAAGGAACAGTTGGAAGTAGATCCATCAAGATCTGTTCAAGATTCCTTTATCTCTTTATGAGTGAAGGTAGAAACAACTTCTTTATCAAAAATTCCTGTAAGATCTATTCTAGATCTGAGTGTAAGAGATTAAGTTCTCTGAGTTGTAAGCCTATATCTATAAAGGCTGAGTTAGGGCTGTTAGCCTGAGGTAGGAGATTGATTTCTCTGAGCTATAGGCCTGGTGAAAGAGGCTGAGGTAGGGCTTGATTGCCTGAGTGGTAGGAGTGGGGATTCACTCTGAGGTAGGGTTCTTGGAAAGAGCCTGAGCTGCAGTACTTGTTGAAGTGTGAGCTGTAGGAACCATTTTGGGTTATGAGTTGTAAGATCTGAGGATCTAAGAAGGTGGAAGGAAGTTAGGCCGAATCTAGTATACTGCTAGATAGGCGAAGGGGGAAAGTGGATGTACCCATCGTTTGGGGAACCACTATAAAACCTGTGTGTTTGCTGTGTTTGATTATTTGTGTGATGTGATAACAAGATCAAAACTGTGATGTGATAAATTTATTAACTGTCTAAGTAAGAAAATAGAATTGAACCTATTCACCGCCCCTCCCCCCCCCCCTCTAGGTGTTTAGACAATCTTGAATCCAATTCTTTCAAGTGGTATCAGAGCCAGGTTGCTCAAAATAAGACTTAACAGTCTGAGTGTATTTATATAAAGTAATAAGAGAGTCAAGATGGGTTCAGGTGAAAATCACGAAGAACTTGGATCCATGAAACTACCCATTTGCAGAAAAGAAACTTTTGGCATATGGAAAGAAACGATGAGATTGTTCATGGAGGCATCTGATCCAAGAATCTACATCACAGTACAAGAAGGGCATTTCATCCCCATGAAGACATCTATTTTAGATGCAAATCAAAGGACTCCAATGAGCTATTCTCAGATGACCAAAGATGAGATCATCTTAGCCACTTTGGATAAGAGGGCACAGAACATAATAGTGAGTGTCATAGATGATTCTACATTTCAAAATTTAGTCCAGTACAAAACTTCAAAGGAAATGTGGGACACCTTGATTGTCTACATGGAGGGGACTGAAGAAGTTAGAGAGGATATAAAATCCATGCTCAATCAAGAATATGAGAGCTTCAGACAGGCCATGTCAGATAGCATGTGACGCCCCAAAATTCGAAAGAAGGACGAGCAGCGTCAAGAGCCAAGTTTGGGTCTTGGTAAGGGTCACACGGCCTAGGACACGGGCGTGTCTGTGGCCGTGTCATGTTGGGTTCATCGAGAGCCCGGGAAGTCGGCGATTTTCGCTCGACGATGTGTCAAGACAGGGAACACGGCCAGGGACATGGGCATGTCCATGGTCGTGTCGTGTCGGGTTCGTCAAGAGCCTGGGTGGTCGACAAACTGTGCTCGACGATGTGTCAAGATAGTGAACATGGCCTGGGACACGGGCGTGTCCAAGGCTGTGTCGAGCGTGTTCAACGAATTTTTCTGCGAAGTCGACGAAGAGGCAGTCGACGATCATCGATACTTCGAACACGGCCTGAGATATGGGCTTGTCCCAGGCCGTGTCCTTCTCGTGTTGTGATCCGGGCCGTGTAAGGGGATTGAATACGGCCTGGAGCCCAGGCATGTTCGTGTTGGACACGACCGTGTCAAATGTGACACGGGCATGTCAAGTACCCGTGTCCTGCTTTGGGTGTGATGGTTTCGGCATCGATTGGGGAACACAGCCTTGGACACGGCCATGTCACAAGCCATGTTCGACCCAGGTTTTTTGACTTTCAGTTCAGATCGTGGCCGTTCATTTCCTTATTTTGGGATCTGATGGTCCATGGCTGCCCTTGCTGAGTTAAGTCCGGGAATAGGGTATAAAAACCCTCATTCTTCTTCAAACACTAACTTTCTAAGATTTAGGGAAAAAGGAGAGCAAAGAAGAAGGTGAAGGAGAGATTTGGCTGCTGGAGAAGCTTCGGTGCTCCAAATCGTGAGCCAAGTCCAGATCCGTGGAGTCAAGATCGTTGCGAAGGTTTTCATCCGGCTAAGTTGCCATGGCTAAGAAGAGAGGTTGGAAGGTAACGACACTTCTCCTCTTGGTTTTAGGATGCATGTTTAGCATATTTTGTTTCTAGTTTTTGGGCACCAAACTCTCAAATGAGAGGGGTTTGGGTCGCCAAGGTTCAAGAGGGACCTCCGGGTCGATTGAGTCCGTCCCCGGCATGTTTTTTCATTAGAGATCCGCTCTGTTGGTGGATTAGGCATGTTGGGTGAAGCCGTAGTCGCGACCGTGAGTCCGACTCGGTGATGTTGCATATGAGCTTTAAGGATTCGTTGCGGCAAGATGTCGTCTGTGATGTTTGTGATGTTTTCCCTCTTTTCTCGAGTGAGTACGTGTAGTCGGAACCGGATAAGGTTAGCTCCTCAATGGTGGTAGATGGTTTCCTTGGTTGACAAGGTTAGCTCTACATTGGTGGTAGATGGTTTCCTTGGTGCACGGGGACGTTGCAGTACGAATGAGGGATTAGTGTGGGAATGGTTTTTGGATTGTAATGTGCTAAGGCGTGGCTTTGTCTCCGTGGTCGGCTGGCTATCCCATGACGTGCAAGTCATGTATGGAGAGTGTCCCGGCGAGACTAGTCCCCTTCTGTGAGACTTACGAGAATGCCAAGCATGGGGCAATCCCGGGCAATGAGGTCATGAGCGGGTGGGGTCCAGCAAGGCTTCTTAGAATCGATCAGTGTGTTAAATGGAATCCTGACATGAGAAGTTAGAGTTTGTAGGCAAGCCTGGGTCTAAGACCATGAGCGGGTGGGGCCTTGGCAAGAGTTCCGTGTGGTGGCTTGCATGTCGTTGGGGGAATTGCAGTGCCTCCTTTATTTGAGGCTTAATGCTAATGGGGAAATGATGAGTACCCGGATGATGTGATGTTGTGCTAGATGCATATGCGTTAGAGTGCCTTGGGGGAAGCCCAGGTTTTGCATTCATGCTGCATAGTAGGCCCCTTTTCTTTATATGCTCAATAGTAGAGAACGTGCATGTTGTTTGAGACATCCAAGCCTGTTCATTAGTGCTATACTTGTTTTTGTATATTGTATACGAAGTGCTGACTTGTAGGTTGGAGGGGTACCCCGGGGTCCGTTAGGGGCGGTAGGAGGAGATTTGTTTGTTACACAGTTTGAGGTCAGCCTTTGCTGACCCACGTTACAACCAAATTTTACAGGGCAAGGATCGCAAGCAGGAGCTAGCTCACCGGCCAGAAAGGCCTAAGCCTCATGAAGTGTTACCATCCTTGATATGGCTCCACTTTTGTGATTTTGTATGTTGATGTTGTTGTCTTCCGGTATGCATGGCGAGGTAGCTTAGGAGTGCATATGCACTTTGATGTTTATGTATTGTTGGAGATTTGGACTCTCTTTTGTTGTAAGGCCATAAGGCCGTTTCGAGACTCTTGTGGATGTGGATAACTTCTAGTCTTGGTTGATGTTTCCGCTGTGTTTTGCTTATGAGTTTTGAGTTTGGGTAGTTATATCATCTTATAATACTAAAGTTGTGACGTCTATATATTGTGGGTCCCCGGCCGGACCCATATTATACGGTCATTACAGGGGAGGTGTTACATAGCATAGCTATATGCTATGAAAAGTCCTTTAGAATTATCAATGAACTAATGACTTATGGAAGAGCCTTCAGGACCTATGAACTTAATGATAAGTTTCTGAGATCTTTGACCAAAGAGTGCGATACCAAAGTGTGTGTCATCAGAGAAGTGGCCAGACTTGCTGATACTCCACCTTCAACCTTGTTTGGAAAGTTGATGTCCTATGAGATGCAGTTGCTTGCCAGAAAGGAAGAGGAGAAATGCAGTAGGTCTTATGGAAAAGATAAGTCTGTGGCCTTCAAAGTTGAAGCTATAAGAAGGGCAGGAGAAAGTCTCCTTATCCTCCCAGAAAAGTTGCAGATACTGAGTTAGAAAGTTCAGATACCAGCACATCAGATGGCCATAATTTTGATGCGGGGCATGCTGCCTTTTCTAGGCAGTTCCAGAAGCTTCAAAAGAAAAAGAACTGGAGAAGAATGCCTTCCTCTTCTTCTTACTCCAAGGATGACAGCTACAAGGGGAAGAAGAAAACCTCTAAGGAGGAAAGGTATGATACTAAACCTAGTAAACAAACATCTACTAAGATTGTCTGTTATTGTTGCAGTAAGCCAGGACATGTCATAGCAGACAGTCTTGTTAAGAGAAAGGAGTCTATGAGAAAAAGAAACTCCAGTATAAAGGCAAAAAGGAGAAATCCTTTGTGGCCAAGAAGGAGAAGAGCTGGACTGGCCCCTCTTCATCAGAGTCAGAAAATGAAGAGGAGGCTGAGGACTACATTGGGTTATTCTCTGCTGAGGAAGATTCAGTAGAATCAGAATTCTTACTTATGCTAGATGATCTAAATAAAATTGAAGACAGCCAATGTATAGGGCTGATGGCAATAGCAGAGGATGGACACAGCCAGGAGCTGCCTGGTCCAAGTAAGGTACAATCTTCACCTTCTATGTTTGATTATGTTACAAGCCCAGAGTTAGAAGCATCTTTTTCAAAAGATAAAGATGGCTCAGAATCTGAAGGAGACATCAATCAATTGTTTGATGACTATGAAGAGCTCCTGCTAGCCTTTAAGGAAAGTAGGCACCTAGCCAAACAGATGTCAAAGGACAATGCCAGTCTGAAGTTGGCTACCTCAGACTCAGCAAAAGTGCTGGATCTGAAGCTAAAAGAAATCAATAAACTTAAAAACATAACTGTTATTCAGATGGATATTATCACCTTCAAGAACAATCATTTTAAGAATCTTAAAAGTAAACTTCAAAAGGAAAGGGAGCTAGTGGCTAAGTTTTCTAAACCTAGCTCTGTATTACCTTTGATAGATTCCTTTTCTTCCAAAAAGGGTAAGAAGGGATTAGGTTTCAAAGGGAATACAAGAGCTACCTATTCCAAAAGGAAAGGAAATGCTCCAACTCAGCCACTTGCTTCTAAGCCTCAGATATCTTTTAAAAAGGTGGTACAACCTTCTAACAGGTATGATCATGATAGTATCTATGGTCATTATGAGCAAGGTAGAAGAAATGGCAAGGGTGCAAGTGCCTATTGGGCAACCCATGAGAAAACTCAAATGGCTCAAAATGAACCATTTGTGTTTGGTGTACCAGCCCCAACACTCAAGAATAAAGTGTCAGCTGATTTACAAGGTCTGCCAGCTAAATGGCAAGCTAAGGAAAAGTCTATTGGCAAAATAGACTTGGGTATATCTGAAGCTATCAGGAGTATGCTTTCTGAAAAAAAGGCAGCTGCAGGTAGGGTTCAAGATATACCAAGTACTTCTGCTGCCAGACATCTTCCTAAACAAGTTGTGGCTGAAAGACCTAAAGAAAAAGCTGATGTACCAGCAGGATTGAGAGCTGCTAACAACTTTGCAGTAAAGCCAGTTCTCAAAAGAAGGTACAATGTACATGATTGTTGCTGTTGTGGCAAGGTGGGACACTATGCAATTTATTGCTGGCATAATAAGAGTGTCCAGAGAAATGTTGGTGGCTTACCTGTCAGAAGAACTGCAGGTAGGCATGTTCAGTTAAAAACTAACTTGCGCCTAGGACCCAATCAAATTTGGAGTCCTAAGGTTAGATGATATATTTATTGCAGGTAAGTCCAAATGGCCATAACCATACATGGTACTTGGACAGTGGATATTCTAGGCACATGACTGGAACAAGGAACATGTTAAAAGAGTACACTCCTATTCAGAATGGTCCCAAAGTGACCTTTGGGGGCTCAGAAAAAGTTATAACAAAAGGTTTGGGTAAGATAACAAATGATATAGTAACTATCGCACAAGTATCTTATGTGAAAGGTTTGAAACATAACATTATTAGCACAAGTCAGCTATGTGATTTGGGCTATTACATTTCTTTCCTCAAGGATGAGTGTCAAATTAGAAGGTCAAGTGATCAAGGAGTTATCTTGACTGGCACTAGGAGAGGAAATGTTTACTGTCTAGATTTTGAGTGTGAAAGAAAGGACTCTTCTATATATCTAGTTGCAGACGAGAAAGTTTCTCATTGTGTCAAATGGCACAAGCGACTAGCTCACCTAAACTATAAGACCATAGGTAGAATCTTTACTGAAGACTTGGTAAGGAATGGTACTGAAGTTAATTGCATTAAGGAGGGAATTTGTTCAGCTTGTTAAAAGGGAAAGCAGACTAGGTCTTCCTTCCAAATCCTTGAAACCAAGGACTCATTGAGGTGTTTATATCTCCTACGTATGGATCTATTTGGTCATATGCCAATTCATAGTCTAGGTAAGAAAATCTATACTCTTGTGGTGGTAGATGATGTTTTCAGGTTTACTTGGGTATTCTTCTTAAGGAAAAAGTCTGAAACCCCAGAAATCTTCCGGACTTTTGTCAAGCAAATTCAGAATGAATTTAATAGTACTGTGGTCAAGATCAGAAGTGATCATGGGACTGAGTTTCAGTTTGAATGCATGACAAAGTTCTGTGAAGGTCTTGGGATTCATCAAGAATTTTCCTCACCTAGAACTCCCTAGCAAAATGGAATTGCTGAAAGGAAGAATAGAACCTTAATTGAGGCAGGTAGTACCTTATTGAATGACACACTTCTCTCCAGAATATTTCGGGCTGAGGCAGTAAATACTGCTTGTCATGTTCTCAATAGATCTTCAATCACTAAAAGCCACAAAGACTCCCTATGAGATTTTGAAAGGCAGAAAAAAACCTACTTATCCTACTTTAAGATCTGTGGTAGTAATTGTTATGTACTAAACAATGGAAAGTCTCATTTGACTAAGTTTGCTGCCAAGTCCCAAGAAGGGATATTTGTTGGGTACAATAATAATAGAAGGGCATATAAGATCTATAACTTGACCACACAAGTTATAGAAGAGTAAGTCCATGTAGTCTTTGATGAGTCTGAATTAATTAACTGTGAGCTGCCAGGCACTTGTTCTAGTCCTGCAGGCTTAAAAGATAAGATGAACAATCTGACCATCAGGGAAATAATTCAGCAAGCCAAGTGACTGAAGATGATGGATACTATCCAGGGGGAGCTCAAGACTTACAAGCTGAAAATGTAGATCAGTCAGCTGAAGACTTGGAAGATCAACAAGTTGAACAAAGATTACCATTAATCTTAAGACATATAAGAGATCATCCACTCATCAAATTATTGGTGATGCAAGTCATGGTGTAATGGACCAGGAGCAAGATCTTGAACACAGCACTGTGTTCAAGTTTTCTGTCTCAAATAGAACTAAAGAAGTTTGAAGAGGCAATCCTAGACTCATTCTGGATTGGTGCTATACAGGAAGAGCTGAACCAATTCAAATGATGCAAGGTTTGGAAACTAGTTCCCAGACCTAAAGGACATAATGTGATAGGAACCTAATGGATCTACAGAGATAAGTTGGATGAAAATGGAATTATTGTCAAGAACAAGGCTAGGCTGGTTGCAAAAGGCTACAAGCAGAAGAAGGAATAGAATTTGACCAGACCTTTGCCCCTGTAGCAAGGCTGGAAGCTATAAGATACTATTCCTTGTCTATGCAACCTATAAAGAATTCAAGGTCTTTCAGATGGATGTCAAGTCAGCATTCCTAAATGGAGATCTAAAAGAGGAAGTATATGTGGACCAACCATCAGGTTTTGTAGATCCTCACTATCCTGATTATGTCTTTAAACTTAAGAAAGCCTTATATTGGTTAAAACAAGCTCCTGTAGCTTGGTATGAGACATTATCTCCTTTCCTCATTGAGAACAAATTACTCAAGGGGGAAAATAGACAAGACCTTATTCTTGAGGGAATACAAGGGCAAGATCATCCTAGTCCAGATATATGTTGATGACATAATCTTTGGATCCACTGAGACAATTTTTGCAGGAAGTTTGTCAAACTTATGCAAGGGAAGTTTGAGATGAGCAGCATAGGTGAGCTAAAGTTCTTTTTGGGACTTCAAGTAAACAGACTGATGATGGATTATCCATATCCCAGTCTAAGTTCACTAGGGAGTTGATTAAAAAGTATGGCATGGAGACTGCTTCCACCATGAAAACTCCAATGGAACAAGTATGCCTTTAGTCAAAGATGAGGCAGGGAATCTGTTGATGAGTCTTTGTATAGAGGGATAATTGGCTCCTTACTCTACCTAACTACAAGTAGGTCTGACATCATGTATGCTACATGTGTCTATGCTAGATACCGGCATGCCCTAAAGAGTCTCATTATTCTGCTGCCAGAGAATTTTAAGATATCTTAAGGGCACACCAGATCTTGGTCTATGTTACCCTAGGAATAGAAATTTTCTGCTAACAGGCTTTTCAGATGCATACTTTATAGGCTGTAAAGAAGACAGGAAAAGTACCACCGCTACATGTCAATTCCTAGGAGGAAGCTGGTGTCATGGAATAGCAAAAAGCAGACAAGTGTTGCTATATCCACAGCAGAGTCAGAATATATAGTAGATGGAAGTTACTGTGCTCAGTTTCTATGGATACAGCATCAACTGGAGGACTATGACATCAAGATAAGTAAAACTCCACTATATTGTGATTCTAATAGTGTTATATCAATTGCTAGAAATATTTTTCACATATTAGAACTAAGCACATTGAAATAAGGTACCATTTTATAAAGAACTGTTGAAATTTGTGAAGTAGAAGTCGTTGACGGGACAGGCCGGGCGGCCTGGGCGGACAACATTGGCAGACTAGGGGACTGGGCAGACTGTTGTGTGAGGCCTGTGAAAAGTCTAGTGGAAGCCGGCTGTTCTGAGCGGGTTATATGCAAGTAGTCTGCGGACTGTGCGGCTGGTATCTGCGGATAGGGCGTTGGCTGATTGGTTTAACCAAGGAGCGGCCTGAGCGGATAGAGGCTTGCGGACTGGTGCATTTCTCAGTGGCCACAATGCAAGCTTGTGCATTGGTGGTTTGGCTCATGTCTGCGGGAAGCTTGCGGACTAGCATGTCCGCGGTTTGGGCTGTTGCGGACTGGGCTTAGAGCTTGGCTGAGGCCTTGTTGAGCTCTGGTGTTACAGCAGGTGCCTTGCTGTGGAGGTCGTTGGCGGACTGGTGTGTGGTGGAGTCCCGGAGATGGCTGCTGCATTGGGCAGGTGTGCGAGTGCCTGACGGACTGCTGGCGGTCTGTGCTAGGTGTTTGGCGACGAGAGTTTATGTCTGCCATGCTCGCATTGGCCTTTGATGGTTTTGCACTTGGTCACACTCTGTGCCAAGACTACGGTGTCCGCAGTATCCACCAAGTCGCTGTGACCGGCGGACTTGCTTTCTGCCTTTGGTCGTGGACTTGTGGCGGATTATTGAGGCTTGTATCTTGCGGACTGCCTCGGGTTTGTTGCGGACAGCCATTGAAGGGGGTTGCTGTCCTGCTGTGATTGTAAGCTTTGCGGGCTGATGCCTTGTCCGCATAGCTTAGGCGGACTGAAGAGGGTTAGCCAATGTTGACTTGCTCCTGGCGGTTTTCCTTGGTATCCGGCTAAGTCCTTGCGGACTCGACGGACGGTGTTTTGCTATCGCGCGGGCTGGGGTGGTGTCTCTATCTCTAGGGCGGTGACCACACTCCTCACCTCGCCTATAAATAGGCCCCCCTAGCAGGTCTACAGTAACTTGAGTGAACAGTAAGTTTTGGGCAAGGAGCTGCGGTCTCAGTTTGTCTGTCTGCGTGGATTGATTCAGGGCTGACGATTTGCTGTGTGCAGGTCGTGCGGGTAGCTTCAAGGAGCAAGGAGTTTGGCTTTGACTTTGGTCAAGTACTTGGAAGTTGTGCGGTCTCTGCAAATTCAGCAGGAGGTCGCTCTGCGGCTTGTCAACTCTGTTTCAACTTTGCCAGCTTCAATAACCTGTATGCCGGCTTCAGGCGGGTAGGGGGTGTTCCTCAGTTCAGCTTTAGTAGGAGACGTATAACGGTGTGTCCGCGCGGCCTCGTGACTTCGGCGGACTCCGTGGCTATTCGGCGGATTGCAGCTTAAGTTCGGGCGATCTCAGCGGACTCGGCGACCTCGGCGACCTCGGCGGACTCCGGTGCTGTCCGCCCGGCTTGGAGTTTTCTGCTTTCTATCTACAGCTGTCTATACTAGAGAAATCATGTCGCGCTACGAACGTCGCGTTGTAAAGAAGTGAATGTATAAAGGATCTGCTTGTGCTTCCATTGTTCGTTGGGATTAACCTTGTTCCTTGGTTTTTTGCTGGTTCAACGTGAGAACTTGGGTAGTGCGAAGATATTAATTTGGGCGTTTGGGGCTACCTTGCTGGCCACGATGAGAAATTTTAACATGGTATCAGAGGGAGGTTCAGTTGCGTGAGCGGTAGTATACCAGTGTTATTACTCAGGGCTTTAGTGGTGATCAACCTGTGTTGTTGCTCGGAGCTTCTGAAGGGTTGCCAACAGGTGTTGCAATGGAAGGGAGCTTTGCAAGGGGTCTTGGCATTGAACTCTTAACGCCGACTAACTTCAAGAAGTGGAAGTCGTGCATGAAGAGTTATCTTCTTGGCGAGGAGCTGTGGGAAGTCGTCGGTGGTGATGACAGGCAGGAAGTCACGGCTGCGTTCAGTACTACTGAGCAGGTTAGGCTCTGGAGGTAAAACAAATGCTAAGGCGGAGTTTATCCTCAAGAGGGCCGTGTCTCCGAAACTATTTGATCACATCGTTGGATGTGAGTCGGCTGCTGATATTTGGACAACCATTGATGAGTTGTCAATAAGAAGGATGTGGCGCGGCTTCTTCTTCAGTCCTGGAGAATGAGTTGGCCAGGGCAACTCAGGGAGACCTTCCATCTCGAAGTACTTCTTAAAGATGAAGAGCTTGTGTGCTGAGCTGTCGGCACTGGATCTTGATGAGCCTATCTCTGAGGCTAAGATGAAAAGGCACATTATCCGTGACTTGCGGAAGGAGTATGTGGCCTTTGTGACATCTGTTCAAGGGTGGGCTACTCAGCCGTCTTTGCTGGAGCTGGAAATCTACTTGCATCGCAGGAGAGCTTGGCAAGGCAGATGGCTGGAGTGAACCTTAATCAGGAAGACAACGAAGCTCTTCTCTCAGGCAAGAAGAAAAGGATGGGAAGGGAAGAAGAAGAAGGTGCAGGTCCCTGGTGAGAAGGAGACTTCAACTTCATATCAGCCGGAGAGGAGCAATGCTCCTAAGGACTGGAAGAAGAACCTGAAGTGTACCGGTTCATCAGCGAGGGCACTTCAAGCGGGACTGCAAGGTCAAACTACAGCCTGGGCATGCTGCGGGAAAGGAGAAAATAGCTCAAGAAGTGAAGAAGCATAATGGGGGCGGAGCTTTTATGACGGGCACTTGTGTCCGGCCCTTGTCTGCTGAGGACTTCAACGGAGAGTGGATCGTGGACTCCAGGTTGGTCATCACCTCACCGAGACAAGTCGCAGTTTCACCTCCATGCAGGCTTACTCAGGTAATGAAGTTATTATCACTGCTGATAATATTGTTTATGCAGTAGAGAAAGAGGGGGTTGTGTCTTTGGGTAGTGATCATGGGACACTCACGTTCAGGAGTGTGTATCACGTGTCAGGCATGAAGAAGAACCTCTTCTCAGTGACCAATGCGGTGGATGCAGGTTATAACGTTCTGTTTGGGCCAACAGACGTGAGGTTCCTTCGCAACGTATCAGTAGTGAAGGCTGATGTTGCTCATGTAGGGAGGAGGGTGAAGAAATTGTTTGTTCTTGCCACAAATTCTTATGTTGATCGTAAGAGGCAAATGATAGCACTGCTATCTGGCATGAGAGGCTGGGGCATGTTGGCATGGACAAGATGAAGGCAATGGCTAGTAGAAGTTTGGTGAAGGGGTTGCCTTAGTTGTCTTCCTTTGGTGACAGGCATGTTTGCGCGAGCTGTCAATACGGTAAGGCACATCGCCTTCCGTTGATAAATCACAAAACAAGGAGCAAGAAACCATTGGAGTGCATCATGGTGACCTGATGGGACCAACGGTTACTGCCAGCCTTGGTGGAAGCAGATACATGCTTGTCTTGGTTGATGACTACTCAAGGTATACTTGGGTGTACTTCTTAAAGGAGAAGTCGGAAGCCTTCCGTTTGTTTATGGAGTTTAAGAGTTAGTAGAAGGCCGGCTGGCTTGCGGATTAAGAAGCTTAGAACTGATAACGGGGGTGAGTTTGTTTCCTCCGAGTTTTCTAACTTCTGCAGGAAGCACGGGATCAACGAGAGCTTACTTGTGCTCACACTCCACAACAAAAGGGGTAGCAGAGCGGAAGATCCGTCATCTGACGGAGACCTGCAAATGCTGTCTTCATGCGAAAGATATCCCAAGGTCTTTTTGGGCGGAGGGGATGTCTTGTGCTGCTTATGTCATCAACCGGATGCCACTCAGCCCTATCAACATAAAGACTCCTATTGAGTTGTTGCTGAAGTAGAAGCGAGTGTGGGACACCTTCGGGTGTTCGGTTCAACTTGCTACGTGCATGTCCCGGATGCTTTACGGACTAAGCTGGATGCGAATGCAAGGAAGCTTGTCTTTGTTGGCTACGATGAGCGGAAGAAGGGATGGAAATGCATGGATCCTGTGACGAAGAGTTCGTGGTGTCAAGAGACGTTGTCTTGACGAGCTGACGTCATATGGAGGTGGCTCGGTTGAGCTAACCGGAAGTAGCAAGGTTGATGAAGCACCGATGGTGGCTGCTGAAGGCTTGGAGAGGAGCTTGTGTGTTTTACCAGCAGCTCCTGTTGCTTCTCACTCCGAGGCTGAGCTGCTGGCTCAGGAAGCAGGGGGGCTCTGCTCAAGCTTGCCCCAGGTAGGAGTTGAGCCCGAAGTAGCACCGGAAGCAGTGAGCAAGGAGCCGACCCTTTGGAGATCGAAGAGGGTTGTTAAACCACCGGCTCGGTACTGTGATGGGAATGCAGTGAGCTTTTTGTCTCTTCTTCTTTGCAGGTCCTCTGGGATGAGCGAGAGCCTGCGAACTTCAACGAGGCCACTGGAGTGAAGGAGCGGGAAGGTGCATGAAAGAAGAGATTGATGCTCTGAAGAAGAATGAAACCTGGACCTGGTGCCCAAGGTTGATGGCATTACTCCGATTACTTGCAACTGGGTGTATAAGTTGAAGAAGAAGGCTGATGGGAGCATTGATAGGTTCAAAGCTCGCCTGGTCGCTAGAGGATTCTTACAACAGTATGGAGAAGACTATGAGGAGACATTCAGTCAGTTGCGAAGATGACTTCAGTTAGAGTGATGATCGTCTTGGCTGCTAGCAAGGGATGGAGGTTGTGGCAACTCGATGTGAAGAATGTCTTTTTCTTTACGGAGAGATTGACAAGGACATCTTCATAGATCAATCGCTTGGTTTTGTCTCTGAAAAGCATCCGAACTATGTCTGCAAACTCAGGAAAGCTCTCTATGGGTTGAAGCAAGCTCCTAGAGCTTGGTATGGGAAGATTGCAGAGTACTTGCAATTATGTGGATACCTTGCTTCCAACTCAGATCAAGCTTGTTCATCAAGAAGAAGGGGAGCTACAAGTCTTGGTCCTGCTGTATGTGGATGACATGATCATCACAGGGAATTCGGAGGGGGAAGTAGCAAGGCTCAGGGCTGAGCTTGCTATACACTTCGAGATGAAAGACTTGGGAGAGTTGCATCACTTTCTCGGTCTTGAGGTGGAGAGGAAGGATGCGGGATTCTCATTAGCCATAAAGGGTATGCGGATCGCATTGTGAAGCGGTTCGGCATGGGCGAAGGAAGAAGTGCTCTACTCCACTGGAACCTGGGCTGAAACTTCGACGAGATGAGGGAAGGGTTCTTCATGATCATATGGTGTTTAGGGCTCTATTGGGAGCTGATTTACCTGACGATTACAAGGTCGGACATTGCTTATGCTGTTGGCCGAGTAAGTCGATTTATGGCTGAACCAAGGAAATCTCATCTAGTGGCGGCGAAGGGTATTGGAAGTATGTTAAGGTGACTTCTGACATGGGACTCCTCTATGGGAGGGACTCAGAGTTTGCGTTTCTTGGGGTACACGATGCTGACTATGGCGGTGATTCGGATGATCGGAGGTCTACTTCAGTTATGTGTTCACTTGTGGTTCAGCTAGCATCTCGTGGTGTAGCAAGAAGCAGGACTCGGTGTCAGTCTCAACTACAAAGCAGAGTATAAGGATTCTGCTTGGTTGCTCGGGAAGCCATCTGGTTGAGGAGGCTTATAGAGGATGTTCATGAAGAAGTGCAAGGGCCAACTTTACTCCGGGTGACAATAAGAGTGCTCTCAAACTGGTTAACAATCCAGTGTGTCACGCCAGGACCACAGCATATAGAGATAGATCACCACTTCATCAGGGAGAAGGTGTTGGAGGTGTCTCTGCTGTGTCGGGCATGTTCGGAGTGAAGATAATCTTGCTGACATCTTCACGAAGCCACTGCCGAAGGGGCCTTTTGAGCGCTTGCGTAGCTTGCTGGGCTTGGTCACCACTTCCCACTTCAAGGGGAGTGTTGAAATTTGTGAAGTGGAGTGGTTGATGGCGGGGACAGGCCGGTCGCCTGGGCGGACAGCGTTGGCGGACTAGGCGGACTGGGCGGACTGTTTGTGTGCAGCTTGGTGGAAAGTCTAGTGGAAGCCGGCTGTTCTGAGCTGGTTATATGTAAGTAGTCGCGGACTGTGCATCTGGTATTGCGGATAGGGTGTTGGCTGATTGGTTTAACCAAGGAGCGGCCTGAGCGGATAGAGGCTTACGGACTGGTGCATTGCTCAGTGGCCGCGTTGCAAGCTGTGTCATTGGCGGTTTGGCTCATGTCCGCGGGAAGCTTGCGGACTGGCGTGTCGCGCGTTTGGGCTGTTGCGGACTGGGCTTAGAGCTTGGCTGAGGCCTTGTCGAGCTCTGGTGTTACAGCAGGTGCCTTACTGTGGAGGTCGTTGGCAGACTGGTGGGTGGAGTCCGGGAGATGGCTGCTGCGTTGGAAGGTGTGCGGGTGGGTGATGGACTGCTGGCGGTCTGTGCTAGGGGTGTTGGCGGACGAGAGTTTATGTCCGCCATGCTCGCATTGGCCTTTGATGGTTTTGGACTTGGTCACACTCTGTGTCAAGACCATGGTGTCCGCAGTATCCGCCAAGTCCACTGTGACCGGGCAGAACTTTCTTTCTGCCTTTAGTCGTGGACTTGTGGCGGATTGAGGCTTGTGTCTTGCGACTGCCTCAAGTTTGTGCGGACAGCCATTGAAGGGGGTTGCTGTCCTGCTGTGATTGTAAGCTTTGCGGGCGTGATGTCCTTATCCGCATAGCTTAGGCGGACTGAAGAGGGTTCGACAATGTTGCCTTGCTCCTGGCGTTTTCCTTGCTATCCGGCTAAGTCTTGCGGGACTCGGCGAACGGTGTTTTGCTATCGCGCGGGCTGGGGTGGTGTCTCTATATCTTGGTCAGTGACCACATTCCTCACCTCGCCTATAAATAGGACCCCCTGGAAGGTTACAGTAACTAGGAAACAGTGAACAGTAATGGGTTGGCAAGGAGCTACGGTCTCAGTTTGTCTGTCCACATGGATTGATTCAGGGCTGACGGTTTGCTGTGTGCAGGTCGCGCGGGTGTAGCTTCAAGGACAGGAGTTTGGCTTTGACTTTGGTCTAGTACTGGAAGTTGTACGATCTCTACGGATTCAGCAGGAGGTCGCTCTGCGGCTTGTCAACTCTGTTTCAACTTTGCCAGCTTCAATAACCTGTCCGCCGGCTTCAGGTGGGTAGGGGGTGTTCCTCAGTTCAGCTTCAGCAGGAGACGATATAATGGTGTGTCCGCGCGGCCTCGCGGCTTCGGGCGACTCTGTGGCTATTCGGCGGATTGCAGCTTAAGTTCGGGCGATCTCAGCGGACTCGGCGACCTCGGCAGTCTCGGCGGTCTCCGGTGCTGTCCGCCGGCTTGGAGTTTTGTGCTTTCTGTCTACAGCTGTCTATACTAGCGAAATCACGTCTCGCTACGTATACCTCGCGTTGTAAAGAAGTGAATGTCTAAAGATCTGCTTGTGCTTCCATTGTTTGTTGGGATTAACCTTGTTCCTGGTTTTCCGCTGGTTCAACGTGAGAACTGGGTAGTGCCGAAGATATTAATTTGGCGTTTGGGCTACCTTGCTGACCACGCTGAGAAAGTTTAACAAGAACATGTAGAGAAAGATGACTATGCTTAGAATTTATTTCTACAGATACTCAAGTAGCTGATATATTCACTAAACCTCTAGATGAAACTAAATTCAATTACTTTAAAATTGAATTAGGCATGCTAAACTTGGAATAGAATGGTAAATATGACTAAGTAAATTAGTGTCGACACATAAAGAAATCGGTGTAACACACTTAGTAATTGATGTCGACACATAAGGAAAATTCTGTCGACACATCAAGAAGATTGTGTCGACACTCAGAATTGGTGTCGGACACATAGCTTTCCTGACACTTAGATATTGGTGTCAACACATACAGTCGTATGTGTCGACACACAGAAATTAGTGTTGACTCTTAAGGTTGTCTGTGTCGACACATCGCAATTGGTGTCAACACATAGTACTGGAAAAACTTTAAATTCTCTGTCGAGATTTAGTACTCTGTGTAGACACAATCCAAACAGTGTCGACACACTAAGCTAATTTACGCCCGCCTTTTGACCTTCCTTATTTAGAAAAGAATAAATAGGTGGAAACAAAACCTTCTCGGCTACACTCTCAGAATTCGAGACCAAACCATTTGTGTCGACAAGAACTTCATCTTTCTTCTCTTCAATCTATTTCTCTCTCTCTTCTCTAATGGCGCCAAAGATGGACAATAATGTCAACGAAGGCTATGAGCTAGTCGGGGGGGCTTCACTACTGCCGCACCGAAATCAATATGGTTGTTAACCTAATCAGGAATCCAAACTGGAGTATTTAGTCTCTGAAACAACCAAAATCTGGAAGAAAGAGGTTCTTGAGTTCTACTCAACGCAACATTGAACTCGAAGGGCAACAAGATCAAATCCACTGTACATGGCGAGAAGATCAAAATCACACCCAAAATGCTGAGTAAAACAACTTCATTTCCAAGGGTAAAAAGACGAGACAGAAGTTGATTCTGCTTTAACTTCTGAAGCCCTAAAATGGTGTGGGTTGGCCGCAACAACTCATATTGGGTCGTCATGACAAGGAAATGGATCAATCCCAAGGAAAATTCCTTTCTGAGATTATTGGAAAAGTAGTCCTCTACAAAACTGGGGGACATGATAGGATCTCGTCCTACATGTTCAACCTTATGACCAGAGTCATCTCAGGTGAAGACTGACTGGAGTTCAGTACTTTTCAATAAGATCAAAGAAAGCATCAAGAAACCAATCCTGGGAAGGATACTGTCTCTGTATCTCACTGACAGCATCCCAGAGGGATCCATCAATCTAAAAGTGCGAGTTAGATCTGAAATACTCTAGAGTTGGGTGAATAGAGTATTCTTACAAAAAAAAAATTTCTTAACAGCTATTACAGCTATTGCTGTAAATTAAAAGTGCAGAAGTAAATATAGCTAGCACACAATAAACCTAAAGCACAAGCACAGAATAACACAAGAAAAGAGGCAACCAGACGACATAAGATTTTATAGTGGTTCCCTAACCTGGGTATATCCACTCTTCTACCACCCTTGGTAGGAATCCACTCAGATTTTTGAACAGGTGCCTGACACCAATGAGCTTTTGATCAGGTGCTTAAAAACCAACCCAAGTCTTTGATCAGGAGACTTGCAACCAGGAATCACTTTTGAAGGAAGATGACAACCCTTTATACAGTTGGGGTGAGAGATGATTTTGTCTTCTCTTTCTCAATATACAACTGAGAAGACTGTGGATTTAATTATAGCTTATGGCTCCCCTGAGATGTAAATGAATCAGGGAAAAACAGGAGCTAAGCTTCAGGGTGATAGGTCTTCAAACTGAATTCTTGACCAGCAATAATCTTCAAGAACTTCTTTGATAGATGGAACTGATGTTGTACTTTTGAAGTATCCTAGAGTGCTTGAAGAAAGAAGACTCTAGATATAGTTATTGTTGTTCTTCTTCTTCAGGTACTGATGAGCTTCTGGTCAAGGGCTTCTCTGTATCAGAGAATGCTTCTTGTTGACAGAGCAGATTGTTCAAGACTGAATATTTTTCTATGTCTCTGTAATCTCTGTATGCTTCAGAGTATACTGTGCTCTGTGTAAAACTTTTTTTTAATGATCCTTGATTCATGTCTTTTTTTATTCTCTTCTTTTCTTTTATATTTTCTGTCGAAATCTGTGTTTCAAAATTTGAATTCTTTTGCAATTAATGCTGACAGCCTTGAGAATAAACGACATTGATTTATTTCTCCAACTGTCCCATGGAAAATGACAAGCAATAATCCTGGAGAAGACCATAATTAATGCTCCTTCTAACGGTTACATTCAGAGAATGTTAGAGCATTAATTACTCGGGAATTATAGCATTAGAGTGGGGACAGAAGGCTGGAAATAACTAAGTCTGGAATCATCGAACAGATATAGAATTCGTCGAGCTGAGTCTGCAGCTGTCGACCTAATGACTCTGTTCGTCGAGCTGAGTTGCAGATTGTCGAGCTGGAGACTGAACTGCTGTCTCTTTTGAACTTTGCCTATTCTGTCTGAAGTTCGTCAAGTTGGTAAATGTGTTCGTCGACTGGAGTTCAGCAACTATTCTGGAGTTTCAAATATTCTATGTGTCGACACAATTACTCCTGTATGTCGACACAAGTCTTCTGTATGGTGTCGACATAATCTTTCCAAAGTGTCGACTGATGATCTGGGTGTCGACACAAGTTCTTCTAGTGTCGACTCAGTTGGTGTCGACATGTATTCTGAGTGTCAACCCAAGTCTTATGGTTCCAGAATTTGTGGCAGCGAACTGAATTCATCGACCTGAGACTAGAGAACATAGTCTTGACAGAGTGCTGTAGTAGTCCAAAGATTCATTGACCAAAGTATAGAGTTCGTCGAGCTGAGAACTAAGTTCGTCGACTGAGAAGATTCTGGACTTAGAAAAATTGATAAATTCTAGCATCAGGATGGTGAAGTAGAGAATCCAGAAATCATTGACCAGAGAACTAGGTTCGTCGACCTGAGTCTAGAGAACAGTCTGGACTTAGAATTCTGAAGGTGGAGTCCAAGGATCGTCGATCTGTGACTGAAGTTCGTCGAGCTCAGCTCAGAGAATATTTCTCTAAGATCGTCGAGCTGAGAATGACTATCGTCGACCTGAGTTCGACGAACGTCGAACTCATTTTACTTAGTTTCTTGAGAAATCTCTGAACTATGGAAAAACTCTAAGTCTTGAGTCTCTGGCAGTCTGATGATGGCTTGTCCATGTGATGTTGTTACTAAGGACTTGGCCTAGACTCTAGGACACAACTATGACCCTGGCTATACATGTTGGGTCACATCATCCTAGCTTAGTGAACCTAGCCCAAATCAAACTAGGGATCCAACAATCTCCCCTATTTGGGTGAGGTCACTAATAGACTCAAAATAAAAACATAAAGTAAACAAAGCAGGAAAAACATATATCTGGTAGAGATAATTAACACAGCAGATATATTTACACAAGAGCTTTGTTCAGACAATATGAAACAGTTTAAGAGAGAAAAATAGAAATAAAATAGTTCAGATTTCATTTCTTCTGCTTCTTCTCCTGATGCTTTACATCCTTGTCCTTGTCTCCTGGCTTGGTAAATATTATTTCCCTGTTTGGATTTGAAGCTTGTTCCACAGTCATTGTCATGTCAGCAGCCCCTATAATCTTCAGAGATGTAGCTCTAGGGACCACTGCTTCAGGATGTAATTTCATATAATCATCAACATTAAAAATTTTGTTAGCCTTTTCAAACCTTTTCAGTTCTTCTCTCCTGTATTTGGACATTGTAGTGTATTCAGAAATATCCTTCCCTTCAGCCTTTGCCTTGTTAATCATAGAAAGGCCTACTAGTTCCTGGAACCTGGCCATCTAGCTGTGTTGGCTGTTTCTGGATCTTCATAAGGAACAGGAGGAGAGGTTGATCTTCTAGAACTTTCAGCTTGTTGATGTTGATGTTGTTGATGTTGTTGTTGCTGATGTTGTTGTTGCTGCTGATGTTGCTGTTGCTGCTGATGTTGTTTTCCTGAAGAGTGTTGACTGTGCTGACTGCTACTAGAGGAAGATCTGCCATGATGTCTTTGATAAGTTTGAACAGGGGCAGACCTTTGAGAGCTTGAACCAGGCACCAGCTGTAGGAGGAGGAGGAGGTGGTGGATCTTTTCTATACCTTTTAACTAGTGGAGGAGAGTACCTTCTACTCTTCTTCCTTTCCTTCTGCTGATTCTTAGATAGACACATCCAAGATGGCATCCCTTTATATGGAGTTATCTTTTGAAGAATGTAATAGGGAGTGTCATTGTTTGGGTTAGGATTAGGAGCACGAGGAGGAGCTTTTCTATTCTTTGATACTTGCTTCCTCTTATTTGTATCCTCCTCATCTGAGTCCTCATCCTCATCTTCATCATCATCATTTTCAGAATCCTGAGGGTTATTATATAAATCATTCAAAGCTTTCAAAGCCTCAGCAGAAATAACAGGCTTTTCTAGAGCAGGAGCAGGAGTTTCAATAAGAGTTGGAGGAGAAGCTACACAAGAATCAGAACTAACTGGACAAAGCTTTTAGCTATTGCCTTATTTTTCTCTTCAATATTAGCCAAGATCAGTTCATCTAGATATGACAATGGAGAGTCATCCATGACATAACTAAGAGTAGAAGAAATTTCTGAAGGAGTTGGAATAACTATGGGCTTAGGAACAACAAAACTATCACTGAGTTGATGTGCAACTTGTGGACTTACTGGAGATATATATGGTACAATAGCCAAGTATAGTTTAGCAGTATATTCTGCTGTAAGATATCTCAAAACTGCAAATTTAAATTTTTCAACAAATTATCTAAATCAACTATGGGATTAATGATGAAATCACCACCAGTAATTTTTGTCTCAGAGACTGACTCTTCCAAGTCCATGTCAGTATTAATAAAATTAATGAAATCAAGATCATATGTATCAATATACTCTGTACAGTCTGCTGCTACTATTTCTGCCTCTGCTACTGGAGTGCTACTGTGGAACTACTGCAGCTACATCATCAGACATCTCCCCCTGCATGGTTTCAGTAAGACCTAAAGCCATGCCCCTGACTGAAGATGGGGCAATAGTGAGGGCAGTGATCTGTGCAAATAGAGTAGTAATTGAAGTAGCAAGAGGTGTAATAGCCTCTACTATTAGGGTTTTGAGAAGGGGAGTGAGGAGGAAAATGATAGAAGTAATTGTGGAGGTGTCCAATGGTGGAGTGGTAGATGGTGTTGTAGAAGGTGTAGAAGTGGGAACTGTGGGAGGGATAGAAAGTGGAGCATCTAGTATGTGAACGTCTGGAGGGGATGCATGTTGAGGGATGGTAGATGTTGATGGGGATGGATGGGTGGAATCTTCCATGTGGGTGATTGGAGGAAGAGGGGAATTGGGAGGTGATGGTGGTATGTTGAAAAATGGTATGGAGGATAAATGAGGAGGAAGTGGAGATGATGGAGGAGTTGGTGCTGGTGAAGCATGTGGAGATTCTGGTGGAGTAGGAGGTTGAGTAGGGGATGATGGAGGTGTGGAAGAGGGATGTATTTGTGTTGCTGGAAGGGGGCTGGAAGAGATGGTGGTGTTGGATGAATCTCTTCAGTAGGTTGGGGAGCGGCTTTAACAGCCCTGGTGCCTTCAGAAGTTGGGGTGGAAGAGGTAGAAGCCTTGGATGTCTTAGTGATGGTCCTCTCCCATCTTCCAAACAAGGTACATGTAACCCTTTTGCTGGCATTAATGAATACGGTATGGGAGACCAGTGATTCAGTAGCTTTTCATGTAAAAAGATCCCTACGATCCTTCCAAAGCAAACTTCCTTTTTATTGTTTTTTCTTCTTTATCAGATCAAAAAGAATCTGTGCCGAATCCACCAGTTTCTTATTTATGATTGCACACATGACTAGAAACTGGTGTCGGGTGATGTCGTCATGGGCAGTATGTTTTCCCAAGCAAAACATTTCCAACCAAATCTGCCAAAAACTTATAAGTGGAAGAGAGGCGTTTCTTCAATAGTTTATTAGGTTATCTCCAGTATAACCCATTAGGCCCAGCATCACGTCAGACTCCTCTATTTCAATCTCTAGTTTCTCTTCTCCATTCCTTAATCCAAAAATTTCAGATAAAATTGCGGGAGTTAAGGAGACTGGGTTACCCGCAATGGTGCCTGTCATGGTATTCTCCTCTGTTGGCGATAGGGTGTAGACCATTCTCTGATTTCAGTACTGTGTAGTTTGATTCTTGTTGACATCAAGTTTTGAGTTCTTGTTCTTCAAGTAGTTCCAGAATGTAAAGGAATATGGGATCAGAATGCTAAAACGAATCAAAATCCACATCAAAACCTGTATCGAACTTCATGCCTGCGAGAATGCTTGCCTGAATCGCCATGGAATCACCTGCAAGAGAGACACAAAAATGGAGATCAAGTGCAAAGGAACAGAAAGCGCAGGACGGAGGTCGAAGAAAACCTAAATATAGAGTTTTCAAGAATATGAATCGACAGACTTCATTCAACGAAAAAAGAAATAATTCTTTGAACTGAGTTCGACGAAATAATTTTGAATGAAATAATTCGTCCATCTTATCCAGAAGAATTGAAGACAGTTAGTCGAGCTCCGTTCGATGAATATCTTCTGAAGCAAGCTCGTCGAACTCCATTCGACGAAAATTGTTTCACTCACAGAGAGTTCATCAATCTCCGTTCGACGAATAGCTCTCAAACTTTCCCCGGTTCATCGAACTCCGTTCGACGAACTTTGGAAAATTCATCGAGTGTAGATAGAAATTAAATAAAGTCTTCTACATTGATCATTCCAAGTTGATTTACAAAGAACATATGATTTCTCTCATCCAGAGGTTTGGTGAATATATCAGCCCTTTGTAAATCAGTGTAGATATAGACAAGCTTGATTTTATTTTTGTCTACACACTCTCTAATGAAATGATGTCTTAATGTCAATATGTTTTGTCCTACTATGGTGAACTGGAATTTGGGCTATGGCTATAGCACTTGTATTATCACAGAGTAGGGTTGAATTATTTAAGTTGAACCCATAATCTAGAAGTTGATTTTGTATCCAAAGCATCTGTGAACAACAGCTGCATGCTACAATATATTCTACTTCAGCAGTTGAGGTTGACACTGATGTTTGCTTTTTAAAAAACCAAGATACTAATCTCATACCCAGGAACTGGCAAGTCCCTGAAGTACTTTTTTTTATCTACCCTGCATCCAGCAAAATCAGCATCAGAGTATCCAGTTAACTCAAATTCTGATTCAGCAGGATACCATAGGCCTAGATTAGGACAACTCTTTATATATCTCAAAATCCTTTTTAGTAAAATTAGGTGAGATTCTTTACGGTTCACCTGGAACCTAGCACAAAGACATGTGGCAAACATAATATCTAGCCTACTTGCTGTGAGGTATAATAGGGACCCAACAATGGCCCTATAAAGTTTCTAATCCACAGGTTTCCCTAGTACATCAGAGTCTGCAACAGCATTGGTAGCCATGGGTGTTTTCTATGCTGAGGCATCAACCATCCCAAACTTCTTTAAAAGTTCTTTAACATATTTTGCTTGAGAGATGAAGATGCCATCAGGGAGCTGCTTCACTTGGAGACCAAAGAAGTAGGAAAGCTCACCCATGCTACTCATTTCAAATTTGGAATGCATGAGGTCAGAGAACCTCTTGCATAATTTGGAATCTGTAGAGCCAAATATAATATCATCCACATAGATTTGTACTAATAAGATTTGGTCCTTATGACGTCTAGTGAAAAGTGTTTTATCTACAGTTGCTCTTGTAAATTTATGCTCTAATAGAAAACTATCTAAGGTCTCATACCAAGCTCTTGGAGCTTGATTTAGACCATAAAGAGCCTTATGCAATTTAAAAACATGAGAGGGGTAAGTTGGAGAAACAAAACCTTGAGGTTGTTTTACATAAACCTCTTCTTTTAGCACTCCATTTAGAAAAGCACTTTTCACATCCATTTGGAAGACCTTGAATCTCTTGTATGCTGCATAGGCAAGGAATATTCTTATGGCTTCCAACCTTGCAACAGGTGCAAAGGTTTGATCATAATCAATTCCTTCTTCTTGTCTATATCCTTAAGCAACAAGCCTAGCCTTATTTCTCATAATGATTCCTTGGGCATCCAGCTTGTTTCTGAAAACCCATTTGGTTCCAATAACTGGGTAGTTTGTGGGGTCTTGGAACCAAACCCAAACTCTACATCTCTCAAATTGATTTAGTTCCTCCTGCATTGCAAGGATCCAGTGGGGATCCTGCTCAGCATCATGGATGGATAGAGGTTCAACATGAGAGAGAAAACAAGCATGCATCAAATCTTGGGTGAGTTGATGCCTTGTCTGTACACTTGCTGATATGTCTCCAATCTCTTAAGATCTGGGGTGATCCCTAAGTGTGGAAAATCAGTGGGTGGAGTTGGTTGTGCAACAGTATTTGGAAGTAATTCCTCCTGTGGAATTGTATTTGCTATTGGTAGAGATTCATTTTTTTCAGCTTCTTCTTCTTAACTTTCTTCAATGGCTTGTGGAGAGGGATGAGTTGGAACCTCTTGGGTGAGGTTTAGTCCATCCAAGGTCTCACACAAGTGGGTTACCTGCAAGTTGATATTGGTAGAAACTTCTTTCTCCTTTCAATACATGTTAGTCTCATCAAATGAAACATTAATGGACTCTTCAATTTTTAATGTTGATTTATTAAAAACCCTATAGGCCTTGCTTACTTGGTAATATCCTAGAAAAATTCCCTCTTCAGCATTAGCCTCAAACTTTCTATTGTATTTTTTGTTGTTGTTATGAATGTAACATAAGCATCCAAATACTTTGAAGTAGTTGATTTTAAGCTTCTTCCTCTTTCAACAATTCATAGGGAGTCATGTTCTTTAGTTTGTGAATTAGGCTCCTGTTCAGGACATAATTTGTTATGCTTACAGCCTCTGCCCAAAAGGTTAGGGACATGTAAGCATCTGCAAGCAATGTACCTACAGCTTCAATGAGTGTCCTATTTTCCTTTCAGCTACCCCATTTTGTTGGGGTAGTTCTAGGAGCTGAGAAGGAATGCTTGATACCTTCCTTCTCACAGAACTCATGCATAAGAAGAGACTCAAACTCTGTGCCATGATCACTTCTGATCAATGTAACATGAGTAGAGAACTCAATTTGTATGGTCCTGAGAAAAATCTGTAAGAACCTTGAAGGTATCTGACTTAGATCTCAGAAAGAATACCCAACTGCACCTGTAGAAGTCATCCACTATAACCAAAGTGTAGGATTTCCCTCCTAGGCTTTGTACAATAATGGTTCCAAAGAGATCCAAATGTAGCAAGTACAAAATCCTAGGTGAATCACTCTTATTAATAGATTTAAAACTAGTTTTAGTTTGCTTGCCTAATTGACAAGCCCTACAGAGACCTTCCTTCTTGTAGGGACCAGAAGGTAGACCTTTAATAAGGTTGTGTTTAGATAGCCTAGCAATGTTTTTCAGATTTACATGACCAGTCTTTTGTGCCATAAGTCATTCTGATTACTAGTTAAATTAAGTAAACATATATCAGTTTTGGCAGAAAGAAAATTTACTAAGTATATGTTGTCTTGTCTATTTCCAATTAAAACTGTTTGGTTGTTTTTATCAATAATAGAACAAGTGGATGGGTTAAAGTATACATGATAACCATCACCACATAACTGACTTATGGAGATGAGGTTATGCTTGAGTCCACTTACATATGTCATCTTTTTGAATGTGACAGCTCCTATTCTTACTTCTCCAAATCCTTCTGACTGACCACATTTGGAATCACCAAAGATAACCTTTGCCCCAGCTTGGACTTGTAGTTGGATAAGATGTCCTTGCTGTCAGTCATATGTTTGGAGCAGCCACTATCCTGGTACTAAGTTTGATTTACCCCTGGACAGCTCTTCACCTACAATAGAAGACAGTTAATGGTTTTTGACCCAGGTTACCTTGGGTCCTTTGTATTGCTGATAAGAGAAGCTAGAAATAACAAAGAATTCAGGTTGGAATTTGTATCCTAGGGGGTGATATCTCCTAGGTGGTATGATCTAGTCAGCTAGTGGATTAATGGTTTCTTAAAAATATTTAAGTTGTTGTTGGAACTATAGTTTTGATTAAGTCTTCCTGGGTTTGACGAATTTTTGTAAGTTCGATGACCAGAGTTCGACGAATTGGGTTGAAATCTTCGATCTCTGCCCAGAGAATGAACATGTTCATTCTCTTTGCCCCACGTTCGTCGACTTCTACTCGACGAACCATACAGAGTTCGTCAATCGCAGTTAGACGAATAAATGTAACTATAGTTTGCGTTCAGAGTTCGTCGATCTGGGTTCGACGAACTGGCCCCATTTCGTCGATCTGAGTTCGACGAAAATTGCTGAACCTTGTTTTTACTAGGTGTTTTCTGGTTTTTGGTTTTCTGTCCTACTGTCTTAGGGATCATTTATACTATTTGTTTGTCTTCTACTGTTTCTTTCCTTTTAGCAGATACAAATTTTATTGGGGTTGATAAAATGTTCTTCCTGATAATGGGGGACAAACCTGATGGAGCACCCAAGCCTTGTTTGCCATTAAGTCTGGCATTAACAGTACTTGTGATATCCATCAGCTAGAGGCTTCTCCCATTGAGAGTTTCCTCACATTGTTTGGCCTCACAAAGCTCAGTTTTTAGTGAAATTATTTTTTCATTTGCTAAAGTTAATTCATCCTTTAACCTAATGTTTTCAGATTGAACATCCTCTAAGTTTCCTAATTTTTTCCTAAGAATTTTAATTTCTTTTTCAAAATTAATCAAATCTATGCACATTAACTTGAAATCAGATTTAAATATTTCAGAGCTGTAGTCAAAGGAGGACAATACCTGATCTGCCTCTGATTCAGACACTCCTTCATCTTTAGACTCTTCTTCTTCTGAGTGACTTATGGAGGCATCAATTGCCATAAGGCAAACCTCCTTTGCTCTTGCTTCTTCCTCATCTTCACTGGAGCTTGAAGATGTCGACTCATCTTCTATCTTACTCCAGGTCTCAGCCACAAAGCCCTTTTCCTTCTTCTTGTGCTTGCTGGAAGAGGGTTTGCTGGTGTGCTGTCTTCTGGTTTCCTTCTCTCTTCTCTTCTCTTTCTTCTGCTTCTCTGGACACTCAGAGAGGAAGTGCCCAGGCTTCCTGCATCCATAGGACATAATTTATTTGGTTAGTATCTTGTCATAATTTGGCTTTTCATCCTTTCTTGATGACTTTCTCCTGAAATCCTTTCTGGCCATCTTGTAGAATATTTTAGCAAAGAGACTCATGAGCTCTTCGTTTGATGTTACAGTCTCTATCTCTTCAGTGGCTTTGAAGGCAATACTTTGTTCTCTTTTGGCTACTAGAGGTGTTCTTTGTTTAGCTGCCTCCCTGGTCTTTATCAGCTGTTCATATGACTTCAGTTTGCCTAATAGAGATTCAATTGAAATCTCATTCAGGCATCTGGCCTCCTTGATGGGCCAGATTCTTGTATCCCATGAGCTTGGGAAGCACATCAGGATCTTGTCATTCACTTCAGTAAGAGTGATGTTCTTATCCAAGGTTTTTAGCTCATTGATAATTGAGCTTAACCTATTGTACATATCAAAAACTGTCTCAGCTTCTTCCTTCTTAAAGTTCTCATATAGGGATATGAGATTTGATCTCCTATCCTTTCTCTCATCTGCTGATCCATCCACCATTTGGTTTAGGGAATCCCAAATGGCTTTTGCTGAGGTGCACTCAGCAACCTTCTTGAAGATATCATCTGACATATTTTGTGTCAGGATATTCATAGCTTTGGCATCTGCAATTTTTGCCTTTCTTTGAGTTTCAGTCCACTCAGGTGGTGGAACTGTTGTTGAACTTGTAGGTGTTGCAGAGGTGGATGCTTGTGGGGGACCTGTCAAGATTGAATTGTAGATGTCTTCATCAATGGAATTCATGTACAGCCTAATTCTTGCCTTCCAGATGGCAAACCTATTAAGGTTGCAAACTGGAGGTCTGGTGCTTTCATAATCCTTGTTCTATGCCATGGCTGTGTTTATAATTTAAATGAAAATAAAATAATGTGTAGATCTAACAAAGGATCTTTGGTTCAAGATTTAACTTGTACAACCAAAGGAACCTCCTCTGATACCAATTGAAAGTGAGAGTTAGATCTGAAATACTCTAGAGGGGGGTGAATAGAGTATTCTTACAAAAACAATTCTTAACAGCTATTACAGCTTTTGCTGTAAATTAAAAGTGCAGAAATAAATATAGCTAGCACACAATAAACCTAAAGCACAAGCACAATAAGAATAAAAGAAAAGAGGCAACCAGTCGACACAAGAATTTTATAGTGGTTCCCCAACCTGGGTACATCCACTCTTCTACCACCCTTGGTAGGAATCCACTCAGATTTTTGATCAGGTGCCTGACACCAATGAGCTTTTGATCAGGTGCTCAAAAAACAACCCAAGTCTTTGGATCAGGAGACTTGCAACCAAGGAATCACTTTTGAAGGGAGATGACAACCCTTTATACAGTGGGGGGTGCGAGATGATTTTGTCTTCTCTTTTTCAATATACAACTGAGAAGACTGTGGATTTGATTGTAGCTTATGGCTCCCCCTGAGATGTAGAATGAATCAGGGAAAAACAGGAGCTAAGCTTCACGGTGATAGGTCTTCAAACTGAATTCTTGACCAGCAATAATCTTCAGGAAATTCTTTGACAGATGGAACTGATGTTGTCCTTCTGAAGTGTCCTGGAGTGCTTGAAGAAAGAAGACTCTAGATATAGGTATTGTTGTTCTTCTTCTTTAGGTACTGATGAGCTTCTGGTCAAGGGCTTCTCTGTATCAAAGAATGCTTCTTATTGACAGAGCAGATTATTCAAGACTGAATATTTTTCTATGTCTCTGTAATCTCTGTATGCTTCAGAGTACACTGTGCTCTGTGTAAAACTTTTATTTTAATGATCCTTGATTCGTGTCTTTTTTATTCTCTTCTTTTCTTTTATATTTTCTGTCGAAATCTGTCTTTCAAAAATTTGAATTCTTCTGCAATTAATGTTGATAGCCTTGAGAATAAACGACATTGATTTATTTCTCCAACTGTCCCTATGGAAAAACGACAAGCAATAATCCTGGAGAATACCATAATTAATGCTCCTTCTAACGGTTACATTCAGAGAATGTTAGAGCATTAATTACTCAGAAATTATCGCATTAGAGTGGGGACAGAAGGCCGGAAATAACTAAGTCTGGAATCGTCGAACAGATAGACGAATTCGTCGAGGTGAGTCTGCAGTTCGTCGACCTGATGAAATCTGTTCGTCGAGCTGAGTTGCAGAATCGTCGAGTTGGAGACTGAACTGCTGTCTCTTTTGAACTGTGCCTATTCTGTCTGAAGTTCATCGAGCTGGTAAATGTTGTTCGTCGATTGGAGTTCAGCAACTATTCTAGAGTTGTCAAATATTCTGTGTGTCGACAAAAATTACTCCTGTGTGTCGACACATATCTTCTGTGTGGTGTTGACATAATCTTTCCAAAGTGTCGACTGATGATTTGGATGTCGACACAAGTTCTTCTAGCGTCGACTCAGTTGGTGTCGACATGTATTCTGAGTGTCAACACAAGTCTTCTGGTTCCAAAATTCATCGGGCAGAGAACTGAGTTCGTCGACCTGAGACTAGAGAACATAGTCGTGACAGAGTGTTGTAGTAGTCCAAAGATTCGTCGACCAAATAATAGAGTTCGTCGAGCTGAGAACTAAGTTCATCGACTGGAGAAGATTCTGGACTTAGAAAAATTGATAACTTCTGGAATAAGGAAGGTGAAGTAGAGAATCCAGAAATCGTCGACCAGAGAACTAGGTTCGTTGACTTGAGTCTAGAGAACAGTCTGGACTTAGAATTCTGAAGGTGGGGTCCAAGGATCGTCGATTTGTGACTGAAGTTCGTCGAGCTCAGCTCAGAGAATATTTCTCTAAGATCGTCGAGCTGAGAACGACTATCGTTGACCTGAGTTCGACGAATGTCAAACTCATTTTACTTAGTTTCTTGAGAAATCTCTAAATCTCTGGAAAAACTCTAAGTCTTGAGACTCTGGCAGTCTGATGATGGCTTGTCCATGTGATGTTGTTACAAAGGACTTGTCCTAGACTCTAGGACACAACTATGACCCTGGCTATACATGTTGGGTCACATCATCCTATCTTAGTGAACCTAGCCCAAATCAAACTAGGGATCCAACACAATCTACTGGCACTAAAATTAATCACATGAGGCATATGGACCTTAAGATCTTTTCAAGGTGGGATAGAGTTTTGTCCAAAGAAGACCCAACACCTAAATAACCATCCCAAAAGGTCCATTCTTCAAAAAAAAGTCAAGTGCAAGCTGAGGAGTCCACTAGTGACTCAAAAGAGAGGGTAGTGTTCATTTCTGATGAAGAGAACCCTGACCTACCCAGGAGTCTTTAACCCATTCACCTGGAACTGAAGTTTAGATCTAGGGGAGGCTATTTCTCAGATGACTGTTCCTGAGATAACAGTCCCAACAGAAACTGTGCTTGCAGCTCAGCTTAACAGTGAGACTATCAATCTCACTATAATGGAAGTAGTACAAGAAATCAACATGGAAATAGAACCTTTTGATAAAGAGGCACAGGATGTCCATCTTCCTGATTTTCCAGAAACACTTCAGGCTCAAGACTTAGAGGTTGAAGATGTGCCAGACATGGCAAGTGTCCTCCAGAAGGAGCAAGAAGAAATCCACCCAGAACAACAGCCAATAGATCCACCAGCTATCATAACGATTGAGGGGGAGGCACCAGACCTAGCCCCTAGACTGGTTGAAAATATTCCAGCAACAACAAATGTTCCAACAACAACAATGGAATTTGAAATTTTCTCCAATTCTGAAGATGAGGCAGCAGCCACTCTCCTTAAGAAAGGAAATTAATGGAAATTAAGAAAAAGAGTGTTGGTTATAAGAAGCTTTCAAGGTAGGCTCTTCCTCTACTGCTTCTACCACTGATTTTAGTTCACTCTTAGTACAATTCCAGGTAAAACTTGATGAGCAATGGCAAGCTTTGGAAAAGTATATAGATGAGAGCAACAAAGAGCTAGAATTCAACTTGGCCCAAGATATCAAGTCCCTTAGATTTGAGGTCAACATGCTGAAGAAGGATATGACTGATTGCTTCCACAAGGGAGGAAATGTTGTGGTCTATCTTGCTAAAAAACAACAAATAGTTAAGACTAAAATATATGATCTAGTGCTCAAGCAAGGGATTGTACTTGAAAATCAAAAGAGATTAAATGAGAATTTGATGGAACTCCACACAATCTCTCTGAACAAGATGGATGAACATACTACTGCTCTTCAAGCCACTATGACCACTCAAGTCTCTGCAATAGAAAAACAGATTAAGCTGGACCTGGCAACAGTTTCAACTGCCATTAAAACATCAGAATCTGCCATTTCTTCTCTCCTCAAGAAATTCAAAGATTACTACACCACTGACAACTATCATATCATTGATCAAATCAGATTTCAAAAGAATGACCTTAAAGATCATATAGATAGAGAAGTCATAGAGGGGGAGAGGGTATTAGTCCATGCTAGCTCTGAACATGTCAAATGGGTCACAAATAGCATCAGAGCTACCTTGGGATATCCACCCCTTTGTGATGATAATAATACATCAGAATCTGGAGTTCAAGCTGAGATCAGAGAGGGGGTGCAATAAGAGGTGGCACAAGTCATATATCCCTCTACTAGGTTTGAGGAAATACACTAGGCTGTTCAGAATATGTGCAGCCCTCCACAGGACAAAATGACAGTCATTTGTGAGGAGGTGTAATGGATGATCCAGTACTGCTGAAAGATCAAGAGGTGTAATTATCTAAGAAAAGATTTAGAGAGCAGGCTCAGGCAAGGCCTGATTTTGAAAAATGGAGTCCAACCTCTAGAAGTATCATTCTGACAGCATGGAATGCAGTGGCTGACAATCAGTATGATAGAGGGAAGTGGTACTCTAAGAAAGAATGGGACAAGTATCTTGCTCAATAAGAGAAGATTCATAAATTCAGGAAAGACTTGAAATTTGGGAAAATTCCTGCAAATTCCATAAAGCCTTGCAAGTACTTCCCCAAGCCATTTCATTATTTTGAGAGGCAAAAGTTGAAGGCTGCACAAGTCAAAGCCAAAGATATTAAAGGGAAAATGCCTGCTACTGAGACTGAAGCTGATGTTAAAGCTACCATTCAACCAGGGAAAGGAATAATCATTAAGGAACCTAGTTAAACTTAATCTTAGAATGACTAGCATTTAAAAACTGTGTATTTTTTGATTGTTATTAACAAAACATTAACCTTGTAATTCCATTTTAATTATATGAGAATGAAATTCTGGGTGAATAATGGTTTACATATCTGTGTATCTGGGTTACATATTTTTCTTTATATTATTTCATTTATGAATGTTTGTGTATAACATGATATATGTGTTTCTTAATAAATGTGGTTTGCATATCTAGATATATCACACTTATCATTTTTGTTATATGGTGTATATCATTGACTAAGGGTTATGACTTCTCCAAATAGGGGAAGATTGTTGGGTACATTGGAATTTGTGTACCTGATTTAGAGAAGTCTCACCTAACTCAATAGTATACATCAGGTTGTATTTGATTGTGTATTGAGTTAACTTGTGTAGGCAGAAGAATCCAGAAAATATTCTAAGTACAAAAGTATCGAGAAAATTTTTTTCTATCGACACCTTTGAAAGAGCTGTGTCGACACACAGAAGTTAAGTCGGCATCAACTGTGTCGACATACGGGACTTATGTCGACATACAGAAGCTAAGTTGACATCGACTGTGTCGACACAAAGGACTTGTGTCGACACTCAAAAGCCGAGTCAACATCAACTATGTCGACACTTATAAATTGTGTCGACACACTTAGACTGATTGAGCTGACAAGTATAAAGAAGCAACTATATCGACATCCAGGACTTGGGTCGACAATTAAAGAGGTTGTCTCGACACACAGGACTTATGTCGGCACATTCTACAAAATATGTTTCAAGAACTTGATAGAGAGGTTGTGTCGACACACAGGACTTGCTTCGACATATTCTGCAAAGGGTGTGTGTCGAGAACTTGATGAAGAGTTGTGTCGACTATTTTCTGAAGTGTGTTGACACTGACTGTGTTGAGACTATGTGAAGAGCCGTGTCAATAGTTACTCATGTTTGTCGACAACATAAAATGAATTGTGTTGAAACTTTGATAATTGTGTCGACACATACTCCATCTGTGTCGACACATATGTCTCGACACAGTCAGCTGATTCAAATAATTCTAAGTACCAAATCTCAGGATTGAAGACTTGACAGCTACCAGAATGGTCACGACATATTAGACATGACAGAAATGTCAGATGTCAGTCAACTACCGAACCAGCCGGTTACCACTGATGTAAAACTAAAAATATGGTCGGTCCTTCAGAGAAGAATCAATCAATCAATCAATAGAAGATAGAGAAAAACTGAAGTGAAATTCTCCAAGAATATTTCACGGATTCCAGTACAGCTGGAGATTCTGATTCAAAATCAGAGAAGGAGATCTGTTGAAGATTGCAGAACTATTTCAGAAAGGTGGGAGAAGCTGGATCTACTCCAAGAAGATTCAACCTAGGTTCTCTATTTCATGAAGCTTTGAATAAGCTAAGTCAGGTTGAATCAAATCTGTACTGCAAGGAACAGTTGGAAGCAGATCCATCAAGATTTGTTCAAGATTCCTTCATCTCTTTATGAGTGAAGGTAGAAACATCTTCTTTATCAAAAATTCCTGTATGGTCTATTCTAGATCTGAGTGTAAGAGATTATGTTCTCCGAGTTGTAAGCCTATATCTATAATGGCTGAGGTAGGGCTGTTAGCCCGAGGTAGGAGATTGATTTCTCTGAGCTGTAGGCCTGGTGAAAGAGGCTGAGGTAGGGCTTGATTGCTTAAGTGGTAGGAGTAGGGATTCACTCTGAGGTAGGGTTCTTGGAAAGAGTCTGAGCTGTAGCACTTGTTGAAGTATGAGCTGTAGGAACTATTTTGGGTTCTGAGTTGTAAGATCTAAGGATCTGATAAGGTGGAAGGAAGTTAGGCTGAATCTAGTATACTGCTAGATATACGAAGGGGGAAAGTGGATGTACCCATCATTTGGGGAACCACTATAAAACATGTGTGTATGTTATGTTTGATTGTTTGTGTGCTGTGATAAAAAGATCATAACTGTGTTGTGATAAACTTATTAACTGTCTAAGTAAGAAAACAGAATTGAACCTATTCACCCCCCCCCTTCTAGTTGTTTAGACAATCTTGAATCCAATTCTTTCAGCTGCAGAGGATGGTCCTTCTACTTCATATATGCAAGAGAGGAGTGGTTCTCCTAGGCATGATGGGAATATGATGGAAGGACTAAGGTGCTATAGATGTAAGCAGCATGGTCACCTCAGGAAGGAGTGCAAGGTTATCTTGCTCTCGGTGAACGTAGCTCATGTTAGGATTAAGGAGAAGAACTTTGTTGGGTCATCAACAAGTTCTGGTACTGATCGAATGAAGTCTAGTGATAGTGCAGCTATCTGGTATGAAAGACTGGTGCATGTGGGGATTGACAAGCTGAAAGCAATGGTAGTAAGGAGACTCGTGAGAGGCTTGCCTAGATTGTCATCCTATGGCGATGGTCAGGGATGTGTGGGATGTCAACACGGTGAGGCTTATCGCTTTACGGTTGATAAGGCACAGTCCAGATGTAAAGCACCTTTGCAGGTTATCCATTATGATCTGGTTGGACCGACCGTCACCGTCAGTCTTGGAGGCAGCAGGTGCATGCTAATATTGGTTGATGACTATTTGAGGTATACTTTGGTATACTTAATGAAGAAGAAGTCGAACATGTTCCGCTTTTTCGGGGAGTTCAAGAAGCTTGTGGAAGGCCAGCTTGGCCTATGGATCAAGAAGTTGAGGACAAGCATCGGTGGTGAGTTCGGCTCAACCGAGTTCTCGAACTTTTGTAGAAAGCAAGGGATCCGAAGGGAGATTTCTTATGGACATACTTCACAGCAAGGTGATATTGCAGGTCGGATGATCTGTCTGTTGATGGAGACCTGCAAGTGTTGGCTTCAAGGCAAAGGCATTCCTAAGGCTTTTTGGGCAGAAGGGATGGCCTGTGCTTCACATGTCATCAATCGGATGCCTCTTAGTTCGATCATTGTGAAGTCTCCGGTTGATCTGATGTTTGGGGTGAAGCCCAGTGTGAAGCACCTACGGGTGTTTGGTTCTACCTACTACGTACACGCTCTAGATGCTCTCAAGACGAAGCTAGTCTTTGCTGGGTATGATGAGAAGAAGAAAAGATGGAGGTGTATTGTAACACCCCAGATTTTGAGAGAGGGTCGATTTGCATTTCTTGGTTTCTAGTAGGGGGCACACGGCCCGGGACACGCCCTGGGCGTGTCCCCGGCCGTGTCAGGCTGGAGTCGACGACTTGGCCGTGTAGTCGACACTTTGCGCTCGGCGAAGTGTCGAGACAGGGCACACGACCTGCGACACGGGCGTGTCGCAGGGCGTGTCGAGCCCGTGTCGACACTCGGCCCGGGGTGTCGACATTTTCGCTCGACAATGTGTCGAGACAAGGCACACGGCCTAGGACACGGGCGTGTCCAAGGCCGTGTGGGTCGGTCGACGAACTTCAGTCGACAATGCTCACTCAACGAGTGTCGAGTGCCGAGTGTCGAGTGTCGATACTGGGGCACACAGCCTGTGACGCGGGCGTGTCAGAGGGTGTGTCCCGCTTGGTCGACGATCTTCGATCGACGTTTTTCCGCGGTGTCGACACAAAGGCTATCGACGAGTGTCGAGACTTCGCATACGGCTTGGGACACGGCCGTGTCCCAGGCCGTGTCCTTCTCGGGTTGTTTTCGGGGCTGTGTCGATGGAGGCACACGGCCGACCACACGGCCGTGTCAGTTGGGACACGGGCGTTTCGGGTCGAACACGGGCGTGTCGAATGCCCGTGTGCTATTCCAGGAGCGTCGATTTGTGACGGCGAATGGGGACACGGCCGTGGACACGGGCGTGTGCCAGGCCGTGTTCGGCCCTGGACACGGGCGTGTGCCAGGCCGTGTTCGGCCCTGGACACGGGCATGTGCCAGGCCGTGTTCGGCCTAGGTATTTTATTTTTCAGACGGATCGTGGCCATTCTTTCCCTTATTTGGGATCTGATGGTCCAGAACTGCTCTTGGGGAGTTAAGTCCGAGAATAGGGTTGGAAACGCTCATTCTTCTTCAAGCTTTTCTCTTACTAAATTCTAGAGAGAAGGGAGAGAAAGGAAGAAGGTGAAGGAGGGTTTGGGCTGTAGGAGAAGCTTCGGTGCTCCAAATCGCGAGCCGAGTCCTAGATCCATGGAGGCTAGATCATTGCGAAGGTTTTCATCCGGCTATTTTGCCATGGCAAGGAAGAGGAGTCAGAAGGTAACGACACTTCTCCTCTCGGTCTTAGGATGCATGTCTTTAGCATCATTTCTTTTCTAGTTTTGGGCACCAAACACTCAAATGAGAGGGGTTTTGGGTCGCCAAGGTTCAAGAGGAACCTCCGGGTCGATTGAGTCCGTCCCCGGCATGATTTGCATTAGAGATCCGCTCCGTTAGTGGATTAGGCATGGTGGGTGAAGCCGTAGTCACGACCGTTAGTCCGACTCGGTGATGTTGCATACGAACTTTAAGGATTCGTAGAGTTTCCGTTGCGGCAAGATGTCGTTTGTGATGTGGTGATGTTTTCCCCTTTTTCTCGAGTGAGTACGTGTAGTCGGAACCGGATAAGGTTAGCTCCTCGTGGCGGTAGATGGTTTCCTTGGTGGACAAGTTTAGCTCTGCATGAGTTGTAAATGGTTTCCTTGGTGCGTAGGAACGCTGCAGTACAAATGAGGGACTAGGGTGGAATTGTCTTGGTTTGTGATGTGCCAAGGCATGGCTGTGTCTCCGTGGTCGGCTGGCTATCCCGTGACGTTCATGTCATGTGTGGAGAGTGTCCCGGCGAGACTATTCCCCTTCTGTGAGACTAACGAGAATGCCAAGCATGGGGGCAAGCCCGGGCAATGAGGCCATGAGCGGGAGGGGTCCGACAAGGCTTCTTAGAATCGGCCAGTTTGTGTTTTTTGGAATCCAGACATGAGACATCAGAGCTTGTAGGCAAGCCCGGGTTTAAGACCTTGAGTGGGTGGGGCCTTTGCAAGAGTTCCATTTGGCGGCCAGTGTGCCGTTGGGGGGAATTGTGTTACCCCCCTTTGTTTGTGGCTTTATGCCAATGGGGAAACGATGAGTACCCATGTGATGTGATGATGTGCTAGATGCATACGAGATAGGGTGCCTTGGGTGAAGCCCGGGTTGTTGCATACATGTTGCATAAGTAGGCCCTTTTTATTATATTCTCAACCAGTAGAGAACATGTATGATGTGTGTGACATCCAAGCCTGTTTCTGTAGCTGCTTTTTCTTGCTTATGAATATTGCATACAAAGTGCTAACTTGCAGGTTGGAGGAGTACCCCGGGGTCCGTTAGGGGCGGCCGGGAGGAGATGTGTTTGTTACACAGTTTGAGGTCAGCCTTTGCTGACCCACGTTACTAATAAATTTTACAGGGCAAGGATCGCATGCAGGAGCTAGCTCGCCGGCCAGAAAGGCCTAAGCTTCATGAAGTGCTTCTCTCTTTTGTAGCTCTACTTATATGATGTTGTATGTTTGAGACTCATGTTGTCCGGCTTGCATGCCGAGGTAGACTAGGAGTGTTATGCACTTTCTTGACTGATGTATTATTTGAGTTTGGACACTTGTTGTAAGGCCATAAGGCCATTGTTATTACTCTTTTAGTGGTGGATAACTTCTAGTCTTGTTTGTGTTTCCGCTGTTTTGTGCAAAGATTTTTGAGTATGGGTAGTTATATCATCTTATAATACTAAAGCTGTGGCGTCCGTATGTTGTGGGGCCCCAGCCGGACCCATATTATACGGTCATTACAGGGGAGGTGTTACAATTTGGTATCAGAGGGAGGTTAGATTCAAGGTCAATGCGTAGAGAAGTTATCCACATAAGAGTAACGCGGGACCATGAGTGTCCTTATGTTTAAGTCTTGAGATTAGAGACTGATTCCTTGTTTCTTGTTTTCTTGAAGAGTGCAAGCAACGAGGCGCGTACGTCGAGAGCAAGAGAGGAACTCTCGGCGAGCAGTGCCACTACTCCAGGCCTTTTGGGCATGGGTGTAAACCCGGCCGACTTCTGCCGCATGCTTGCAGAAGCGATGGTGGCAGCCCAAGCTGCAGCAGCAGCTCAAGTAGCAACCCCTGCTATACCGGATACGACGACGGCTGTGCCAGGAGGAGAAGTCAGGCGAGTGGATCCTTTGGCGGAAAGGGTAGTTGTCGGACATGGAGACCGGCACTTGAAGTACTTCCTGAGCTTCCATCCCCCATCTTTCAAGGGAGTTGGTACGCCAACGGATGCGGAGGATTGGTGGGTTCGCATTCAAGAGCTTTTGAGGGCGGCAGAGACGCCAGAAGAAAAGAAATCTGAATATGCGGCGTTCATGTTGGAAGGAGACGCCAAGTTGTGGTGGGTGAGCCATAGCGGCCGCCAGTTCCCGGGACGCACCCCGTCGGTGGAGGAGTTTGGGGATGCTTTTCTGAAGAGGTACATTCCCGTTTCTACACGGTTGGCACTTCAGAGGCAGTTCCTGCACTTAATGCAGCGGGACAAGACGGTGATGAGTATGTGCAGGAGTTCACCCGTCTGGGTCGTTATGCAGGAACGACGATGGCAGATGATGTAGAGAGGGATAACCTCTTCTACCAGGGGCTGAGGGAGAACCTGAGATAACCCCTCATTTCCATGAAGAGGGCTGGTTTTAATGAACTAGTTGAGACTGTCAGGATATTGGAAAGTGATCTGGAGCGAACCCAATGTCGTAAGGGTTTTACTCCCAAGAAAGGGGAAGGGAAGCCTTCCCAATCCCATGGAAAGTCTGAAGGGAGTAGGTGGAGGAATAAGCCTCACACATCCAGGTCCGGTGAGAAGAGCAAGTGAATGCCTGGAGGTTCTCACTCTAGGGGACCGCCGACGTGTTACAACTGCGGTAAGGTGGGGCACATAGCTCGTGTTTGTTCACAAGGAGGAGCGGGGCAAGTGGCAAGGCATGAGCAGACTATGCGCTCCGGCCCCAGTGCTGCGGAGAAAGGGAAGATGGCAGAGTTGAGCGCTTCTCGGTTCCAACCGGTGCAACCAAGGGCTTACAACCTTGGACAGCAAGAAGCGATCCGCCAAACCGATATGGTGACAGGTATGAAGAAAATTTAAGTTGAAATTTTGTGCTTCATAATTTTAGACCCTTTTTTGTGTGATGTCTATGTTGTAGGCTTCGTATTAGTTTCTGGATACCCCGCTAGGGTATTGTTCGATACGGGAGCATCGCAGTCCTTTCTTGCGGAGAGCTTCATCCGGAGAATAGGAGTTGAGTCTTTCTCGGCGGACGCTGAGTTGAAAGTGCGCATGCCCAATGGGTCATCCATGACCACCGGAGCCAAAGGGCGAATCTATTGGGAGCTGGACGGAGTTGACTTCGTTTTGGTAGCAACGATTTTGCCATTGGTTGAGTTCGATGTCATTTTGGGCATGGACTGGCTTGCAGAGCAGCGCGCCAGTATTGATTGCCTATCTAAGGTAGTGACCCTAAAGAGCAAAGGGCAGGCGGAGGTCAAATTTGAGGGCCTTTGTGGAGTGGCCTATTCCCTGATTTCGGCCATGCAATTGATGCGAGCGGTTAACCAGGGTGGTGTAGAGCTTGTAGCGTTATTGGAGGTTCGTCTCTCTCACCTATCTATTGAGGAAGTGCTCGTAGTGGCAGAGTTCAAGGATGTGTTTCCGGATGAACTTCCTGGAGCGCCTCCTCGGCGGGAGATTGATTTCTTGATCGAGTTAGTGTCGGAGGCTAGGCCGGTGTCACGTCCTCCGTTTAGGATGGCACCAAAGGAGTTGGCCGAACTCAAAGTATAGCTACAGGAACTGGTGGAGCAAGGGTATATTAGACCCAGTTCTTCACCGTGGAGTGCGTCGGTGCTGTTTGTAAAGAAGAAAGACGGTAGCATGTGGCTATGCATAGACTACCGAGAGCTGAATAAATTGACCGTCAAGAATAAGTATCTGATTCCTCGGATAGATGACTTGTTCGACCAATTGGTGGGGTCAGTGGTGTATTCAAAATTGGACTTGAAGTCAGGCTATTATCAGCTGCGAATTCGGGATGAGGACATACCCAAGACTGTCTTTGGTACAGGGTATGTACACTTTGAGTTTACGGTGATGCTGTTCGGACTGACGAACGCACCATCTGTGTTCATGGATCTTATGAATCGAGTATTTCTGGAATACTTGGATTCTTTTGTGGTTGTCTTCATCGATGACATCTTGGTGTATTCCAAATCTGAAGTGGAGCATAAGACCCACTTGAGAGTGGTCTTGCAAGTGTTGAGGGAGAATCAGTTGTATGCAAAGTTCTACAAGTGCGAGTTTTGGTTAGAGAAGGTGGCATTTTTGGGCCACATGATTAGTGGGGATGGGGTGGCAGTGGATCCAACAAAAGTGGAGGCCATCAGAGATTGGCCAGTCTTGAGAACCGTGGCGGAAGTCCGAAGTTTTCTTGGACTAGTCGGGTACTATAGGAGATTCGTGGAAAATTTCTTGTGGATAGCTCTACCCCTCACCTCACTCACTCATAAAGATCATAAGTTTGTGTGGACTCAAGAGTGCAGTCAAGTATTTGAGGCACTGAAGGAGAGACTGATGATGGATCCAATCCTAAGTCTACTGCAAGGGACCGAGGGATTTCAGATCTTCAGTCACGCATCGGGATGCGGTTTGGGTTGCGTTTTGGTGCAACATGGCAAGGCGATAGCTTTTGGGTCTAGACAGTTGAAGCCTCATGAGAGGAATTACCCCGTCCATGACTTGGAGTTGGCGGCGGTAATTTTCGCGTTGAAAATATGGCGGCATTACGTGTACGGTGCAAAGGTGGATATCTTCACGGATCATAAAAGCCTGAAGTATCTCTTGGATCAAAAGGACTTGAACATGCGGCAACGCAGGTGGGTTGAGTTTCTTGGAGACTACGAAGTGGCGATTCAGTATACGCCAGGTAAAGCCAATGTGCTGGCGGATTCCTTGAGTAGAAAGTACTCGGGGCAAGGGAATTGAATCGAAGCTCATGATGAGCGGTTGGTACGGGAATGGGAGTCCCTTGGTTTGGAATGTGTTGCGAGAGGCGAGTCCAGTGTGGCTCGGTTGAACTGGATTGAAGTGCAGAACGACTTGACCGATCGCATTCGGGAAGCGACATGGTTGGATGTGGAGTTTCAACCATTTGTGTTGGAGGCTCAAACGGGCGAGAGCAGCGCCTGGGAGATGATTGATGGGATTCTGAGGAAGGACGGAAGGGTTTGTATACCGCAGTTCGGCAAACTCCATGAGGAGTTGATATTTGAGGCTCACTTCACAAAGTACTCCATTCACCCGAGTAGTACAAAGATGTACTTGGATATGAAGAAATCCTTTTGGTGGCCGGGGCTGAAGCGGGACGTTGCTTTGTATGTGAATCTTTGCCAGATTTGCGCCTTAGTGAAGCCCGAATGTCAGAAGCCGGGCGGGTTCCTGAAGCCCCTTCCAATCCCTGAGTGGAAATTTGATGACATCTCCATGGATTTTGTGCATGGTGCGCCTAGATCGCAGCAGGGTAATGATGCTATTTTGGTGATCGTGTACCGCTTAACCAAGGTGGCCCACTTCATCACAAATCGGAAAGAGGACAGCGTGGAGAAGCTGGTGGAGTTGTATATTCGCAACATTGTGTGACTGCATGGGATTCCAAAGAGTATAGTCAGCGATCGAGATGGACGGTTTACGTCCAAGGACTGGAGACTGGTTCATAAGAGCTTGGCCACGAAGCTAAAGTTCAGTATGGCGTTCCATCCTCAAACTAACGGACACACCGAAAGAACGAACCGTACTATGGAGGATATGCTGAGAATGTGCATTCTTGACTTCGGCAAGAGGTGGGAAGATCACCTCTTCATGGTGGAATTCGCGTACAATAATAGTTATCAAGCAAGCATAACAATGGCACCATACGAAGCTTTGTATGGGAGACGGTGTCGAACACCGATGTCTTGGGCAGAGGCAGGAGACACCAAAATTTTGGGAAAGGAGGCGGTGGTTGACGCTTGTGAGTTGGTATAGATCATTCAAGAGCGTATGAAGGTGGCGCAAGACCGGCAAGCAAAATACTTTAATGCTCGTCACAGGAAGTTGGAGTTTGTGGTAGGTGATTGGGTCTATTTGAAGATCAAGCCGTTCAAGGGCGTCTCAGGGATTCGCCGACTCAAGAAGTTGAGTCCAAGGTTTTTGGGGCCTTTTGAAGTTGTTGAACGCGTGGGAGAAGCAGCCTATCAGTTGGAATTGTCCGCGGAGCTGAGTGGATTGCATGACGTCTACCATGTCTCCGTCTTGAGGAAAGCCTTGGTGGAGGCTAGTGTAGTGATCGAGCCGGCATCGGTGCCAATTGAGGAAGACTTGAGGACGTGAGTCCGTCCAATCGCTATAGAGGATTCGGAGACTCGACAGTTGCGGAATAAAGAGGTTAAACTTGTGAGAGTCCGATGGGACAACTGTGGTCGTGAGGAGCAATCTTAGGAACGAGAGCAAGCCATGCTAGAAGAGTATCCAGAACTCTTCATTTCAGGTACCATTTAAGTGTGTTCCCTTTTGTTTTGTAATTTCGGGACGAAATTCTGTTAAGGGGGGAGAGTTGTACCACCCCAGATTTTGAGAGAGGGTCGATTTGCGTTTCTGACCAATTTTGGTTTCTGGCAGGGGGCACACGGCCCGGGACACGGGAGTGTCCCGGGCCGTGTCAGGCTGGAGTCGACGACTTGGCCGCGTAGTCGACACTTTGCGCTCGGCAAAGTGTCGAGACAGGGCACACGACCTGCGACACGGGCGTGTCGCTGGGCGTGTCGAGCCCGTGTCGACACTCGGCCCGGGGTGTCGACATTTTCGCTCGACAATGTGTCGAGACAAGGCACACGGCCTAGGACACGGGCGTGTCCAAGGCCATGTGGGTCGGTCGACAAACTTCAGTCGACTATGCTCACTCGACGAGTGTCGAGTGTCGAGTGTTGAGTGTAGAGACTAGGGCACACAGCCTGTGACACGGGCGTGTCACAGGGCGTATCACGCTTGGCCGACGATCTTCGCTCGACATGTTTCCGCGGTGTCGACACAAAGGCTGTCTATGAGTGTCGAGACTTCGCACATGGCGTGGGACACGGGCGTGTCCCAGGCCGTGTCCTTCTCGGGTTGTTTTCGGGGCTGTGTCGATGGAGGCACACGGCCGACCACACGACCGTGTTAGTTGGGACACGGGCGTGTCGGGTCGAACACGTGCGTTTCGAATGCCCGTGTGCTGTTCCAAGCTTGTCGATTTGTGATGGCGAATGGGGGACACGGCCCTGGACACGGGCGTGTGCCAGACCATGTTCTGCCCAGGTATTTTATTTTTCAGACGGATTGTGGCCATTCTTTCCCTTATTTTGGGATCTGATGGTCCAGAACTGCTCTTGGCGAGTTAAGTCCGAGAATAGGGTTGTAAACCCTCATTCTTCTTCAAGCTTTTCTCTTACTAAATTCTAGAGAGAAGGGAGAGCAAGGAAGAAGGTGAAGGAGGGTTTGGGCTGTAGGAGAAGCTTCGGTGCTCCAAACGCGAGCCGAGTTCAGATCCGTGGAGGCTAGATCGTTGCGAAGGTTTTCATCCGGCTATTTTGCCATGGCAAGGAAGAGGAGTCGGAAGGTAACGACACTTCTCCTCTCGGTCTTAGGATGCATGTCTTTAGCATCATTTCTTTTCTAGTTTTGGGCCCCAAACACTCAAATGAGAGGCGTTTTGGGTTGCCAAGGTTCAAGAGGAACCTCCGGGTCGATTGATTCTATCCCCGGCATGATTTGCATTAGAGATCTGCTCCGTTAGTGTATTAGGCATGATGGGTGAAGCCGTAGTCACGACCGTTAGTCTGACTCAGTGATGTTGCATACGAACTTTAAGGATTCGTAGAGTTTCCGTTGCGGCAAGATGCCTTTTGTGATGTGGTGATGTTTTTCCCCTTTTTCTCGAGTGAGTACGTGTAGTCGGAACCGGACAAGGTTAGCTCCTCGTGGTGGTAGATGGTTTCCTTGGTGGACAAGGTTAGCTCCTCGTGGCGGTAGATGGTTTCCTTGGTGGACAAGGTTAGCTCCGCATGAGTTGTAGATAGTTTCCTTGGTGCGCGGGAACGCTGCAGTACAAATGAGGGACTAGGGTGGAATTGTCTTGGTTTGTGATGTGCCAAGGCATGGCTGTGTCTCCGTGGTCGGCTGGCTATCCCGTGACATTCACGTCATGTGTGAAGAGTTCCCTGGCGAGACTAGTCCCCTTCTGTGAAACTGACGAGAATGCCAAGCATGGGGGCAAGCCTAGGCAATGAGGCCATGAGCGGGTGGGGTCCGGCAAGGCTTCTTAGAATCGGTCAGTTTGTGTTTGTTGGAATCCTGACATGAGACATCAGATCTTATAGGCAAGCCCGGGTCTAAGACCTTGAGCGGGTGGGGTTTTTGCAAGAGTTCCATTTGGCAGCCTGTGTGTCGTTGTGGGGAATTGTGTTACCCCCCCTTTGTTTGTGGCTTTATGCCAATGGGGAAACGATGAGTACCCATGTGATGTGATGATGTGCTAGATGCATATGAGATAGGGTGCCTTGGGTGAAGCCTGGGTTGTTACATACATGTTGCATAAGTAGGCCCTTTTTATTATATGCTCAACCAGTAGAGAACATGTATGATGTGTGTGACATCCAAGCATGTTTCTGTAGCTGCTTTTTCTTGCTTATGAATATTGCATATGAAGTGCTAACTTGCAGGTTGGAGGAGTAACCCGGGGTCCGTTAGGGGCGGCCGGGAGGAGATGTGTTTGTTACACAGTTTGAGGTCAGCCTTTGCTGACCCACGTTACTAATAAATTTTTCAGGGCAAGGATCGCATGCAAGAGCTAGCTCGCCGGCCAGAAAGGACTAAGCTTCATGAAGTGCTTCTCTCTTTTGTAGCTCTACTTATATGATGGTGTATGTTTGAGACTCATGTTGTCCGGCTTGCATGCCGAGGTAGACTAGGAGTGCTATGCACTTTCTTGATTGATGTATTATTTGAGTTTGGACACTTGTTGTAAGGCCATAAGGCCATTGTTATTACTCTTTTAGTGGTGGATAACCTCTAGTCTTGTTTGTGTTTCCGCTATTTTGTGCAAAGAGTTTTGAGTATGGGTAGTTATATCATCTTATAATACTAAAGCTGTGGCATCTGTATGTTGTGGGGCCCCGGCCGGACCCATATTATACGGTCATTACAGTGGAGGTGTTACATGTATGGATCCTTCGACGAAGAGGTTCATCGTGTCAGGAGACGTTGTCTTCGATGTGCTGACGTTGTATTGGGTTAGCTCATGTGTGGAGCTAGAGATGAGCATGTTAGATGGCGGGCTGAAGGAGACTGATGTTAAGGTTCAGTTGGAGCTGCCTGTGTCACCAAGAGCTCCAGGTTGTTCTAGCTCCTGGGCAAAGGCGTCAGGGTTGGGATGCAGGGGCAGCAATGCTCCAGATGCTCCTGGCTCAAAGACGGAGGTTTCCAATTCAGGAAGCAGGGGGAGCGATGTTCCAGGTAGCTCTTATTCGAGAGCAGAGGCTTCTGGTTCTAGTAGCAGAGGGAGGGTTGCTCCAGGTGCTCCTGATTCCAGCGCGGTGGCGTCTTCTTCAGGAGGCAAGGGAAGCATTATTCTAGGATTGCCCAGGAATGGAGCTGGTTTAGGAGGAACAGCAGAGGTGGTTAGCCGTGGTCAGGTTCTTTAGAGGTCGAAGAGGATCAGTAACCCACGAGCTCGATATAGCGAAGGGAACGCAATGAGCTTGGTCTCATGTTTCCTTGCAATCCCTCAGGTCGAGCGAGTACCTTCTAGGTGTGATGACACCACTAGAGTCAAGGAGGCGGATGAAGCCAAAGTTCAGGAGATGACTACTCTCAGAGGTAACGAGTCTTAGGCTCTTGTGCCCAAGGTCATTGGTGATACACCTGTGATGCATGAGTGGAGGTCGAAGCTGAAGAAGAAGGCAAAGGGAAGCATGGCTCCTTTTGGGAAATGCTGGAGGGATACCTAATGGTCCAGGATATGCAGGGCGGGGACTGTATCCTGGACATCTCCTCGAAGGTGCTATCGATGGGACTAGGTTCAAGGTTACGGGAGCTGCTGGAGTTGTTCACCAATTCTCACTTCAAGGGGGAGTGTTGAAAATTATGAAGTGAAAGTGGGTGATTGGACTTGGGCAACCTATGAGTGCAGACTACGCGGACAGGTTTGGCGGACAGCAAAGTCTGCAGGGCTGTTGCAGACATCTTGCTCTATGGCGAACTAGGCGGTCTGCTCGCGCGGATTACGCGAACAGCAGCGGTGGTTTGCCAGGCCGGCATATGCTCTGCAAGCAGTTGGATACCAGAAGGTAACCGGGTGGTTTGTGACTCTATCTGCAGAGTCCGGAAAGAAGCGTATTGAAGGACTGTAGCTCGGCAGAACGGCTTGGCAGAATCCTTGGTCTTGCTCTGGTGAAGCGGCAAGTGGAAGCCGCGGAGATCGCCAGTCGCTACGGACAGGTGCTGGAGTTCGCCGGGGCTGGGGGAATGTTTCTAGTGTCTGCCAGTAAGTGCGGACTGGCCCTTGTGGCCAGTGGTGTGGACTTGGTTGGTTCTGAAACAAGTCCAGGTTTGGCTCAGTCCGGGGAGATCGTGCAGTGAAGCGCAGACTGCTTCTCAGTCTGCCGATCTCGGTAGAAGTTTCTTGTGCCTTGATTGCGAGCTTGGAGAATGTGGACTGGAGATTGCGTCTACAATTAGGTGCAGACTGGAGCTGGGTCCGCTGAGTCCGATAGCTTCCTTGCTGGTATGGTCGTGGACTCAGGATTTGCCGGGAGCAGTCTGAGGGATATAAGGACTGGAGGTATCCGCAGTATAAGCAGACTAGAGCTGTGTCTGCTGTGTCCAGCAGTTGTCTTGGTGGCGAGGTTGTGGGCTCGGGATAAGCAGACTGGAGATATGTCCGTGGATAGGCAGACAGTTGCTGCAGAGTTCGGTTGTGGAGGTCTTGGCTTGGCCTTTGGCGACAAGGCGGACTGGTGTTGTTGTCCGGCCTTGGTGAAGCATAGGAGGACTGGCTATCTTACACAGGAAGCGGCAGACTAGTGTGTATCTGCGGTTTTGCGGACACGTGTTCTTGTTGCAGGATGTGGTGGTGATCCTATCGTCTAGGGCGGTGACCACACTCCTCATCGTGCCTAAAAATAGGACCCATGTCACATCAGGAAGAGAGAGCGAATGAACAGAAAGTGAGCCCGCGATCCTTTACTGCGACTGACTTTTGGTATCCGTGCGGATTGATTGAGTTGACCGTTTTATGTTGTGTAGGTTACGCGGATAGCACTGGAAAGTCAGGACTTGGCTCTGATTATGGTCAGGTACAATTCGGACTCTGCGGTTAAGCAACAGGCAGTATACAGCAGGTCGCGGCCAGCGACCAGACGGTTTTCTCCTTGGCAACTTGTGTTCGGGGTTCAATAAGTTGCCTGCTTCAGGCGTCCTGTTCAGTTCGACTTCGCAACTTGTGCAGTCTGGTGGCTAGGCGACCTCGCGGTTAGGTGTCTTGCAGATCGGCGGTTAGAGCTTAGCATTGCAATAAGGGTTAGTCCGCACAGCCTTGGTTGCGGTCTGGCAACTTAGTGGACTATGCAGACTCCTTAGTACAGCAGTGGATCCGGCGGCTACGTGTTGAGTCTGCGCGACTTGACATCTCTTGTATTTATAGTTGCCTCTGCTTTCCCTATGGTGGTTTTGGTGAATCATGTCTCTCCATGTATGTCTCGTCTTGTAAATAAGATTGCTTGTATCAATAAAGACTCTTGTTGTTGCATGTGTTTCTAGTTGGGACTAACTTCAGTTGAGATAACCCCTGCTCACTCCAAGGTCCGGGAAATTTCAATAGTAGGAACTTTTTTCCGAGTGGTAAGAGTGTTTTCAATAGGAGATTAGTGGAGTAGTCGAGTCTAGTGCGTTGCTAGATCGGTGAGGTGTAAAGTGGATGTACCCAAGGATGGGGATTCACTATAACTCTTGGGGTCATCTGTGAATGCTTGGTTATTTTTTTGTGCATCGCTCGCTAAATTTTTATTCCGCAAAAGATGCACAGCTCACCTCTTCACCCCCCTCTAGGTGATTTAGGTAGACAACTTAAACATTTTCAATTGGTATCAGAGGGAGGTTGTTCCCAAAAAGGTTAACATCTTGAACAGATCTGCCACAAGTTGTCTTTTGTGTTATACAAGTATGGACAAAGCCAAAGATTTTGTTAAGCTTTCTTTGTGCACAAAGACCAATTTTGCCATGTGGAAAGAAAGGATTAAATTTTTCTTGGAAGCAGTGGATCCAAGGATCTTCATGATTGTTGAAGAAGGTCCTTATATTCCTACGACCGTCTCCACTATTGATCCCACCAAGAAAGTTCCTAAGATGTTAATGGATCTTGATAAGGATGAGATTGCACTTGTCTCTTTAGAAAAGAAAGCCAAAAATATCATTGCAAGTAAAGTCGATGATTCTATGCTGCAGAACCTGATTCACTGCCAATCCGCCAATGAAATGTGGCAGTCTCTTATCATCTTGATGGAAGGTACTAAAGAGGTTAGGAATGACAGAAAATCCCTACTGAATCAAAAATATGTAACATTCTTACAAGGTCCCAAGGATTCAATTGCAGATCCTTTGAAAGCTTCTTCAAGATTGTTAATGGCCTAAGAGTATATGGTCGGGTCTTCACTAATGGTGAGTTGAATGATAATGTTTTGAGGTCCCTGTCTAAGGAATGGGATAACAAAGTATGTGTTATCCGGTGGTTTGGTAAGCTGGCAGAGACTGACCCTCAGAATCTCTTCGGAAAGCTTATGTCCTATGAGGTGCAAATCAATTCAAGAAAAGCTGAAGAAGAGAAGAGTCGGTCTTCATTCAAGGAGAAGTCTGTCACACTGACGGTTGACAGCTCAAGGAAAGCCAAAGCTGCATCACATGCTCCTACACAGGAAGATAGTGAAGATGAAGTTTTAGAGCCAAGCACCTCAGGCTCAGAGTTATCAGAAGGAGAGTTTTCTCTTCTGTCAAGGCAGTTCAAGAAATTCTTGAAAAAGAAGAAACAATGGAGAGGCAAAGATGCCTCGTATAGAAGATCACGTCATGATGGTGATCGACACAAGAAAGGCTCAAGTAGCCAAGACAGTATCATTCTAAACAGAACAAATATATTTCTTCTGACATTGTTTGTTATTGTTGCAATAAGCCAGGACACGTCATTGTTGATTGCTCTCACAAGAAGGAGGGTGGAAAAAGAGAGGAGAAGAAATCTTCTTACAATAAGAAGAGAACTAAAAGAAGCCTAGTAGCCAAGAATGGTAAGACTCTCAGCGACTATGACTCATCTAAGTCAAGTGAAGAAGAGGAAGCCTACTTTGGGCTAATGGCACAAACAGATGATGAAGAAGAACCCCAGTACACTGGGAAGGTAAACTCTCATACTCCTCTTTTTGAATCAGATGCTTCTGATCATGATCATGAGGACTGCTCTTCTGATGATGAGTCTGAATTCATGGCCGAATATAAAGAGTTAATCAAGGCTTACGACAAATGTCGAAAAGTCGTGAAAACTCAGGCCAAGGAGATTAAATCTCTCAAGGCTGAAGAGAGCACTCTGAGAGAGTAAGTCACCAAGACGGACTCACTCAAGGAGAATTTAAATGTTATTATTAAAGAGTATAATAAGGCTCTCGAGTACGTAGATCTGAACGAGAAGATCATCAAATAATTGGAAGAACAACTTTCTGCGGAAAATAAACTTGTTGAAAGCTTCTCCAAGCCCAAGACTGTCCTTCCTTTTGTTGTTGAATTCTCAGCTCAGGCCAAAGGTGTTGTATTAGGCCATGTTGATGCTCCTAATAAATCCTCTAGGAGAAATAAGGCTCAAAGAAAGAATAATGCGACCAAGAAGGCTTTGGCCAAGGAGAAAGGGAAAGCTCCTCATGATCAGATCTCATTCAAAAAGGTCATCTTTCCAACGAATGAGTTTGATCTTGATTCGTCCTACAATCACTTCACTAGGCCTACTTATGTAGAGCCCAAGTGAATGGAGGGGTTAGACCTGATTTACTCTAGAGGAGGGGGTGAATAGAGTAATTAAAAATTTTGGTTGTTTTAAGTTTTTATACCAGAGTGAAAATAAGTGATACCAATAATATATAAAGAAAAGAACAACAGCCTAAGATATTTTATTTATCACAATCACAGTAAGAACAAAAGATAAAATGAGTAACCAGATGACACAAGAATTTTATAGTGGTTCCCCAACCTGGGTACATCCACTCCTCTACCACCCTAGTAGGAATCCACTATAGGTTTTGATCAGGTGACTGCCACCTTTGAGCTTTTGATCAGGTACTCAAAAACCAACTCAAGTCTTTTGATCAGGAGACTTGCAACCAAGGAATAACTTTTGAACGGATTTAAAGAACCCTTTGTACATAGAGGGGGTGAGAGATTTATGGTGTCTTCTCTTTCTCAAAATAACTGAGAAGACTAGTGGATCTTGATGTTATCAAAGCTCCCCCTAAGATATTCAATTGTTCAGGAAGATTTGAGCTTTGCTTCAGGGTGTAGCTCTTCAGCCTGTTTTGTCAATATTTAGGAATCCAGTTGACTGAGGTAGAATGGTTGTCTCTGAGGATTCAATACTCTTGAAGAAGACTCTTGATTTGTGATGAATGTTCTTCTTCAGATACCAGGACAGAAAATGTCTCAGCACATAGAATAAGCTTCAGAATAATCAGGATCTATGTTTTGTGCTCTGAATGTTCTTCTCTATTATTCTCTGTGTTCTATCTTCTGTCTTCCTTTCGACTAAAGAAAGGAATTTTTTTTATCTTTTTTTGTCAATCTCTCCTTTGAGTTTTTGAATTCTAGCATAAATTGTTGATTGCCTTGAGAGAATGAAATACGGCTGGAATGTCTGCCATAAATGAATTTCCTCAACTGTCCCTAATAAAACAAGAAAGTAATTATCCTCATGAAGACCATAATCAATGCTGCCACTAACGGCTATATTCAGAGAATATATGCATTAATTACTCAAGACAATACTGCTAAATAATATGGAATAAGGACAAAAATTGAGGAAAATACTAATTCTGGAAATGCACAGAAATCGTCGACCAGAGGATAGATTTCGTCGACCTGAGAATTCCAATTCGTCGACCTGAGCTCTGCGAACTGCGTACTGAGAATGACTTGCCAAATCTGTTGTCTGAGTTCGTCAAGCTGAGATTCTAACTTCATTGACCTGAGTTCAGAGAAAGTATTTTAGACATATTGTCTTGAAGTTGAACTTCCAGAATTTCGTTGACCTGAGTTCGAAGATCTTCGAGCTCAGCTCAGAGAATAATCTATGAGTTCGTCGAGCTGAGTTCGACGAACGTCGAACTAACTTTCTGAAATTATTTTCTTCTAAGTCTTGAGTCTTCTTAGGTCTTCTACTGGCTGGTCCATCAAGGTTGATTCTAAGGACTTAGCATAAACTCTAAGACACAAATACATGACCCTGGCTATACAAGGTGGGTCAAATATCCTAATTAGTGAACCTAGCCCAAATCCAACTAGGGATCCAACAATCTCCCCCTATATCGGTGAGGTCACTAATACAAATAGAAACATTCACAAAGCAGAAAAGGTATATCTGGCAGAAAAATTAAAACATTCAACAGATATTTACAAAGTGGCTTGGGGAAATAACAATAAGAGTTCAAAAAACATAAAAAAATTAAGCAGAATGTTCAATGCTTTTTCTTCAGCTTTTCCTTTTCCTTGGTTCCTTTATTAGAACTTCCAAAAGGCTGTCTGAATATGATTTCTCTGTATGGGTTGGCAGCTTCTCTCTTTGACATTGTCATATCAGCAACACTAATTATATTGAGAGAAGTGGCTCTAGGTACTACAGCCTCTAAATGTAATTGCATATAATCATCTACATTAAAGAACTTATTTGCTTTCTCATACCTTTTCAATTCTTCTTTTCTGTATGACGACATGGTAGAGTATTGAGAAGGATCCTTTCCTTCATCTTTCGCCTTGTTTATCATTGATAATCCAACCAATTCCTGGAACATTGCCATTTTAGCAGTAGTAGCTGTTTCAGGATCCTCAAATGGAATGGGAGGAGACTCTGGCTTCTTAGGACTGTCAGCTTTAACAGCTTCAGGAACTTGTTGTTGCTATTGTTGAGGATATTGCTGTTGTTGTTGATGTTGATGCCTACTGGAAGGATACCTCTGCTGGCTGCTTCCATGATATTAAGAGGATCTATTAGGTTGCCTTTTATAGGTTTGAGCATAAGAGGTAGACCTCTGAGAAGTAAGTCCTGAAGCACTAGCAGTAGGTGGAGGAGGAGGAGGTTGGTCTTTCCTGTATCTTTGAGAAGGCGGAGGAGGAGAGTATCTCCTGCTTTTCTTCTTTGCTTTCTGCTCATTCTTCGACAGCCACATCCAAGCTAGCATACCCTTGTAAGGAGTGATATTTTGCAGAATATAATATGGGGTATCATGAGTGGGATTATGTTTTGGTGCAACTTGAGGAACAACCTTTCTTTTCTTAGAAACTTTCTTCTTAGTCTTTGGCTGATCATCAAAATCATCTTCCTCATCTTCATCATCAGAAGATCCCTGAGGATTATCATATAAGGCATTAATTTCCTTTAAAGCTTCTGCAGATATCAGCAACTTTTCAGCCTTAGGAGGAGTTAGGGGTAGAACAACTAATTCAGTAACTTTCTCAGCAACTAATAGATTCTCTTGTTCTATATCTGTCATCATGATCTCATCCAGATCTGGCATGGGACTGTCATCCATCTTGAATATTGGAGGAGAGATGACTTTGGGAGGGGATGATACAATGAAAGAATCTGCTCTTGGTGGAGACGGAACATCTGGAGCCTCTATACTTGCAAAACTAGCCTTGAGTTGCATGGCAACTTTGGAGCTTATTGGAGAAGTGTAAGGAACTATAGCCATAGAAGGCTTTAGGTTGTTATCTGGAAGAAAGTTCAAATGAACTGTAACAAAAGTATTTAACAAACTCAAAATATTTACTGTGGGATTGATAATATTATCACCAACAGTGTTTATTCCAGCTATAGCTGTCTCATCCATATCTATATCAGAATCAATGAAATCAATTAAATCAACCGGGATAGCTTTGTCTGCTGTTGCTTCTACTGCTGCTTCTGCTGTAGTTTTTGCGTTGCTTCTACTGCTGCTTCTGCTGCAGTTTCTGCTGCTGTTTCTGCTGGAGCTGGAGCTACTTCTTTATGGAGTATCTCCCCCTACCTGGTTTCAGTAGGCACTGGAGCCAGGCCCCTTACTGAAGAAGGATGGACATAGAAGGCAGAGAGTTGGGCAGCAAGAGATGAGATGGAAGTAGCAAGAGGGGAAATAGCCTCTGCTATCAGGTGTTTGATGAGTGGAGTGAGAATGGCCAGAAGAGGTTGAATGGAAGGGGGGTCTAATTGCATGAACTCATAAGGTGTCTGAGTGGATACAAAAGGATGGATGGGAGATGATGGTGGAGGAGAAGGTAGAGAATCTGTCATTGGCTCATCTTCAGGTGATGGAGTACGAACGGGGGATGATAATATGTCAAAAGAAGGTAGTGATAGAAGGTTGGAAATGGGGATGTTATCTAGATGTAGTCGTAGAGGAGATGAGGGTGGTGTACCATGTTGTGATGGAGTTGGTGTGCCATATTGTGATGGAGTTGGTGTACCATGTTGTGATGGAGTTGGTGTACCATGTTGTGATGGAGTTGGTGTACCATGTTGTGATGGAGTTTATATTGTAGAGTGAATATGAGTTTGTGGATGATGCACTGGAGATGATGGAGGTGTTGGAGTATGGATTGTGGTATGAACTGTTGAAGAGAGATGAATTGGGGAAGCTGGAGGTGGTGGAGGTGGAACATCTTCAGCAGTGTGGGGAGTGGCTGGAGCAGCCCTTTTACTCTCAGAAGGTCTGGAGGAAGAGGAGGGAGCCTCGGATGGCTTGGTGATAGTCCTCTCCCACCTTCCAAAGAGGGCACAAGTAATCCTCTTGGAGGCATTAATGAATATGGTCGGTGTGACCAGGGATTCAGCAGCCTTGGCTTGAAGGAAGATTCCCAGAATCCTTCCAAAGCACACCTATTTCTTGGTGTTCTTCTTTCTAATCATCTCAAACATTATTCTAGCCCAGTTCATAGGCTTCGTGTTTACAATAGCACACATCATAAGGAATTGATGCCTAGTGATGTAGTCATGGGCTATGTGCTTGCTCAGCAGTACCTTCCCGACAATATCTACTAGAAACTTGTAGTCAGCTGATAGATGTTTCTTCAGCAGTTTGTTGGGTGAGTCTACAGAATAACACATTTTAATCAACATTGTACCAAATTCAGCACTATCAATCTCTAATTCTTCTTCACCATTAACTAATTCGAAAATGTCTGTTAAGACGACGGGTGTAAGAGATATTGCATTACCCGATATGGTGCCCGTCATGGTATCATCATCTAGGGAGGAGGAGGTGTAAACCCATTCTCTTATTTATGTCCTAGCTATCTTCATCCTTGTGGTCATCAGATTCTTTAGCTGTTGATCTTAAAATAATTTCAGAATCTCTATGAAGATTGGGTCAGAATTTTGGAATGACTCGAAGTCAATATCAAAACCCATATCAAATTTCATTGCTCCAAGAACGCCTGCCAGAATCGCCATGAGTTCGCCTGCAACAAAAAACAAAGAGATCAAGTGCAAGAGAACTGAAAGAGCGGGATAGAGGTCGAATAAAACCTAGATATAAGGTTTTTCAGAATATGAATCGACAAACTTCATTCTACAAAAAAAAATTCTTCGATTTTAGGTCGACGAAATATTTTATACTCAAAAGAATTCGTTGATCTCTGTCAGAAGATGCGAAAATATTTCATCGAGCTCCATTTGAAGAAAGTTTCCTGAAGAAAATACGTCGATCTCCAGTTAACGAAAATAACTTCACTCACTGAGAATTCGTCGATCAAAGACAAAAATCAAATTAAAGCTTCTTCATTTATCATACCAAATTGATTTATGAAGAACAGATGATTCCTCTCATCCAAAGGCTTGGTGAAGATATCTGCTCTTTGTAAATCAGTGTAGATATAGACAAGATTAATTGTATTTTTGTCTACACACTCTCTAATGAAATGGTGCATAATGTCTATATGCTTAGTCCTACTGTGATGGACTGGATTTTGTGTTATGGATATAATACTTGTGTTGTCACAAAGTAGAGTTGAATTATTTAAGTTGAACTAATAGTCTAGAAGTTGGTTCTGAATCCATAGCATCTAGGAACAGCAACTGCCAGCTGTTATATATTCTGCTTCAGCAGTTGATGTAGACACAAATGACTGCTTTTTGCTAAACTAAGAGACTAATCTCATACCAAAGAAGTGGCATGTTCCTAAGGTACTTTTTCTGTCTACTCTGCATCAGCAAAGTCAGCATCTGAGTATCTAGTTATCTCAAACTCTGACTCAATGGGATACCAAAGTCCTAGACTAGGACAACTCTTTATATATCTCAAAATCATTTTTAAGAAAATTAGGTGAGATTCTTTAAGGTTCACTTGGAACCTAGCACAAAGACACGTAGCAAACATTATATCAGGTTTGCTTGTTGTAAGGTATAGTAGGGACCCAACAATGCCCTTATATAATTTTGATCAATAGGTTTTCCATGCTCATCAAAATTTATTACAACATTTGTAGCTATGGGTGTTTTCTTTCCTGAGGCATCAGCCATTCCAAATTTTTTGAGAAGCTCCTTAGCATACTTAGCCTGGGATATGAAGATTCCATCAGGTAGCTGCTTCACTTAGATACTAAGTAGGAGAGCTCACCCATGCTACTCATTTCAAACTTTGAATGCATGAGGTCAGAGAACCTCTTGCATAGTTTGGAATCTGTAGACCCATATATAATATCATCTACATAAATTTGTACTAACAATATTTGATTATTATGGTGCCTAGTGAATAATATCCTATCTACAATACCTCTAGAAAATTTATGCTCTATCAAGAAGCTAACTAAGGTCTCATACCAAGCTCTTAGAGCTTGCTTTAAACCGTAGAGAGCTTTATGTAATCTAAAGATATATGAAGGATGATTTGGAGAGATAAAACCTGGAGGTTGTTCAACATAAACCTCTTCTTTAAGTTCTCTATTCAGAAAGGCACTCTTGACATCCATTTGATAGACGTTGAATTTCTTGTAGGAACCATATGCAAGGAAAATCCTGATTGCTTCCAGCCTTACAACTGGTGCAAACGTTTGGTCATAGTCAATTCCTTCCTCTTTCCTATAACCTTGAGCAACCAGCCTTGCTTTATTCCTAATTATAACACCTTGGGCATCTAGCTTGTTTCTAAATGCCCATTTAGTTCCAATAATTAGGTAGTCTTTGGGTCTTGAAACTAAATCTCACACTCTGCATCTCTCAAATTGGTTGAGCTCATCTTGCATTGTAATAATCCAGTGTGGATCTTGCTCAGCATCTTTGATGGATTGGGGCTTAATTTGAGATATGAAACAGGCATGCATCAAGTCTTGGTTGAGTTGATACCTTGTCTACACACCAACTAAAATGTCTCCAATCAATTGAGATACTGGGTGATCTCTAAGTGTGACAAATTCAGTGGGAGGAGTAGGTTGTTCAACAGCTTGGTGAATTAATTCCTCTTGGGGAATTATATTGGCTGTTGTTGGCTCTCCACTGATCTAATTGTCTTTATCTTCACTTTCTTCAGTAATGTGTGGAGAAGGATGGCTAACTACCTCATTGGTGAGGGTCAAATCATTTAACTTCTCACACAGATTTGTTTCCTACAAAGATTCATTGGAAGAAGAAGTCTTCTCCTTATAAACCATGTTAGTCTCATCAAATGAAACATGGACTGATTCTTCATTTTTATAGTGGATTTATTATACACCCTATAAGCCTTGCTTACTTGTGAGTATCTAAGAAAAATTTTAATTTCACCCTTGGCTTCAAATTTTCTAATGTGTTTCTTATTATTGTTGTGAATGTAACATAAACAGCCAAATATTTTAAAGTAGTCTACTTTAGGTTTCTTCCCTTTAAGTAGCTCATAAGGAGTCTTATTCTTAAGCTTGTGTATAAGACTTCTATTTAGTACATAATTTGTTGTGCTTACAGCCTCTGCCCAAAAGGATAGGGGCATATATGCATCTACAAGTAATGTGCCTGCAGATTCAATCAGAGTTCTATTCTTCCTTCAAGCAACCCCATTTTGTTGAGGTGTTCTAGGAGCTGAGAAGCAGTGCCTGATTCCTTCTTTTATACATAACTCTTGCATTAAGAAGAGACTCAAACTCAGTATCATGATCACTTCTGATCAATGCAACTGGAGTATAGTACTCAATCTGTATGTTCTTGAGAAAATCTGTAAGAACTCTGAAGTTATCAAACTTTGATCTCAGAAAGAAAACCCAAGTGAATCTAGAGTAATCATCTACAATCACTAAAGTATAAAATTTCCCTCCTAGACTTTATACTACAATAAGGCCAAAGAGGTCCATATGTAGAAAGTACAATATCCTAGGTGAGTCACTTTTGTTTAATGATTTAAAACTGCTTTTAGTTTGCTTGCCTAATTGACAAGCCCTGCAAAGGCTTTCCTTCTTGTAGGGGCAAGAAGGCAATCCTCTAACAAGGTTGTTCCTAGATAGTTTGGCAATGTTTTTCAAATTAACATGACCTAATCTCCTATGCCAAAGGTCATTATTATTATTAATTTGATTAAATATGCAGATTTCTGTTTTGGCAGACTCAAAATTAACTATATAAATGTTGTCTTGTTTATTTCCAATTAAAACAGTTTTATTCTCTTTAGTAGAAATAACGCAAGAATTTGAGTTAAAGGTTACCTGATAACCTTCATCACATAATTGACTTATGAAGATGAGGTTATGCTTTAGACCACTTACATATGCAACCTTTTAAAAGGTTACTGCCTCAATCATGACTTCTCCAAAGCCTTCAGTCTGGCCACAATTGGAGTCACCAAAGATCACCTTTGGTCCCAGCTTGGACTTGTAATTGATTAAGTTGTCCTTACTGCCTGTCATATGCTTGGAGCATCCACTGTCCAGATACCATAGTTGATTAGAAGCTGGACAACTCTTCACCTGCATAAATAGAAGTTAGTTGTTCTTGACCCAGGTTACCTTGGGTCCATCTTTCTTCACATAATTAAAACTGGATATGTATGAGTATTCAGGTTGACATTTATATCCTAAGGGGTGGTATTTCCTAGGTGGAATGATCCATTAATTAAATTGATTACTAAATGTTCTTGTTTGGTTATGAGTTTTAGCAAAATCAAAGTTTTTGTTGGACTGAACTGGGTTTGACGAATTCTGGTACGTTCGTCGATCTAAGGTCAACGAACGGGGATGAGTTCGTCGAACTCCACTCAGAGAATGAAGATATTCATTTTTTGGGCCCTAATTTTGTCGATCTCTGGTCGACAAACCATACTAGTTTCGTCGATCGCATTTCAGAGAATGGTTATAGTAGAAGTTTGCGTTCAGAGTTCGTCGACTTGAGCTCGACGAACTGTACATGTTTCGACGAACGAAGTTCGACGAAAACTGCTAAACATTGTTCTGGTTATTATTTTTATTATTCTGTCTTCTTTTCTTACTCTTGTGCGTAAGTTCCATTTGATTAAGATTGTTATCTTCTACTTTCTAATTACCCCTTTTAGAAACAAATTTTATTGGGGTGGTTAATATGTTTTTCTGAATGAGTGGGGGTTGGCTTGATGAAACACCTATGCCCAGCTTGCCATTAAGTCTGGCATTCACTGTGCTAGTGATGTCCATCAACTTGATATTTCTCCCATTCAGGGATTCATCAAGTTTCCTTACCTCAGCCAGTTTAGATTTTAAAGATATAATTTGTTCATTTGCTATGGTTAATTCATCTTTTAACTTGTTATTTTCTAACAGCAGGTTTTCTTGTTCACTTATTTTGTCTCTAAGTTGTTTAATTATTTTTTCAGAGTTAATTAAGTCAAGACATATAGATTTAAACTCAATTTTAAATTCTTCTGAGTCAAAATCGAAAGAGGACAATACCTGATCCTCTTCAGATAGAGGTTCTTCAGTGTCTGATTGGTCAGCTTCAGAATGGGTGTTTGATGCATCAATAGCCATCAAGTGCATTTCCTTGTCCTTTGCTTCCTCTTGATCTTCACTGGAGCTTGAAGATGATGATTCTTCTTCAGTTTTACTCCAGGTCTCAGCCACAAAGCCCTTCTCCTTCTTTTTCTATTTGTTGGAGGAAGGCCTGTTGTATTATTGTCTTCTGGAGTCGTTCTCTCTTCTTCTTTCTTTCTTCTGATTTTATGGACACTCTGAGATAAAATGTCCAGGTTTTCTACACCCAAAACACACTATTTCTTTAGTAGGTATCTTATCATAACTGAGTTTATCATCATGCCTAGATGACTTGTTGAAACCACCCGTCACCACACATCTTCCCAAAACCCCGAGGTGATAGTAAGGGGGGACGAGGGTACATAAACACCAAGGACCACCCGCTGCAGGCAATGTGGGACTAATCCATCCACAGGATGGCGGGGATATTCCGCCACACGGGGGGCCCACCGGGGTCAACACCCAGACCTAGAACGCGATGGGGAAGCCCAAATATGCGGTCCCACACACACCCAATCCCGCTGGACCTTGGTTCTCAACACACCCCCGCAGCGGGATGGCTCTGATACCATGTGGAAACCACCTGCAGCAGGACAACCTCCCTCTGATACCAAGTTAGAACCCGCCAACCCATTAGTTCATCTCAAAACCCAGGTATTGAGATGAAGGGTGGCGGGGTACATGAACACAAAGGGGAGAAGTCTGCAGGCGGTGTGGGATTAACCCTAACCACATGACCGCGGTGATATTCCGCCACACAAGGGGGCCCACCGGGGTCAACACCCAGACCTGGAACGCGATGGGGAAAGCCCAAACATGCGGTCCCACACACACGTGTCATGCTGGCTAATATAATCTCAACACACCCCCGCAGCATGACAACCTCCTCTGATACCATGTTGAAACCACCCGTCACCACACATCTTCCCAAAACCCCGAGGTGATAGTAAGGGGGGACGGGGGTACATAAACACCAAGGACCACCTGTTGCAGGCAATGTGGGACTAAATGGATGGCGGGGATATTCCGCCACACGGGGGGCCCACCGGGGTCAACACCCAGACCTGGAACGCGATGGGGAAGCCCAAATATGCGGTCCCATACACACTCAATCCCGCTGGACCTTGGTTCTCAACATGACTTTCTCCTAAAATCCTTCCTAGCCATTTTGTAGAATCTCTTGGCTAAGAGACTTAGGAGTTCTTCACTTGATGCTGGAGCTGCAGATTCTTCAGTAGCTTTGAATGTTATGCTTTGCTCCTTTCTTGCTGGTGGAGGAGTCCTTTGTTCTGCAGCTTCTCTAGACTTTATCAGCTACTCATAAGATTTGAGCTTTCCCAATAGAGATTCTGTGGAAATCTCATTTAAACTCCTGGCCTCCTTGATTAGCCAGATCCTGGAATCCCATGAGCTTGTGAAGTACATGAGGATCTTATCATTCACTTCTGTAAGAGTGATGTCCTTATCTAAAGTCTTTAGCTCATTGATTATTGAGATCAATCTGTTGTACATGTCAGCAACAGACTCTAACTCATCCTTCTTGAAGTTCCCATACTGTGAGATGAGAGTTGATCTTCTAACTTTCCTCTCATCAACAGAAACATCTACCATCTGGTTAAGAGAGTCCCAAATAGCCTTGGCTGATGTGCATTCAGCCACCTTCTGGAAGATGTCATCTGACATGGTTTGGGCCAATATGTTCATGGCTTTGGCATTTGTAATTTTTGCTTTCTTCTGTGCATCGGTCCATTCAAGTGGTGGAACTGCATGAGTGCTGGAAGTTGATGTGGATGTTGAAGCAGTTGGTTGAGGAGGTCCTGTCAAAAAGGAATTGTAGATGTCCTCATCAATGGAATTCATATAAAGTTTGATTCTTGCCTTCCAAATGGCAAACTTATTCAAGTTGCACACTGGAGGTCTGGTGCTTGCACAATCCTTGTTCTGTGTCATGTTGTGAAATGAATAAACCTTAGATAATTAAGGATTAGATCTAACACAGGATCTTTTGGTTCAAGGGTTAGCTTGTACAACCAAAGGAACACTACTCTGATACCAATTGAATGGAGGGATTAGACCTGAATTACTCTAGAGGGGGGGGGGGTGAATAGAGTAATTAAAAATTTTGGCTGTTTTAAGTTTTTATATCAGAGTGAAAATAAGTGATACCAATAATATATAAAGAAAAGAACAGCAGCCTAAGATATTCTACCTATCACAACCAGAGTAAGAACAAAAGAGAAAATAAGCAATCAGACGACACAAGAATTTTATAGTGGTTCCCCAACCTGGGTACATCCACTCTTATACCACCCTGGTAGGAATCCACTACAGGTTTTGATCAGGTGACTGCCACCTTTGAGCTTTTGATCAGGTACTCAAAAACCAACTCAAGTCTTTTGATCAGGAGACTTGCAACTAAGGAATAACTTTTGAAGGGAGTTAAAGAACCCTTTGTACAGAGATGGGGTGAGAGATTTATGGTGTCTTCTCTTTCTCAAAACAACTGAGAAGACTAGTGGATCATGATGTTGTCAAAGCTCCCTCTAAGATATTGAATTGTTCAGGAAGATTGGAGCTTTGTTTCATGGTGTAGGTCTTCAGCCTATTCTGTCCATGTTCAGGAATCCAGTTGACTGATGTAGAATGGTTATCTCTAAGGATGCAAGACTTCTGAAGAAGACTCTTGATTTGTGATAAATGTTCTTCTTCAGATACCAGGACAAAAAAATGTTTCAGCATACAGAATAAGCTTCAGAATAATCAGCATCTGTGTTTTGTGCTCTAAATGTTCTTCTCTGTTATTCTGTGTGTTCTATCTTTTGTCTACCTTTCGACTAAAGAAAGGAATTTTTTTATCTTTTTTAGTCAATCTCTCCTTTGAATTTTTGAATTCTAGCATTAATTGTTGATTGCCTGGAGAGAATGAAATACGGCTGGAATGTCTATCATAAATGAATTTCCCCAACTATCCCTAATAAAATAAGTAAGTAATTATCCTGATGAAGACCATAATCAATGCTACCACTAACGGCTATATTCAGAGAATATATGCATCAATTACTCAGAACAATACTGCTCAATAATATGGAATAAGGATAGAAATTGAGGAAAATACTAAGTATGGAAATGCACAGAAATCGTCGACCAGAGGACAGATTTCGTCGACCTGAGAATACCAGTTTGTCGACCTGAGCTTTGCGAACTGCATACTGAGAATGACTTGCCAAATCTATAGTTTGAGTTCGTCGAGCTGAGATTCTAACTTCGTCGACCTGAGTTCAGAGAAAGTATTCTAGACATATTGTGTTGAAGTTGAGCTTCCAGAATTTCGTCGACCTCAGTTCGAAGATCGTCGAGCTCAGCTCAGAGAATAATCTCTAAGTTCATCAAGCTGAGTTCGACGAACGTCGAACTAACTTTCTGAACTGATTTTATTCTAAGTCTTGAGTCTTCTTAGGTCTTCTGCTGGCTGGTCCATCAAGGTTGATTCTAAGGACTTAGCCTAAAGTCTAAGACACAAAGACATGACCCTGGATATACAAGGTGGGTCAAATATCCTAATTAGTAACCTAGCCCAAATCCAACTAGGGATCGAACACCAAGTCTCGGTACCAAGGATGGACCCGTCCCCGAAACTTTGGTAAAAGTGTCTTCAAGGCACCTTATGAGGAGATTACTCTTCAGAGCTATGGCCTTTATAATCATGATCATAACATCAAGAAAGCACCAAAAGTAAAACCCGTTGTGGAAAAGTCTCTTAAGGATAAGAAGCCATGTGAATGCCATCACCATGATGCTGCTACCTCCAAGATTGCTGCCACTGCTAGACCACACTCTCAAAAGGTCAAGCAGGAGAAATTCAGGCAAAGATACAATAGATTTGACTGTTGGTGATGCGGCAAAGGTTGTCACTTTGCCATTGATTGTTGGTTTAACCCCTGAAATTATGTTACTCCTCAAGTTAACAATATGATAAATACCACTCATAATGTTAATTCACATAGGGGGAGTATGCTAACTAGAGACTAAGGACCCAAACGAGTTTGGGTTCCTAAAGCAAACTGATTTGTGATTGTAGGTATGTCCAAAGGCCACCAAAACTCCTATCTAGTATTTGGACAGTGGATGCTCTCGGCATATGACCGGGACTAAAAACCTTCTCCAGAATTATTCTCCAGTCATGAATGGGCCAAAGGTATTTGGAGGTTCTGATAGAGGAATTACTAAAGGCTAAGGTATGATTACAAATGGTAGTGTATCCTTCTCAGATGTGGCTTATGTTGAAGGATTGGAACACAATCTTATAAGCATAAGTCAGCCCTGCGATAAAGAATACATAGTAGAATTTCATGCAAACAACTGCTTGATAAAATCGGTAGACAATTTGGAAATGATTCTATCAAGCTCTCGTAGTATAAATATATTTTGTTTGAATTTTATTTGCATAGACTTTTCCACGCCAGTGTGCTTTTTGGCTAAAGATAGTGCGTCTCTTGGTGACCAATGACACAAGAGATTAGCACATATTAATTTCAAAATTATTAATAAATTATTTTCTCTTAATTTAGTACGTGATGCCCCAAATGTCAAGTGCGCTAAAGATAGACCTTATCACACATGTGTAAAAGACAAGCAAACAAGGGTTACCTTTAAAAGCATTATTGGCAAAGACTCTAATAGGTGTTTACACCTACTTCATATGGACTTGTTCAGTCCACTGCAAGTTAGAAGTTTGGGAGGCAAGGATTATACATTGGTTATTATTGATGATTACTCTTGCTTTGTGTGGGTGTTCTTTCTAAAACACAGGTCAGATACTTTTGATATTTATACTAATTTTGTTAGGTGTTGAAGCCAGGAAAAACCCTAACCTCAGAATTCGGACCAAATCTGCCTAAGGTTACTGGCTCAGAAGCTAGATCAGACGGCTACGGTGACTAGAACGAAGAATCAGGTCAAATAGGACCCCAGATGTGGCGGCAGGAAGGTCCCGCCATGTACCCGTATGCTCGAAAGGAGAAGCCCCTTCTCAACTAAAGATGGTCGAACTGGGTACGAGGAAAGCTAGCTGGCGAAGTCGCAAGGTCGCGACTTGCTCTCCAAGGAAAAGGAATCCAAAGACTCAGCTAGTATCTCAAAAATGAAGCGTGTGAGTATCCTGCCGAGGATTTCAAGTGCCTCACGTCGTACCCCTGGGGTCTTATTTATAGGAAAATCCAAGGAGGGGGGGCATATTTATACCCTACCCCCCTGGCGACTAGGCGACTTCCAGAGGAACTCGCACGGGCTGGGCGAGTATCTCGCCTAGTCGCCTACCTGGCGAGTATACGATGGGAGCTCGCCTATACTCTCCCAGGCCTTCCGCGATCTTGAATGCTGACTTTGACTACTGCCTTGACTTGTTGACCTTGACTCCTACTGACCTGGCTGTGGTAGGACCCACCCTCGACGAATACGGGTTGTACACAATCCCAACTCTTTCGGAGCAACGTAGGAGCTCGTAAAGAATCATCCAACACATATTCGGCGAGCTGCTGTGCCGAGTATCTGGGTTGCTCGCCTCTTGTATCTGCCTGCCGAGCTTTATAAATAGGGGGGCCTAGTCTTTTAGTCAGACTTTCAGAACTCGCATATAATGTCGGACGCCGCGAAATTTCTTCATGATAGCCTCGCCACGCTAACCGGTGCCCTCGACATTGCCAAGCCTAAAAGGCCGCGCGAGGAAGATGCCGCCGCCGATTTGCCCCCCCCCCCCCACTCAAGAAGAAAAAGGTCAAAAAGTCCAAGAAGAAACCCACCTCTGGTGACGATAACTCGCCACTACCTCTCTCACATATCCTGGCTTCCACTAGCACCCCCGCGTGCTCTGCTAGCACACAGCAGCTGCTTAGCGACCTGGGGCTTGATTACATCCCCAATGTCGATGTCTCTGATGTGAACCTCCTTGGCTTGCTCGATATTCCGGAACTCGCCTCCAGCCTGGCCCCGGAAAACGTCTCCACACCGGTGTCGCAGCAGGTTGAAGTCGTTGACCTGCCAGGTTGCCATATTGTCGAGATACCCTTTTCTTCATTGATGGTCATTTCTGCTTCTCGCTCACTTTACCTTGATACTCACAGATTCACCACCGGGGGGTTCTGGCGCGGTTCTGAATGTCGCCCCGCTGAGCTCTGCGCTACTGGTCGCCCTTCCTACTGGGAGACCAGTAAAGACTGCGCACACGGTGCGGATCCATGTCGGCTGTAGAAAGACATCTGAGGCCTTGGTTCCTTCGTCGAGCAAGGAACTGCCGCTGAAGAATCGTCCTCCAATGAAGGTGATCCCGGCGAGCAAGGATCTATTTCCGATGGATCCTCTTCAAAGAAGGTTCCGCCGGTGAACAAGGGTCTTCCGGCGAGTTCTGTGCTGCATGCGAAGAGCTCTGCACTGCCCGCGGCTAGTTCTGCGCTTCCTCCGACGAGGTCTTCACTGCCCGCGATGAGCTCTTCTCTTCCCCCGTCGAGTTCTTCGCTGCCCCTGCCGCCGCCTCTTACAAATGTCGCCACCATCCAGTCGGTAACTGCATCCTTGCCGCTGCCGCCGCCTCTTATCGCGCCTTCCCAAGTTGCCACGATGCGACTTCCTCCGCCTCCTTGATGCGTGTTAAAAGTCCAAAAAGATTTACGAAGCGCGGCGCCCCGGGCGTTTTTATTTAAGTAGAAAAACGGATTGTGATTTTTATTTAAGAAAACGGGGCGCGCGTATTTATTTGGATATAAAACGGATGTGATCGAGTTTTAATGAAAGGAGGCAAGTGCACCTATCGTGAGTAGTACAGGATATTCCGGGTGGAATATCGAGGTCGTATTGTTCTCGGGGTCAGTTCGATTATTTCTACTCTTCCCTGGAGGGGACTATTATTTTACCAGTAATTACTTGTCGGGTATTTTATATATATAAAAATACAGAAAATAAAAAGCATAAAAGGAAAGCAATAAGGTGGAGCTGATGAAAAGCTTAGCGCGATAGCATTGAATAAAATTTGAACAAAAATAAACTTTAAATCAAAAGAGATTCTAAATTTCTAATTAATTAAGACGGAGATTTGGCCGCGGAGGTTCCACTAAAATGAGCTCACGTAGCTATAGGGCTATCGCTCACCTGAACGCTAAGACTATTCGACCGAACGTTAGTCCGACGAAGGATTCCTCTTAATGCCCGCATTACGCTAACAACCCCGCTATTGGGTGGGGAACCCAATCCGCTAGAGTTGGCGCGCCTCCTCTCTCCAGGGTTAGTGCGAAACTCTCTTTACCAAGGGGTGATCTGTCCATACGCACGGCCTCTCAGCTAGCGTATGGAAAATGGAAATAGGGCCCACACATCGATTATGTGGTCCTACGCGTCGTTAACCCTAGGCAAACCTTAAGTAATTAATTAATTAGAAAAATTAGACCTTTAATTATTTTAAGTTATTTTATTTGTCCCAATGCTCTTCGATACTGAGGGCTAAGAACGATTAGCCACTCATCGGAATGGGAACGGCTTGCGAGGAAAGCAATAAAGAAAGCAGTAAAGAAAGCAGTAAAAGGAAAGCGGTAAAGGAAAGCAGAAAGTTGTAAGTCATACTCAAACGAGTAGGACTGAAATGAAAGCTATAAAAGTGCGAGTCCCAGCGCAAATGCGTGAGCGGGAGAAAATAAGCGGGTCCTACTCAAACGAGTAGGGATAAATAAATGCACACACGCACACACTCGACAGAAAGTAAAACTCACGCACACGCTCGACATAAAGTAAACACACTCACTCTACAGGAAAGTAAAACACACGCACACACACTCTCGACATAAAGTAAAACACACGCACATGATAGAATGTAAAAACTCACACACTCTACTGAATGGAATAAAGCAAGCGCCATTTAACTCTTAATGAGTAGGCGGAAATAAATGCGCACACACACATGAGCTAAAAAATTAAGAAAAACTAAGTTGACGAAAAATTAAAATAACATCATTTCTATCGCTAGAATGTGGTAGAAATGCATAAAAAGGTGAAATAAAAATAAACCGGGCAAAAAGGTTTGCAAATAAACGCAAAATGAAAATGCCCGAAAAATTAAAACAAATACATTTCTACTGCTAGAATGCGGTAGAAATGCGTAAAAAGAGAACGAAAAATTTTAAAAAGCAAAAGTTTAAAATGAAAAATCTAAGTGCTCGAAAAATTAAGACCGCTATATAATCATTCCTATAACTTGATAAAAACGCTAAAAAGTGTAAATAAAGTAAAAATAACGAAAAAGTTAAACAACCTTAAGAAGAAAATCTAAGTTAGTGAAAAAAAAGAGCGATCTCCACTCCCACATAAGTGGTGTCCATCACCGACTTCCACCACCTCTTCACATGCGACTCCAGACAAAAAACCACCAACGATACTGCCAGGTCCACCGGGCACTGTATTCTCACCAACATCTCGAACATAATATCTAGCCACTCCTCTGTGTGCACTGTCGTCTCTGTCCCCAAGTAGGATGGTGGGGCAATGCCACGAAATGCACTCAACCAGTTCGCTCCGGGGTTCGGCTGAGTGGCCGGAGCCTGCTGTGCCCTAAAGACCTCCAAGATGGCCGTCAAAGTTTGTCCCAGCTCCATCTGCTACAATGGGGTCGGAGCCGGCGGGGGTGGAATCACATTCGGGGCTGGAAGTGTCCCCTGCGGCAGGGAAGATTAGTCGCACCCTACAAAAGATGGTCTTAAGTTTAGTAAATTGACCTAAAACTCTTTGTTACTGGTGAGCATTGCACGTGATTCCTCCCATGGGCACACCATTGCTTCCGCTGATAGTTTGTCCTCAAACTAAGCCCGCGCGGGGTGTCCCATGTTTTGTGGACTACATTCTGTCGGATCGAGGTTTCGCTCTGATACCATTTGTAAGACCCCATTTTTTTGCAACAACCATCGGGCTCTTAGGCCTAGAACTGCCGCTTTGCGGTGACACCTTCGCACCAAGGAAGGTCATCACTACAAAACGCCGATCCTGCCGGCCAAATTGATCACCATCGACAGAATGTATAATGAATGAAAGTGTAAGCATCCAAGTCCACAATAGAAAGAGGAAATCACATGACAAATAAATAGTCCACATCACGAGAAAGTGAATACGGGCTTAAGCCCGGTACATGATAACCTCACTACAATTCACTCATAAAAGTAAAACTACTAATACTCAGCTCCACTCACGGATCCGGATGCCTGTCCACCCGAGCTACACTGGCCCATCTCCATCTACATCGTACCCTGCTGGTGTTGCATCTCCTGCGGCTGTTCCCTGTCTCCCATCTAGAGCACCTAAAATATGGTGGTCAAACGACCGTCAGTCAAACTAGACTCAGTCAACAATCCCCCACCCCTCTACCTGTGACTCATAGGCACCGGGTGGAAATGAGTGAAAAGGAGGACCAAAAGCATGGTGTAATCAAGCAGGTGACATCTACCCTATGGAATAAAATAATAGGGTATGGCAGGGGTATCACAATAATTAAATATGAGTAAACAAGTGTGTAACAAAAGTAAATAATAAGTAGTAGCAAGTAAGTAAAAGCAGTAAGAAGAGTAAGTAAGAGCAACGAGAAATATAACCGTTGATTTATAGGGATTACCCCTATAGACCAAGGGGTCGTTTTGCGGGGCCTATCATATAAAACGTCCCATACCATTTTATACGATAGATGTCAGGGGTTAAATGCAATGATTATGCTATGACATACAAGTATGCTATGGTATGCACATGCAAGTGCAACTCACACACACGACTCTATGCACACAGACCTTTAGTTCCCCTTTTTGGAGTTAGCTAAACTCTCAGGAGCCTCTCGTCGTGGCCAACGGAGACAGTGGGTTGGGCCTCTCCACTCCTAGACTGGTAGTCACACTACCCTGTCTAGCCCCTCACGTACGTTTCCGTACTATTCCTAGCAAACCAGCTAGTCTCCCTGAGTCAACGTACCTACGACAGTGTGATCGATCGTCCAATACCGAGGACCCACCACTGTTATGCACATGCAACCATGATAGTTTGTATCTAATTATAGTATCAAGCCTCCAGCTCTTTAGACTACCAAGCCTACTAGTTCACCATGTTCCCGAGCCCACGGCTCCCTGGACTAATCAAGTCTCCTTTTTTCCTAGTCCCCGAGCATCCAGCTCCCCAGACTTCCAAATCAATACCGAGTTCATTTAACTCTACCAGTAAGCCTTTAGGCTGCGGACCTATGCTATCCTTTCTCTACCAATTCATCTCCATACGTATACAAGTATGAGTGTAAGGTGAAACTATTATTAGGGTTACTCTTGTCGAAATTATTCCTAAGGTTTACGTTAGCCCAGGACTGCCCAAGGTATTCCCCGTGAAGGGCTCTCGAAGGAACTAGAAACTATGATGGGATTACGCCCAAAGCTCCCTTTCGCAAGACACTTAATATTATTGATTTCTACCCTTGATCAGATCTCTCATTTATTTACCCAATCCATCAACCTACTAAGGATTCAACTCTTCAAATTCATTACCCACTCTAGTTCAGTTTCCGCAGTTACTATATGCAGACCACCTTATACTATATGAGATGTATAAAGAAGGTACTCTGGTTTGTCTTCCAAATCTCCTATAAAATTTACCAGAGGTATATCATAATAAGTTTAGTCTAAAATCAGAGAATCATAATTTTTCTAATTAATTTGATATTTATTGAATTTTCCCAAATGTTTGGCCATGAGCAATTTTGAACATGAACTATATGATATACTCAAATAATGGCCACCCAAAAATTCTGATCACTAAAGAACAGAGATATATTACTAGATACTAATTTCCATAATTTTTCAGAAAATATGTGTCCTCTAATTAATTTATCCAAAATAATTATCTTAATCGTATGTAAAGAAGGAAGTACCAAAATTACTCATCAGAAAATTATGTAAAAATTACAGAATCTTCACATGGTTACGAAAAGATCATTGTACAAAAATCATAATTTTAGAGGCTTGCTAGACTCCAAAATAAATTAAATTAAGTTTTCATGGGAAACAACACTTAATGAAGCAACCCTTAGAAATAGTCTTCCAAAAATCCCATAAAAATTCACAGAGCTTTAAAACTTAACCAGGAGTTCTTCGGCTAATGTTCATCAATTTCCAGCAAGTAGTTACGTCATAATAAAATTCTAAGTAAATAATTCAAATTGCTAAATTGTTAATGAAGTATGCAAAATAATAATCCTAAATTCATAATAAAATCTCCAGAGCTTGTACTAACATTAAACACTACTCTACCCAAATTTCAAGTGATTTTAAAGTGATTTGATAGCCTAATACTCCAAATTAGGTTTGGTGCCCTAAACTAGGGTTAGGGGTTTGAGGGGGTTTAAGACTTCCAAATTATCTAAAATTTTAACCAAAGGACTATACTAACCATACGGTCCTCGCCACCAATGTACAAGCTATTCTAAGGTAATTTGACCCCATGACCTTCAAACCCTAAAAATCCCCATCAAGGGACCTTCCCTAGGGTTCTAGGGTTACCCTGCTCTTAACCACCCCAAATTCCATTGGAGGGTGTGTCATACCATAGATAGTTAGTGGCCAAAATTTCAGCCTCTGTTGAGGTGATTTGACCACTCAAAACCCAAAGGGGGTGTTTTGACCTAATTAACCCCATAAGGGGCAAACTAGGGTTGAATAAAACCTAATTAAAAGATTTCCAAAGGAGATGAAAATTTTACCAGAGCCCTAACATGCTCTCTAAGACCACCCACCCACATTTGGGTGGATTTTGAGGTGTTTATGACACCTAATTAATTTATAATTGGTTTATTAAATTTTTCTAAACACTATAGGAAAATATTTTCCAAAAATTCTGATTTTTGGATATGTACTATATATAGTTAAGAATAGCCCCTCCCCCAAATTTCAGATTATTTGGATGTATGGTTTGGTGTGGGCACTTAAATTAATCTCTAGACAGCGCTATGGATAGACCTCAGCAAAATGAGTGCTGTGGTCTAACCAGGACTCCACATTGAGTGATATCAATTTTAAATTACACTAGACATCAAGAACTACATTTTCTATGTTGACCACTTTTATAGTAGAGGCATATAAGTATTTTTAATAATTAAAAATATCTACTGCTAATAATCTGCAGAAAAATCAAAAACATTAATATCATTTGAATCGCCTTGATCAAAACGGATGGCATTCGTTCATCCTCAACCTCCAGCCAAGTGCCAAGATTGGCCCGACCTGGAGCCTCTTCCAGCCGACTTTCTGGCCACCCCGACCACCTCCCTGGCTGGCCACAACCACCACCACCTCTGTTGAGGTGGTGGCTAGCGTTTGGCGGCGACCATGCCGCCGGAGGCGGCGGTTTCCGGTGAACTCTCACCACCATTTTTCATGGAATTTCAACGAACATTTCTCTCCAATCCGGCTCGTTTGAGCCTGACTTCACAACCTAAACAAGTCTAGATCTAGCACGCATAGAGAGGAGAAGGATTGGACCTCATTTGGAGCGTTTCCTTGCACCAGTCGCCTGCCGCCATTGCTCCTCCTCAAAGCTTTCGGTGCCATGGCTTTTACTCCTCCGAGAGCTCTAAGTGTTCGGGAAAATGGGAAATTCTACTCCTCAAAGGTCTCTAAAGATGATGGAGGGGTCGGTTAGGTGGTGTGGGAGATTTAATTCTCTTGGCCATGGTTGACCTCTTCACCTCCCCTCCCACGGCCGACCCTATGCATCCCCCCTTCATTAAATATCTCTGGAAACTGCTGGAATCCCCTTTAATTCATCAGGGAAGATGAATGGGAGCATAATGGAGGGATACCGAGGGGTATATCACCTTAATGGCCATGAATGGCCACTTCCTCTCTCCTCCAAATTGGGGGAAAATGGAGCTTTCTCTCTCCTACTCACGGCGATTCTGCCCAGAAACGTCGTATCATACCTGGTGACACGGATGTGACACGGGCGTGTATCATCCGACATAGGCGTGTCGGGTGGGCGTGTTCCCTTCTGTTCGATGAAATGAACTCGACGAAATGAGCTCGACGATCGTCGGGCTGACGACATGCCTGGCGACACGGGCGTGTCGTGGGCATGCTCCCCACTGTTCTACGAACTGAACTCGACGATCGTAGAGCTAAGCTCGACGAAATGAGCTCGACGATCGTTGGGCTGATGACATGTCTGGCGACACGGGCGTGTCGGGGGCGTGTTCCCCCTATTCTACGAAGTGAATTCGACGATCGTCGATTTGATCTCGATGAAATGAGCTCGATGATCGTCGGGCTGACGACACGCCTGGCTACATGGGCATGTTGGGGGGCATGTTCCCCTTGTTCTATGAAATGAACTCGACGATCGTCAAGCTGAGGACACGCCTGGTGACACGGCGTGTATCATCTGACACGGGCGTGTCAGGTGGGCGTGATCCCCTCTGGTCGACGAAATGAGCTCGACGATCGTCAAGCTAATGACACGCCTGGCGACACGGGCGTGTCTGGGCCGACACGGGCGTGTCAGACTCGAAAGAGTTGTTTTAAGGGAATTTGTGTGGCTGTTTATTTCTTCCTATAGGATTTGATGGTTTAGATCTCCCCTTGCTGATATAAGGCTGAGCTATAGGCAGACCAAGGTGATTTTCACCTTGGCCTTCTTCACTTGGTCCCTTGGGCTTCCTAGGGTTTTGATATGACTGAAACCACTCTTGGGGGTCTAGTCGGAAATGGGATGTTACAATGCGGGCTTAGGCTTTGCAACCTCCACTAGTGTAAAGAACAGTTCTGCACCGGCACGAACCGCCTTCACCACCTGAAGAGCAGACATCAACGCCTTGCTCGACCCCTTCAAGCCCGTGAAAGTCATCTCACGACCTGCTCCCAGCTTAACTTCCTTGCTACTGCAATCAATATAGGCTCGATGCTCCGAGAGGCAGACCATGCCAAATATAACGTCGAATTCCACTAGCGGCAATAACGATGCTTGCAAATGGAACTCCTGACTCCCAATACAAATCTTCATGCCACTGATTCTATCCGCGTGCATCGAACACCCATTGGGTAACAACACATCCAACTTGTCCTTCGCCATCGAAGAAGGTACTCTGATGTGCGATATGAATTCTTAAGACAAAAAGGAGTGTGAAGCTCCTGTATCGAAGAGTGCTCTTGCTGGATTTTCACTAATCAAAACAAATCCTAAACAAGCAGTGGTAAGGTAACATGTGCATAATAAGTATTTAAAATATTAACTTGCTATAAATTTAAATTTTACCTGTCACCACATCCGCCTATTTGATGGCCTCCTGTTGGCCAAGATTGAAAACCCTCCATTGGGTCGGAGCATAATGGGATGCGGTCGACTCCACCGCCTTGCCCTTCTCTTCGTAAGTGGCTCCTGGCTTCCTCTCAGACTTGGGACATCCGCTTCAGGAATTGTGGGCAAAGTGCCCCTGCTTTCCACAAGTAAAGAATTCACCCGGGGTACGACCCGTAGTCGCCCCAGAAGCACCAGAAGAAGGAGCTGGACCCGAAGTCCTAGCCTTCTTAGCCCACCTTCGGTACGCAGGCTTTGAGTTAGCCAGCACCTTGAACTCAGACTTCTTATCACCAAGGCTTTTCTTTGCTTGTACATTCTTCATGTCCTTCTCCAAGGACCGGGCTGTGTTGACCAGGGTCAAGAATCCCTGCGTCATAAACCCCGACAGTAGTAGCCTCAATTCATCTCTCAACCCTTCATAAAATCGATTCATCTTGCGCTCCTCATCCGCGATGGTGGAGCCAGCATACCGACTCAATCGAGTAAACTCGTGGAGATATTCATCCACGCTACTGTCTCCTTGAACCAACTTTAGGAACTCATTCTCCAACGCTATCCTCTGCGCCGAAGGGAGGTACCTAACCAAGAACAGTCTCGAGAACTCTTCTATTGAGATGTCTGTAAGTTGCCTACCCATCAAGTGATGAAGCTCCAAGCCTTCCCACCACAATCTCGGTTCACCGTCCAGAAGGAACGTAGCAATATTGGTCATTTGTCATTCTTCTGTCTCCATCGCTGTCAGGACTCTCTTCACCCTGGAGAGCCAGTATTCAGCTTGAGATGGGGTTCCCATCCCCGAGAATACAGGAGGATTGAAGCTCATAACATGTTTGAGCTGTCTCTCGGTTGCCCTCCTCAGCACCAACGGTTCCTCCACAACCTGCTCCACCCTTCTCTGCTCAGCCGCTTGCAGTGGTACCTGCTCCATCGCAGGAGCGGGCTACTGCATCTGCCTTGCAGGCTATGCATTGACCATGGCAAACAATGCTTCGGCTACCAATCGTATGGTCTCAGCCGATGGAGGTGTTGCAGGATCATTATTTAGCGCACTGCTGCCTTAGAAACTCGACATTCCGACGACACCGCACCGCTTCTGGTCACCTATAGTGGTACAAAACATCGTTAAGCGACCAAACAAAATTGCAAACAATAATTGTAGGAACACGCAGGTTCCCCAAACACGTGTATTTTCATTCCTAAGTGGACATTCATGGGTTCTTTTGTTGTTATAACGATGACGCACACACATGTGCTCACCACCCCTTAAAAAGAATTCGCCCACAAATTCATTTAAGACTGACCGAAACCATTAGTCTAATACCAAATTGTAACACCCCTATCTGTCACATAGTATATAGCAGTAGGTCCAGTCGGGGACCGACGTCATATACCATAGACAGATCGGAAGGTTACTCAATGGAAACCATCCAACCATTCCAACGTCCTACACAGAGTAATTCTAGCGGAAGCAGTTTTATTAGTTGCAATAAAAAGAACCCAGCAAAAATAGCATGAATGTCCACTAAACAATCCCAAAGGAATGAAGTACAAATACATAAGTTCTGGCCTTAAGGCCTTACAACAGTTTGCTCAATTTAAATGTTTTCCAAACTTCGGCAGGCAGACCGACCATACACGAATAAAATAAAACATCCAAAAATTAGGCCTTCGAGGGCCGACACAGCAACTTGGGCTTTAGCCCGCTATTGACCGCTCGGTCCAGCAGCACCTGCAAGCACAATCCACCACACAGTGGCAAACAAAAGCAACGGTCAGCAATGCTGACCAAATTATAACGATCCCGCCCCAAAACTCGGGGCAGCGATGCTCCTTCCCTGCACTTTATTAGTATAACCAAGAAGTATAGTAATGTCACTACATCACAGGAGTAGTCTCATATGGCCACACACCCCGTGCACTCAGGGTACATTCTCGGTGATCACGGTCAAAGTCTGCCGACTCACCACCGTCCCTTTGGACGGCCAAAACTCGTGAGCATTTGGTCTTTCTGGCCACTGCCTAAGACCCTCTATCTATGCCAATGGCAAGTGCCACGTACCGTTAGGTCTCTTTACCAAACGACATAGAGCGGGTACGGTTCCACCTAACCCGTTTCGCACACCGCCCTATCAACTTAAGAACATAGGCGCGGGTCAAACTTCCCGAGTCCCAATCCGTTTACACATCACATAACCCAGTTATGTTCAAGTTGGCTCCCCGGCCATCATGTTGGCAGAACCACGCGTCTGCCCAGTTTTCCGGGTACACCTTGGAGTTAATCCCCAAGGCTCCTTGTGCAATCTACCTCGTAGAAAAACCCAAAAAACAAACATTCACACGGAGTCTTCTCCGATATTTATGCAATGCAACATCACCGATCCAGACCAACATGTTCGGATAGGCTTCACACACCATGCCTATGTCCGTTCTCGATTACGGACTCTATACAACGGGGACTTTACATATCTACCCGAAGGAACGCCTCCAACTCACCGCAAAATAGCGGGAGCGGGCTTCCTATTCAAAAGAAGGAGAGCTTCACATGCTCAAGTAGAGAATCGTTACCCCAGCGTTCTTCCTTGGTGCCATAGAAATATGTGCAGATGAAAAGCACCGCAATCTCCTTGCCTTCGCAGATCCAAAGTCGGCTCGTGATTTGGAGTCCCGAAGCCCCCTCCAAGGACCGGATCTAGATTTCTTCTTCCTCCTTTACTCTCCCTTCTCTCTAGAACTTAGACAGAGAACCAGCGGCAGTAGATAAGGGTTTTGAAACCCTATACTTGGGTATAATCCACTCGGATTAACCACCAGCCGTCGGATCCCACAAAAGGGAAATGCACGGCTTTGATCAAGGTCTGACCTGGACAAATGGGGCTAAACAAAGCACGATTCACCAACCGGAGCAGGACACCTCCGCGACCAATCAAATTGTGTTGGGACATTTAGCCAAGATCCCGCCAAAAACCTCTGTGTCGACACTCCGCATCGACAGAGTCAAACAAGCCACAATCCCCCCCGCGCTCAATGATCGTCGAGCCAAGATCATCGAATGCTACCAAATCATCGATCGCTGATCGCTAGCCTGATCGATGAACGCCTCTAGATCGTAGATCGCAGATCGTTGGCCTGTTCGTCGAACGCTGCCAGATCGTCGATCCCAGATTGCTGGACTATTCGTCGAACACTGCCAGATCGTCGATCCCAGATCGCTGGCCTGTTCGTTGAACGGGCATGACACGCCCGTGACAACCAGCTGTGTTCGTTGTTCGACGATCGTCGACCCAAGATTGTTGAATGCTGGCCAGATCGTCGATCACTGGCCAGATCGTTGAAATGAACACGATACGCCCTGGGACACGCCCGTATCCCAGGCCGTGTACCCCCTGCCAAAAACCAAATTTGGTACAAAACGCCTGTCGTCGCTCTTTTGAGTTTTGGGGCATTACAAGATACTCCGTGCACTCAGGGCATCTTCTTGGTGTACTGGATATCCCAGTCGTACACTGTCGATCAGAGGTTCTTCACTTGTTGGTTGGGCGGTTCAATCTTAGTCCACCAGTCTCGCAAGCTGGCGACATCCCGTCCTCACCACTCAGAGGTACTAACCTCACAACATCCACAAACAACCAGAGCAGATCGACCCACACCATATGGTGCAGCAAGTCGGGTTTATCGATGCTCCCCAGGCATTACTACCCATCGACCCATCACCTATTTCCGATCGACCCACACTATGTGGTGCAATAAGTAGGGTCCACCTCACTTCCTCCCAAACATTGATACCCATCGATCCCCACTAATACAGATCAACCCACACCATGTGGTGTAACAAGCCGGGATCATCTTGTGTTTCCCCCCAGACATGCTACACATTGATCTCTCAACACAACCAGGAGCTTATTCAAGCGTCCATGCATCCATACATACATCACATATCATTCATTCAACCATACATCCATTCAACAAAGCATAACCCTTTCATAACATCAAATCCACAGAATCTTATCCGGTTTACCGATGATTATCACCAATCCAGACTACTGATCCGGATGGGCTTCACAAAGCATGCCTATGCCGTACTCCACACTTCCGGCTCTAGATGCAGACTCAACCAAGGAATCACTTACGAGATCCACCTCTTGGTGGAGGATTCCACGCACATGCATAAAGAAAGGACTTCGATGTCGAAGAAGGAGATCGTTACCCTTGAAGATTGCATCAGCGCCATGAAGTAGCCGGATGGAAGTCACCGCCTCGGCTTTGCCTTCACGAATACGCTCTCGGATCTTCTCTCCGCACTTCGCAGCTCCTCCAGCAGCTGGCTTTCATTCCTTCTCTCCTTCCCTTACTCTCCCTTTCTCTTTCTCTCTCTTGCAATGAGATGGAGAAGAAGGAGATGAAGAGGAAGGGCTTAAATCCCCATATCTTCAGCCTTGACCTACCTGGAAGCAACCTAGCCTTTGGATCCAGGATAAGGGAATCGAACAGCTCAGAATTGTCTAGAAAAGCCTGAATACGGCCTGACACACCCTGTGACACGCCCGTATCACAGGCCGTGTCACTTAAGCGGTAGTCAACCAACTCAAATCCAACCAGTATACGGCCGTATGACATGCTCGTGTCACACCCTACACGCCCGTGTCATGCCCAACACGCTTGTGTTGACCACCCCTATACGTCTCTCGGCAACATCTCAATTTCACCCGAGAGACACACGGCCCGGGGATACGCCCGTGTCCCTGGCGGTGTGCACCTGGACACACCCGTGTCCCGCAACACACGGATTCCTGCAGGAAACCCAAAAGAGACACGCCCTGTGACACGCCCGTATCACAGGCCGTGTACCCTACACTCGACGATCGTCGACCCAAAATTTGTCAACCATGATGATTGCTTTGCTAATAAGTAATAACTCAATGCGATTTCATTCTACATTCTAAAATAACTATGTAGATGGGCATAAGCTAGATTGAATTAACATTCAGGCAAGTGCACCTGTCAATCATAATATAGGAGAAATCTACATCTCGTGACATATTCCACATGGCCATTTCAAGTATTCGTACTCATCCTCACTCTATTATCGTACCTATGAGTAAAATTGATATCTAAAATAGATTGATCTAACTATAACTATTTGGATAATTCAATATTGAAGAAGTAAATATGGTAAAAAGCAAGAAGCTTATGAGCTTTTACATGAACAGACTCATTTATGAACTCAATTCTAAGTAATCATGAAGAAAGTAAAACTATCAAATTCATTGTAATGTAAGGGTTAACATTCATCAAATTCTCTCTCGAGCAATTCCAATCATAAACCTAAGTTAGTAAATTTTCTCTCGAACAATTTACAACACTCAAGTTCGCATTTAGTAAAGCACCCTAATTATTAAATAAATTAATGAAACCTTATCCCTAAAATAGCATGAATCCATTTACTCGTATTTCAATTTTCCAAACAACATATCTCTTGATCATGGAGTTTGATTCACAAATAAAGTTAACACCACAATATGGACATACAAATATCATCACAAACAACAAATTTCTCAATCTATAAATTTGCAAATTTTGTAAGGGAAAGAAGCAATCCATAATGAAGATGAAACCAATTGTTTGTAAGCCTAAATATGAATAAAATACCACAAATTTGATGTAAACAAAGCGATACATGATTACTAAATTGTTCAAATATAAGTTCATGCAAATTAAAACATAAACAAAGTTGAATCACCAAGAGAAAGGAAAGATTAAAAGGGATTAATGAATAGATAAAATGCATACAAAATACCCTTCAATCCTCCTACTCTTGGATTCTCCACTTCGGGCTTCAGAAGTTCTCTAATTCCATAATGATCCAAAAGTTCTCCTCTAAATTTTCTACAGGAAATATATAGTCCCTTTGCAAACAGGTCGGACACGGGTTCCAACACGGCCGTGTGTCTGGCCGTGTGGACGGTTCCTAGGCGGTTCCCCACGAACAGGCGTGTCTGGTAGTGGGCCGTGTCAGATGACATGGGTACTGACATGGCCGTGTTGTTCTTCAAGTTCCTCAGACACGGGTTGGTCGGCAGTCGTGTTCAAATATGACATGGGTAGGCACACGGGCATGTTCCTACCCGTGTGAGTCTCTGTCTCCTGCATCCAATTTCTTCAGCTCCAGCATACATAGGACACGGGTAGGCACACAGCCATGTGTCCACCTGTGTGGGCCAAATTTTTGTCCTGTCATCAGCTATGTTGACTCCGTGAACTCCACTGTTTGCTCCAAGACTTTTAGTTCCACTGGTTAGCGCTACCTGCATATAAAAGTGAAGGAATAAATTAGATAGCTCAATATAAGGAGTAACAAAAATCCTAACTGTGCTCTCCTAATCATGATAAAACAATTCTTTGACTTTTCTCGCGAAATTACTACAAAAGGAGGTAAAAATAGTAGACATGATTACAATTATGATAGTAAAAAGCTTATCATAATCGCACTCATCAAATACTCCGAGACTTAAATGTTTGCTTGTCCCTAAGCAAACAAATTCAAACACTTGGTTACCAATAAATAATTTTGCCTCCGCACACTGGTTGCTATGAATTTAAGAGAACTTTGATGATGTAATTGCATAGTGAATAGTTTAGCAAACTTTTCTAAATATAACGTAATCTTAAAATTCTTCCAATATATCTGTTAACTATCTCTCACTCGTTTTTAGAAATAAGAGTATAGTCATTTATAACAATTATGAGGAGAAAATAACAATCTGAATAAGATACGTATTAGTATTTCAAAACTTATAAGTACCCATATTGATGGTTACGAGCTTACCCTTTTTACATCCTCTCCACGACACTAGTTAGACTCAGTAAGGTCGGATCCTTGGGACTTGTATGGTGGTGTAGCCTTTTTGTCTTAGGATAGAAGATTATAGGCGAGGTAATCAAAGATAAATGCGATGGGTTTTCCACACCTAAATCACGATTGAGCCTTTTGTTGGTATATACCTTAACATACATCGGTGTTATAAAAGCACCCCAGACTTTGTAATTAGCATACTTCCCATATTTGTTTTTGAAAGATACTCCAAACTTTTATTTTTCTTAACCAAGGGCCATAGTATGGATCATTCCGAGTGGGTGCAAGTATACACTCACTCAGGCCACATATCACTGTCTTCTTTTTTTTCGGTTTTGGGTTCATAGTAGGGATCATTCCAAGTGGGTCCAAATTTACACGCACTCAGGCCACATATCACTATGAATAAACTCATTCCAAGAAGGTCTCAATGATAGGAGTGCTAATAGGTAAGGATTTGGGCTTGGTGAATTTTGGTGGTAGAGCATCAAAAGGATGGGGAATAGGTTCAAATTGGGTGTGCAAGGGTATCATGTTAAAGGTTTTGGGTTTACAAGGCTCAAGCTATCCAATAGGGGGCCTAAGTCATTTCCTCCCTAACTAATTAACCTATGTAATGTTTTGAGGATCGCTAGAGAATAAGTTCTGAACCTCAATAGAGAGTATTTTTTCATTTTGATTCCCTAATACCAAATTATAAAAAATGTTACACTCATTGACTCACATTATTATAGATAAGTATATTTTCTAAAATAGAGTGATTGATAGTTAATAATATAGAGGGTTAATCTTAAAAGTAAATTATATAGAGAAAATTAAGCTAATGAATTTCTATACTTAATTACGAATCAACAAAGCTGAACACTATGAGTCTACATCAATTCATTTTAATCAGTGTGCGAAGTTAAATTAGATAGTTATAATCCCAAATGAATGAATTAATGAGAGCTTAAAGGAGCAAAAAAATTTTAGGGGGGGTATAACAAACTTGAGTATTATGATAGCCAAATTTGAATCAATTGTAACCACGTCGAACACAGCAATTATAAATTTGAAGAACAGCCATTCCACCCCCAGACTTAAAATTTGCAATGTCCTCAGTGCAATGTAAAGAGCGGACATAGAGTAATTTCATGAAGAAATAAGAAACAAAGAAAAACTGCTATCATGAAAAGTAGAAGATCACAGTAATAAAACAGGAGCTGTAATGAAATACACTGATATACAATAGCTGAAAGAACTAAAATACACTGATATAATGATATAGCTGAAAGAACTGAAATACAATGATATACAAGACACAAATACATGAAGACAACATGACATAGAGACACGTCAGAAGTATGCGGGATGGTGGGTCTCATCGTCAGGGAAGGAAGGCGGGGCAGGAGCTGCCGGCTGGCGAGGAGCGATCCCCAAGTGGTCTCTGATCTAGATGAGGAGGGCCTATGTCCGCTGCTGTGACTCCTCAATATGATGTAGGCACGGCGAGAGCTCGGTGTCGAAGAACTGCCGGAACTCCCGCGAATACCGTGAACGATGTGGAGGGGGAGCAGTAGAAGACTCGCCATGATCATAAGTGGAATGGGGCAGAGGTACCAAAGGCACATCGAGGTCAGGATCCACCTCGTCATCACTGTCATCCTGCACTTGCGGCCCACGTCTCGTAATAGAACATGTGATGCCTCCTCGGCCCTAACGGGCAGTGATGAGGCGGAGGGAGCGAAGACTGGCCATCGTGATGGGCACGGTCTTTGATACCACTGTCATCAGGGGGAGGGCTGATAATATGCCCATGTTCTTCACCAAGTGAGTGATGTAGGGTGATACACAGATAGACCCTATGCGGGAGGTGTCGGCCTGGTGGAGAATGAACTGGGCCAGTAGGAAGCCGAGGTGCAGAGGATAACGTGATGGCATGATATAGAGGTATAGTAGTTCCTGTCGACTGACAACACCGGAGTTTAGGGTTTAGGGTTTAGGATTTAGGTGCTAGTGTCAAAAGAAAGCTGGCGCCAGATACCACCGACAATATCATGAGAGGGGACGTCGAAATGGAGCTCGAGGTAGGCAACAATAAAGAGGAATGAATCCTCATACACCCCTAGATACTGGGTGAACTGGAGCATGGTGAGTGTATAAAAGGTGCCACCTACTCGAAACGAAATTACCCCCTCGGGCGCGTGCGGTGTATCAATGAATTTAGGCCAAAAATTGAAATAGAATGAGGACAGGAACTCTAATGTGAGTTCCTTAAAACCTAACTCCTCTATGGCGAAAAACCTCTCCCAACTCGTTACAGAGATTAATTCCCTTACATCCCCCGCTAAGTTTATTTCCTCGAGAACACTCCAGTCGATCGTGCAGATATCTTGATATTTTTTAGACTGGAGGAGATTATAGAGGTTAATGTGTGCTGGGTTGGTGAATACTAGCGGGGCAGCAACATCACGCCTCTCCGTTGACACTTGCAGCTCCGGTCGGCGATGGCGACCACCTTTGCTTCGTCCAGATGACATGATCAAGGATGAGAGAATGCGAGTAAAGGGTGCGAGATTTGGAGCCAAAGACTCCAAATTGAGCTCAAACTGTGGAGAGAAATTGTGTTGGGAGGGGTAGATCTGAAATCAGGGAATGAGGGGGAAGAAGATGACACGACCCCCAATTTAAATACTTCGAACACGGGTCCACACACGGGTGTGTGTGTACCCGTGTTGAGGAATCTTGGCCTCGTGAAACACGGGCTGTAGGGGGCGTTAGCTCGACTGTACCGTAGAGAAAGACTTCTTTAACCTTAAAGGGTCCGGACCACTTAGACCTTAATTTCCCAGGGAATAAACGCAGTCTGGAATTAAAAAGGAGGACTTGGTCACCTTTTTGGAATGTCTTGGGTTTGCAAAGGTGACGGTCATGAAATAGCTTGGTCTTCTTCTTATAAATCCTGGAGTTCTCATAGGTCATAGTTCTCCACTCATCTAATTCGTTAAGTTGAAGCTTCCGTTTCTCTCCTATAGAACTAGTGTCAAAATTCAAAGAACATATTGCCCAATATGACTTATGCTCTAATTCTATAGGTAGGTGACAAGATTTACCATAAACTAATCTAAAGGGGGTGGTCCCTGTAGGTGTTTTGAACGCGGTCCTATAAGCCCAAAAACAATCATTAAGTATTCTAGACCACTGCTTCTTATTCCCTTCTATAGATTTTTCTAGGATCCTCTTAAGCTCTCTATTGGAAACTTCAACTTGGCCACTAGTTTGCGAATGATAAGGAGTGGCTCTCCTATGTTTAACTCCATATTTTTCTAATACTTTATTTATCTATAAATTACAGAAATGTGAACCCCTATCGCTAATAAGTGCACGTGGTGTGCCAAATCGTGCAAATAAGGACTTTAAAAATCGGATTACTACCCTACTATCATTAGTAGGCAAAACTTGTGCTTCAACCCACTTCAATACATAATCTACAGCTACTAGAATTTATTTATTCCCAAAGGAAACTGGAAATGGACCCACAAAATCAATACCCCACACATCGAATACTTCACATTCAGGAATACATTTTTGTGGCATTTCATGTAATTTAGAAATATTAACTGCTTTCTGACAAGAATCACATGAAAGCACATACCTTTGGGCATCCCTGAATAGAAGGGGCCAATAAAAACCGGAATCAAGAACCTTTTTCGCAGAGCGATTCACTCCATAGTGACCCCCGACAGGGCTTGAATGACACTGCTCCAAAATCTTCCAACCTTCCTCCGCTGATGCACACCTTCGTATAACAGAATCTACACATACCCGAAAAAGAAAGGGGCCCTCCCAAAAGTAATATTTCAAATCAGAGAAAAATTTCTTTTTCTGTTGATATGATAATCCTTTTGGAAGGACCTTAGACACAAGATAGTTTGCATAGTCTCCAAACCATGGATAATCAAATGTATATTTGTAGATAAGGCAAATAGTGATTCCTGAAATGTATCGGAAATTTCAGATTCATCCAACATTGATCGTGGTGGATTTTCTAAACGTGAACGATGATCTACCGCTAAGTTTTCCGCTCCTCGTTTATCCCTAATTTCTAAATCAAATTCTTGCAACAGAAGAACCCAACGGATTAAACGAGGCTTGGCTTCCACCTTGACTAGCAAATATCTAAGGGCAGAGTGATCCGTGTATACAACCACTTTGGACAATGTTAAATAAGATCTAAATTTATCGAAGGCGAATACCACTGCTAGGAGTTCTTTTTCGGTAGTTGTATAATTCTCTTGTGTATTATTAAGTGTTTTGCTAGCATAATATATAGGGTGAAAATGTTTGTTTCGGCGTTGTCCTAAAACAGCTCCTACCGCAAAAATGCTAGCGTCACACATGATCTCAAATGGTTGACTAAAATCGGGCGCGATCTTAATAGGAGAATTAATTAATTTCTCTTTTAAGAACTCAAAGGCATGTAGACACTCTTGTTCAAAAATAAAAGGTGTGTCTTTTTCTAAAAGCCTTGTAAGTGGTTTAACTATTTTAGAGAAGTCCTTAATAAACCGGCGGTAAAATCCCGCGTGTCCTAAGAAACTTCTCACTGCCTTAACGGAGGTTGGTGGTGGTAATTTCTCTATGGTCTCTATTTTCACTTTATCAACTTGGATTCCTTGGCTTGAGATTTTATGGACAAGTACTAACCTTTCTTGTACCATGAAATAGCACTTCTCCCAACTAAGCGCTAGGTTCGTCTCCTCACACCTCCTAAGAACTTTCTCTAAATTATTAAAACATAGATCAAATGAGTCGCCAAAAATAGAAAAATCATCCATGAACACTTCCATGATATCTTCAACATACTCGTCAAAGATGGCTAGCATGCACCTTTGAAACGTGGCAGGTGCATTGCATAACCCGAAAGGTATACGTCTATAGGCAAAAGTACCGAATGGGCAAGTAAATGTTGTTTTCTCTTGGTTTTCTGGTGCTATAGGAATTTGAAAGTATCCAGAAAGTCCATCTAGAAAACAATAATAAGAATGTCTGGATAAGCATTCTAATATCTGGTCAATGAAAGGAAGAGGGAAATGGTCTTTCCTAGTGGAGTCATTTAATTTCCTATTGTCAATACAGACACGCCAACATGTTACCGTTCGCGTTTGAATTAATTCATTCCTATCATTTGCTACCACTGTCAGGCCACCCTTCTTAGGAACTACTTGGACAGGACTAACCCATGAACTATCCGAAATAGGGTATATAATACCAGCATCTAATAACTTAATAATCTCAACCTTAACTACCTCTTTCATATTAGGATTTAGCCTATGTTGCGGTTGAATATAAGACTTATAGTTTTCTTCCAAAAGGATTTTATGAGTGTAAAAACTAGGATTAATACCTTTTATATCAGATATTTGCCATGCTATTACACCTTTACATTTCTTCAATACATTTATTAATTTATCTTTTTCAGTATTAGACAGATTAGAGGAAATTATAACTGGATGAGAAGAATTAGTTCCTAAGAATGCATACTCAAGATGATCCGGTAATTTTTTAAGTTCTACTACTTGTGGATTCTTAGTATTATTCTTAAGAGCTTCATGATCTCCTTGAGTAATCAAACTATATTCAGTCGTTCTATTCATTACAACACTATTATCTTGAAAAAATAAATGTTCAGTAATGTATTTATTTTTTTCTTCTTCTAGAAAACAGTTAGTAATACAGATTTCTAAAGGATCTCTATAATAAAAATTAGAATTTATAGAAGTCATAAAATCATCAATAATATGAGAAAAATAGCAATAATCATCATTATCTAAATATTGTTTCATAGTATTGCCAATTTGAAAAGTGACTTCATCTTCCCCTACTCGCAAGACTAATTTACCATCAAAAACATCAATTAGAGCTCTAGATGTAGCTAGAAATGGACGACCTAGTATGAGTGGTACTTTGATATTTTCATCCATATCTAGAATAACAAAATCAACAGGAAATATAAACTTATCTACCTTAACCAATACATCTTCTAGCATTCCTCTAGGATACTTAACCGATCGATCTGCTAATTGAATACTCATTCTAGTCGGGCTAAGTTCTCCTAGGCCTAGTTTCAGATATAATTTATAAGGCATTAAATTTATACTTGCTCCTAAATCTGCTAAGGCTTTATTGACTTGTAAATCTCTGATTAAATATGGAATTAAAAATGAACCGGGATCCTTAATTTTTTGTGGTAGTTTATTTTGCAAAATAGCGGAACATTCTTCACTAAGTGTTACTAATGATAATTCCTCTATTTTCCTTTTATTAGAAATTAAATCCTTAAGAAATTTAGCATACTTAGGCATTTGAATAATTTCAGAAAAAGGTAAATTGACATGTAATTGCTTAAACATAGATAAAAATTTACCATACTGCGCATCCATGCGCTCCTTATTAACCTTTGCTGGGTATGGTATTGCTGGTTGGTACTCCATCGGTTGCACATTCATCTCGCTTGATCCTTCGCCGCTAGAATCAATTTGGGGTGCTTCCTTCGCAGGCCTTGGGTCTTGTAACTCCTTTTCACTCCTCAATTGAATGGCTTTTGCATGCTCCCTTGGATTTATCTCAGTGTTCCCCGGAAGTGTTCCTTGCGGCCTTTCAGAAACCATCCTTGCAAGCTGACCAATCTGATTGTCCAAATTCCGAATTGAACCCTCTTGATTCTGGAAGGCTACATCAGTAGTTTTCATGAACTTGGTAAGCACATCTTCCAATGTAGGCTTCCTTGGTTTCGGCTGTGGTTGTTGTCCAAACATGGGTTGCTTCCCTTGATTTCCTTGTCCTCCCCAAGAGAAATTGGGGTGGTTCCTCCATCCAGGATTATATGTAGAACTATATGGGTTGTTGGCTTGATTGAAAGGAGGTCTAATATTGTTGCCCATATAGTCAACATGCTCTTGAACTTGAGGTTCACAACCAGGCATTCCACTGCATGAAGGGTCCCATTGTTGAGGTGCCATGGAGGGTGATGCTAAGGCAAGGTTGTCCATCTTTTAGTGAAGCTTCTCCACTTGAATAGCTAAGGCGGTGACGGCATCCACTTCATAAATTCCTGCGGACTTGCTAGGCTTTTATCTTACGGTAGTCCATTGGTAATTATTCATAGCCATATCTTCTATCAACTGCTGAGCCGCTTCAGGTGTCTTGTTGTTCAAAGTGCCTCCACTAGCCGCATCAATCATCTGTTTAGTGGCCGGATTGAGACCATTGTAGAAGGTCTGAATCTGAAGCCATGAAGGTAGAGTATGGTGGGGACTTCTCCTCAAAAGGTCTTTGAATCGTTCCCATGTGTCGTACAACGATTCAGATTCCATTTGAATAAACGTAGAGATGTCATTCCTTAACTTCGCAGTCTTTGCTGGTGGAAATACTTCATCAAAAACTTTTCAACCATCATGTCCCAAGTAGTAATTGACCCTCTAGGTAGTGAGTTCAACCACTGCTTCGCCTTATGCCTTAAAGAAAATGGAAACAATCTCAATCGAATGGCATCGTTGGAAACACCATTGATCTTGAATGTTTCACATATCTCGAGGAATCCGGCCAAGTGGGTGTTAGGATCCTCATCTTGCAAGCCATCATACTGGACATACTGTTGAACCATTTTTATCATACTAGGCTTCAACTCGAAGTTATTGGTAGCTATCGGTGGTCAAACGATGCTTGACCCGGTTCCTTGGAGATTAGGTCTAGCAAAGTCAAGCATGGTTTGCACATTTTGGTTGGCCATGGTGTCTAAGTTTTCCGGATGATTCTCTCCTTGGTTCAATGTATCCTCTTCTGATAGTCTGTTTGAAATGTTTGTGGTATTAATTCCCACGTCCCTTAGGTTAGTGTTATGGATAAGTTGTTCTGGGTCAGGATGAAATGGTGAATTTCTGCCCCTGGTCATAGACTAACAGAGTACAAAACAGAGATTAAGCGATATAATTATTCAAATACTAATTTACAACTATTTATTACTAAACAAAACTTGGTAGATTAATAAAATTTAGACTTTCGAAATATTGAAAACGATCCCCAGCAACGACGCCAAAAACTTGATGATTGCTTTGCTAACAAGTAATAACTCAATGCGATTTCATTCTACATTCTAGTATAACTATGTAGATGGGCATAAGCTAGATTGAATTAACATTCAGGCAAGTGCACCTATCAATCATAGTACAGGAGAAATCTACATCTCGTGTCGTATTCCACAGGGTGATTTCAAGTATTCGTACTCATCCTCACTCTATCATTGTACCTATGAGTAAAATTGATATCTAAACTAGATTGATCTAACTATAACTATTTGTATAATTAAATATTGAAGAAGTAAATATGGTAAAAAGCAAGAAGCTTATGAGCTTTTACATGAACAAACTCATTTATGAACTCAATTCTAAGTAATCATGAAGAAAGTAAAACTATCAAATTCGTTGTAATGTAAGGGTTAACATTCATCAAATTCTCTCTCGAGCAACTCCAATCCTAAACCTAAGTTAGTAAATTTTCTCTCGAACAATTTACAACACTCAAGTTCGCATTTAGTAAAGCACCCTAATTATTACATAAATTCATGAACCCTTATCTCTAAAATAGCATGAATCCGTTTACTCGTATTTCAATTTTCCAAACAACATATCTCTCGATCATGGAGTTTGATTCACAAATAGAGCTAACACCACAATATGGACATACAAATATCATCACAAACAACAAATTCCTCAATCTATAAATTTGTAAATTTTGTAAAGTAAAGAAGCAATCCATAATGAAGATGAAACCAATTGTTTGTAAGCCTAAATACGAATAAAATACCACAAATTTGATGTAAACAAAGCGATACATGATTACTAAATTGTTCAAATATAAGTTCATGCAAATTAAAACATAAACAAAGTTGAATCACCAAGAGAAAGGGAAGATTAAAAGGGATTAATGAATAGATAAAATGCATACAAAATACCCTTCAATCCTCCTTCTCTTGGATGCTCCACTTCGGGCTTCAGAAGTTCTCCAATTCTAGAATGATCCAAAAGTTCTCCTCTAATTTTTCTACAGGAAATATATAGTCCCTTTGCAAACAGGTCGGACATGGGTTCGAACACGGCCGTGTGTCTGGCCGTGTGGACGGTTCCTAGGCGGTTCCCCACGAACAGACGTGTCTGGTAGTGGGCCGTGTCAGATGACACGGGTACTGACACAGCCGTGTTGTTATTCACGTTCCTCAGACACGGGTTGGTCGGCAGTCGTGTTCAAATATGACATGGGTGAGCACACGGGCGTGTTCCTACCCGTGTGAGTCTTTGTCTCCTGTGTCCAATTTCTTCAACTCCAGGATACATAGGACACGGGTAGGCACACGGTTGTGTGTCCACCCGTGTGCACCAAATTTTTGCCCTGTCATCGGCCATGTTGACTCCGTGAACTCCACTGTTTTCTCCAAGACTTTTAGTTCCACTGGTTAGTGCTACCTGCATATAAAAGTGAAGGAATAAATTAGATAGCTCAATATAAGGAGTAACAAAAATCCTAACTGTGCTCTCCTAATCATGATAAAATAATTCTGACTTTTCTCGCGAAATTACTACAAAAGGATGTAAAAATAGTAGACATGATTACAATTATGATAGTAAAAAGCCTGTCATAATCGCACTCATCAGACCACAAGCCCAACCCCTCAACCCAAACACGACATGCCCTGGGACACGCTTGATGAGTACGATTTATATATGGTTTTCGGACTCATTTGGGCTAGTTTTCATGCGTTTGCAGTTCACTTTTAGTTCATTATTGTATATATTTCATCTTATCGTTATTTCCATAGGAAGTGCACATTTAAGCCCGTGGTTGTGTATATTTTTTTGTACTCTGTTTTGTGCTCGTCTAGAATGTCTGCACATATCAGTGCTGGGTTTAGGGGTCGTGTGCGTGTTCCAAGGACGTTTGGAAGCAGGAATACTGTGCACGATCATCGGATATAGTGCGCACGACCACCTGTTGTGCGCCGATGATCGTGCGCAATGTGCCCTGATTTCCAGAATCCGCCTGGGGTAATCGCATGACCACTGGACATAGTGCGCACAACCACCGGTCGTGCGCCACTAATCGTGTGCATTGATTCCACTTTTCCCGGAGTCCTGTCTGGGGTAATCGCATGACTATTGGACATAGTGCGCACGACCACTGGTCGTGCGCCACTGCTCGTGCGCATTATCCCAGTTCTTCTTCCTAATCTGCCATGCCAGTGCGCACGATCACTGGACATAGTGCGCACGACCACTGGTCGTGCGCCCGTGATCGTGCGCACTGTTATTTTTGTTTTCTATAAATATGCAGGTTCCTCCCTAATTCGAGAGAGCGCATTTTCCTCTGCCGTTTACATCTCCGAGGAGGGATTTCGTCATCCTCCTTCAATCTCCACCCTAGGGAGGTGCTCCGGACAAGCTTTCACCGCCAAATCCAAGCTGGAGCTTCCTCTCGGCCTCCTCCTTCATCTTTGAGCTTCAAGAAGAGCTTGACCTAGCTTTCTCCATCAAGCTAGGAGAAGTTGTGCCATCCTCCAGCGGATCGTGACATGAAGAAGACGGGCCATTAGAAGGTGGTGACAACCCTTCACTACCCCGGACGTAGTTGAGGACCGAGCTTGGATGCGGATTGACAACCTGACGATTCCAACTGTGAATCCTCAACAAGACTTCGGATTCTGTCAATTTCGCACACTTTTCTTCTCTTGTTGTTGATGGTTTAGTTGAACTCTTTGTATTTGATGAAGTTATGCTTAGTGTAATATACATTTATGTGTAATCATGTTTATATGATTGTATGTTTTCATTATTTACTTGAGGTGCGCCTATTTGTCCATCCATAATCCATCCGCCCTTGACGCACCAGCAATTTCTAGTGGCGTGTGTAGCGAATAGGTGCTCACGACCCTCATTCCACCATTCCCATCTCACCTCATCTGCAAGCCTACTCGCCCATCCGCCTAGTGATTCAGTGCATAGCGGCTCGACTAGTCTTCCATCCCGCCTGGCGAAGCATCGCTTAACGACATTGCATAGGAGTAGTTGTTAGATTTTTACTTTCTTTTTTCGCAAATATCAAGACCCCCCTTAGTGAACTCCGACCTAAGGACTTTAATCTTAAGTCCTCCTCGAAATTAACTCCACCTTATTGTGTTCCTTGAGAGATCGATACTTGGGAAAACTCGCCCATTTTATTTTACTTGTGTGACCGGTTCACTGCCGTGATCTTTAGCATCAACGACCGTGTCCCAGGCCGTGTCAACCAAGACTGAACCCAAATTAGCTCTAGGGGTGTTACAATCCTCCCCTCCTTCAAAGAAATTTCTTCCTCGAAATTTAGCTCACTCCAATCCACCACATACTCCGGCAATGTTTCACCCACTGCAATTGAGCATTCGAAGAGGCAAGCTGGGTTTGAGCTCAGAGGTCGCGGCTTGTCTCAACATCGCACAAACTAAACAAACATACAACACATACATACATCCATATCTTCCATCTGTGCACATGCAGCCACAAAATTTATCAAGTGATTGAGAAACAAACACATCATCGAGCTATATCACAATCGAGCGATTACTTCCAGATCACAAGTGTGCACCAACATTTCAACATGTAACAGAACAGCTAATATATATGCACACAACCATCGCATTAGTCAACATTATTCACATCCCCAAAGTGATACAAGTCATTATTCTTACTTCCACTCAGCCTCCCGATTTTGCATTTCTCGTGTCAAATCCAAATTAAACACTCGAGGCTGAATGTCACCAATTGAGCTTTGCAGCTCTTGCACTTCCATATGATGCAATCGAGGTTGCGTCCGGGATGCAGATTACTCGGCCACTGCTTTACCCTTTTTGTCATAAGACGCACCTGTCGTTTTCTCACTTCCTGCAGGGGCAGTCCTACAAAATTTCGCTATGTGTCCTTGCTTCCCAAAGTTATAACATATACGTGTATCAAAACATCCTGGCCCATAAGTCACCCCCGAAAAACAGTTGACGGAGCTGATTCAGCAGGCCTAAACTTTTTCTTCTCTCGCCTTCTGAACTCCGACTGCTCCAATTGTGGTACTTTGAATTCTGGCTTTTCTACTGCCAGCCTCTTCTTCTCTTGGACCCTCTTCAAATCTTTCTCCAAAGCACGGGCCGTATCAACCAACACTTGGAAGCCTTGGTTCACTGAACTCGGGAGTACTAGCCTTAGCTCATCCCACAGTCCCTCATAAAATTGATTCGTCTTTCGAGCCTTTTTAGCAAACGTAGACCCCTCATATCGCCCCAGTCTGGTAAACTCATGCAGATACGTATCAAGATCAGTATCACCCTACACCAGGCGTTGAAACTCAATCTCCATCGCAATCCGCTACGACACTGGTACATACTTGGCGAGAAACAATCAGGAGAATTCATCCATTGAAACCTCCGCTAATCCTCGACTTGCCAAGTGATGCACCTCCATCTCATCCCACCATAATCTCGTGTCTCCTTCCAACAAAAAAGTGGCTAAAGTCACTTTCTGCTGCTCCACCGTCCTGATTACAGTCAGGATTCTCTATACTCGAGCTAACCAATCTTCCGCCTGTGTTGGGGAAAGCGCCCCACCAAACGTAGGTGTATGAAACTACATAAAGCTTTTTAATGCCTCATTTGTTGCTTGCTCTTCCACCACAACTGCATCACTCTCTTGCCTTGCATCAGCCTGTATTGGTACTCCTGCAGGCCTTGCCTGCCCCGTAGGCTGTGCCTGTAACACTGCAAGCATCGTCTCCATCACCATTCGTATGGTCTCCGCCGAGGGGGGTGTAGGCACTTCAACTGGTGCTACACTCTCATCGGATTGCTGGGGCTCCGGCTACCCAACACCACTCCTCGCCACCTAGCAATGTGCAAAACACAATTACTCATCCATGTCATAACGGTAATTATACATTGACTACACACTCATGCCCCTTACGTGCATGAAATACATTCCTAGTGGACATTCGTGAGTTCAATTATGTTCTATACTCCCAAACAATCTCAACCTGGGCTCTGATACCACTTTATAATGCCCCCACTCATCACGTGGCATATAACGGTGGGTCCGGCCGGGGCCCCATGCCATATGTCACAGAAAAGCGGCGGAATTACTTGTGGAAATCAAAATCTACTCGCATCCTAACTCAATCCATTCTAGCGCAGCATTTTAAGTTACCATGAACTCAACTCAAAGAATGTCCACTACAATATAAACTCCAATTTATATGTCCAAACCAGGAATGTAAACAACGCACACACACATGGCCTTAATGCCTTACAGGTTTCTTTTTATACAAATATAGCTTCGTACATCGGCACGCAGGCTGGCCACACATGAAATCCAAACATATTTCGCACGGCCTTCAAGGGCCTTTAGCAGTAAGCCTCCAATCCACTCATTTCAAATCAAGCAGCAACACCTGCAAACACATATACACCAAGGAGCGGCAAACAAAGTAGCGGTCAGCTTCAGCTGACCCCTTATAACGACCCTACCCCTTACCCGGGGCAGTGGTTCTTTCCCTGTATGCATTGCTATATCATAATCTCTATCAATCTATCAATCACATTCATATCACAAATGCTGGTATCCACCAGATGCTCCGTGCACTCAGGGCACCTTCTTGGTGTACCGGATATCCCAGTCATACACCGCCGATCAGAGGTTCTTCACTGGTTGGTTGGGCGGTTCAATCCTAGTCCACCAGTCTCGCAAGCTGGCGACATCCCGTCCTCACCACTCAGAGGTACTAACCTCACAGCATCCACAAATAACCAGAGCAGATTGACCCACACCATGTGGTGTAGCAAGTCGGGTTTATAGATGCTCCACAGGCATTACTACCCATCAACCCCTCACCTATTTCTGATCGACCCACACTATGTGGTGCAACAAGTAGGGTTCACCTCACTTCCTCCCAAACATTGCCACCCATCGATCCCCACTAATACAAATCAGCCCACACCATATGGTGTAACACCGGGCTCATCTCACGTTTCCCCCCAGACATGCTGCCCATTGATCTCTCAACACAACCAGGAGCTTATTCAAGCCTCCATACATCCATACATACATCACATATCATTCATTCATCCATACATCCATTCAACAAAGCATAACTCTTTCATAACATCAAATCCACAGAGTCTTCTCTGGTTTACCCATGATCATCACCAATCTAGACTACCGGTCCAGATGGGCTTCACACAGCATGCCTATGCCGTACTCCACACTTATGGCTCTAGATGCACACTCAACCAAGGAATCACTTACGAGATCCACCTCTTGGTGTAGGATTCCATGCACATGTATAAAGAAAGGACTTTGATGTCCAAAAAGGAGATCGTTACCCTTGATGATTGCTTCAGCGCCATGAAGTAGCCGGATGGAAGTCACCGCCTCGGCTTTGCCTTCACTAATCCACTCTCAGATCTTTGCTCCGCACTCCACAGCTCCTCCAGCAGCTGGCTTTCCTTCCTTCTCTCCTTCCCTTGCTCTCCCTTTCTCTTTCTCTCTCTTGCAATGAGATGGAGAAGAAGGAGATGAAGAGGAAGGGCTTAAATCCCCATATCCTCGGCCTTGACCCACATGGAAGCAACATAGCCTTTGGATCCAGGATAAGGGAATCAAACGACTCAGAATTGTCCAGAAAAGCCTAAACACGACATGACACGCCCTGTGACACGCCCGTGTCACAGGCCGTGTCACTTAAGCGGCAGTCAACTGACTCAAATCCAACCAGTACACGGCCATGCGACACACCCTTGTCATGCCCTACACGCCCGTGTCATGCCCGACACGCCTGTGTTGACCACACGTGTACGTCACTCGGCAACATCTCAATTTCACTCGAGAGAAATATGGCCCCAGGACACGCCCGTGTCCCTGGCCATGTGCACCTGGACACACTCGTGTCCCGCAACACACGGATTCCTGCCGGAAACCCAAAAGAGACACGCCCTGTGACACGCTCGTGTCCCAGGCCGTGTCAAGCAAGCCTAAACCCAAATTAGCTCTGGGGGTGTTACAGTCCATTACTTCACCAATGCTTATAATGGTACGATCTATGGCTTTTCCTCCAATCTGTAAGAGCCTTTTAAATTCATCAGTGTTGTTTTGGAGTTCAGGAAATCCACGGCTCATTTCTTGTTCCAATGTAGTTACTTTGTCAGTTACAATTTTAAAAGAACAATCAAAATAAGCTCTCTGAGCAGTCAGCATAGCATCAATCTTGCTTAAAATAGAACTTTTAGGAAATATTTCAGATTGAGTAGATGGTTGAGATAGGTGTGGAACTGTCTATGGAGAAATCTCTTCAATGATAACAGTCGAAGTATGCTTTTTGCTGATTGTGCTTTGTTCATCTTCATCATCTATGGGCAGTATGGTGAGAATCTTAAAGTAAAGACTAGGAAGTGGTGGTTTAGCAACTTCAATAGGAGTGTCATATTCTTAATCATGAATAGAAATAACTTTTGCATCATGTGTATATTAAAATGGAGATTGTGTTGGTTCTTGTATAAGAGATTTTCTTTGAGGAGACTGCACTGGAGAGTAGTGATGGTCTTGATGTGCTGGAGACTTTGCAGGAGAAAAGGGATGTTCTTCAGGAGTAGTGAAAAGAGGACCTTTTGAAGAGAGTTCCTCTATCATCTGGTTGATATCTTCAGCAGTAGATAAAATTTGATCATGAACCTAGGCATCAGTCAGGTTTTTTGTATCTGGAAGTTCTTCAACAGTAAAATCTATATGTTCTGTATGAAATAAGGTGGGAGAGGTAGCAACAGGAGTAGAAACTGAGGGTGCAGCAGGAGGAGGAGAAGAAGTAACATCTTCTTGGACTGGATGAAGGGTAGCAGGGGGTATAATTTGAGGAGGAATTTCTATAGAAACTGGTGCTGGAGTTTCTATGGAAGCTGGAGCAGGAGTTGGCTGAGCTTGAACTGATGGGGCAGGCTCCCCCTCACTAACTGGGTTAGTTATCTGATGAGAAGGAGGAGATATGTTCCTGTCCACATCTTCAGTTTCCTTTGTTGCTTTGTCAGACTTCTGAAGTTTAACCTCTCATCTCTAGATGGAGGTAATAGAAACTTTCTTCATATGGTGGAGGGATATGCCTTTTTTCATTGAAAATTCTTCAGGGTTCATCTGGTTGAGGTATAGAGAGATGATCATGCTATAATTTGGGCTCTTAAGACATGCCTTAATTTTCTCAAAGAGCATCATGCCCACTGGAATTTCTTTCTTTAAATAACTACAGTCATCATATCAAAGAATTCTGGTGCGATAAAACTGATAGAGCTATCCCTGTAGAGGAGGACGTTTCCCAGAATATCTGCCAGTAGTTTGCTTTCTGCATTCATGAACTGTCTTCTAATAGTGTGAGATGATTGGGAAATCCCACAGAAACTGTATGATCTTTCATAATCAGTGCTAATGAGGTCATCTTCCAAGTCTATGATTGGTATTTGTAGAAACTTGGAAACAAAGAGAGGTCATTTTTTACCTTGATATCTCTAACCCTTGACTTGAGCACCTTTCCATTGTGTTTAATCTTTGCATGTTGGAATAATCTTCGACATCAGAAGGTAAAATACAGCATGGATGTTCCAGAACAAATGACAGACCAACGGTATCGAGCAAGATAAGAACATTCCTGAAGTCATTAGAAATCTCGCCAATCCCTGTTGAATTCAGTTCACTGCCAATTCCGAGCTTAGAGGACGATGTCATTGATGTGGAGAAATAGATCTTGGTTGGCCGGTGAATGTAGAAATTTCCTTGCGGCAGTCGACAGAGACGGAGAAGGTGAGGCGTCTTTTCTCGAGAGAGGGATTTGAAATCGGGAATAATACTTCTTGGACCTAAGTCTATTTATATTTTCCTTTAATTTTGATGATAAATGATATAAATAACATCAAAAATACCTGGAACTCCGATCGACGAAATAGGATAGATGAAAACCGACCGACGACCGTCGAACATCTATCGACAAAGTTCGAACTCCGATCGACGAAATTAATATTCACATGCTGCAACTACATTCTCGAGTAGAATTTCCAAGTTCTCGAGAATTAATTTCTTGATCTCGAGTAGAGTTTTTGTTCTCGAGAACTAATTCCGCAGTTCTCGAGTAGAACTGTTGTTCTCGAGTAGTAATTATGTCGTTCTCGAGTAGAACTGTTGTTCTCGAGAAGTAATTTTGCCGTTCTCGAGTATAAGTGTTGTACTCGAGAAATGAAGTCCATACTTTGAAATTTCTTGGATTCTGAAGTAAAACCAGAACTTGAACTTACTGTCACCTTTTTCTTCATTTTTCTTCATCCTTGTTGAGCATGCCAAGTTTTATTTTGAAGAATGAGAACTTGGCCTCGTCTAGCGGCTTCGTGAATATATCTGCAATCTGCCTGTCAGTTGGGACATATTGGAGATTTATGTCACCATGCTCCCTGATGATGTGGTATCGCAGCTCTATGTGCTTTGTCCGGCAGTGAGAGTCTGTATTGTTGGCTGTGGAAATTGCACTGGAGGAGTCGCAAAATAATGGAATGTCCTTGACCTTCAAGTTGTAGTCTTCAAGTTGGTTCTTTATCCAAAGCAATTGTGCATAACAACTGCTAATAGAAATGTATTCTGACTCGGCCGTTGAGATTGCGACACAATTTTGTTTTTTGCTGCTCTATGAAATGAGCCTCCTTCCAAGGAATTGGCAAGTCCCGGAAGTGCTTTTTCTATCATCTTTGCTTCCTAAAAAATCCACGTCTGAAAAACCAATTAGTTCGTTGTCATTACTTCTTGGGTACCATAAGCCAAGATTTAGTGTACCTTTAAGATATCTCAAAATCTGTTTTGCAACAACATAGTGAGATTCCTTAGAGTTCACTTGAAATCTAGCACACACACATGTTGAAAATATTATATACGGTCTACTAGCAGTAAGATAGAGCAATGATCCAATTATGCTTCTGTACTTGGTTTCATCAAAAGGTTTCCCTTTCTCATCCTTGTCCAGAGACATAGTTGAACCCATTGGAGTCCTCATAGAGGTTGCGTTCTGCATTCCGAATTTCTTAATTAACCCCATGGTGAACTTCATCTGAGAGATGAAAATTCCATCTTCAGATTTTTTCACCTGAAGTCATAAGAAATACTTCAGCTCTCTCATACTCCTCATTTCGAACTTCCCTTGCATAAGTTTGGAAAACGTTTTGCAGAGGTTGTCGTCAGTAGAGCCAAATATAATGTCATCGACATAGATTTTTACTAGCAAAATCTTGCTTTGTATTTCCCTAAGAACTAATGTCTTATCTATCTTTCCTCTAATGAACTTGTTCTCAAGAAGAAAGTTAGACAACGTCTTGTACCAAGCTCGAGGAGCTTGTTTCAAACCATATAAAGCTTTAAATAAAAGATAAACATGATCAGGAAAATTAGAATCAACAAAACCTAGAGGTTGTTCCACATATACCTCTTCCTTTATGTCACCATTAAGGAAGGCCGACTTTACGTCCATCTTATAGACAATAAAGCCCATAAGTACTACATATGCTAGGAACAACCTGATTGCCTCTAGCCTTGCCACTGGTGCATACGTCTGATTGAAGTTGATTCTTTCTTCTTGTATGTATCCCTTGGCGACGAGTCTGGCCTTATTATTTATGATTGTTCCATTCTCGTCCATCTTGTTCCTGTAGACCCACTTCGTTCTGATAACGTTCTTGCATTTGGGTCTTGGAACAAGCTTCCATACTTGGCAACGCTTGAATTGATTCAGTTCTTCTTCCATTACCATTATCCAAGATGTGTCCGAGTTTGCTTCCACAAACTTCTTTGGTTTAACCTGCGAGAGAAAACTCAAATATAAATTTTCATTAGCTGTACCACTATGAGTTCTGATACCATCCTGATGATCTCCTATGATTTGGTCCATTGAGTGATCCTTCAAATGTCTGAGCTCTAGAGTACTTGCCTCTGGAGGTTCTTCAACCACAGGAGTGACTTCATTAACTTGAATGGTATCTTCATCATGGTCATCAACCTCGCCAATTGGGGTTGGAGTGGTGATTTTGATGAACTTTTAATCTTTCTCTTCAGTTGGCCCATCTAATTTTAATTATTTTATCTTTGAACCTCCATCTTCAATAAACACACTAGAAGGGCTGTCTTGCAGCAAGCTCATCTCATCAAATACAACATGAATAGATTCTTCTACAACCAGGGTTTCTTATTAAAAATCTTATATGCCTTACTATGGCTACTATACCCTACAAAATACCTTTGAAGCTCTTTTCACTAAATTTAGTAGAGTGATACTTGTCATTGTTAAGGATGAAGCACTTACAACCAAAGATTCCAAAATATGAAATAGTCGGTTTCCTGCCCTTTAGTAGCTCGTAAGGTGTCTTATTATGGTTTTGTTTATGAGTGCTTGATTTTGCACGTGACATGCAGTGTTGACGGATTCAGCCCAGAAATATTCCGGTAGTGAGACATCACTCAACATGGCCCTACAGGCCTCTATGAGTGTCCTATTTTTTCTCTTATCTACTCTGATCTGTTGAGGAGTATGAGGAGAGGAAAACTCATGAAAGATACCTAATCTTTCACAGAATAATGTCATGGCCCTAGACTTGAACTCTGTTCCATTGTCACATCTGATTTTGACTTAGGAACAATTGTATTCATTCTATGTCTGCCTGATGTAGAACCTGTATTCATCGAGGGTGGGTCCTACCACAGCCAGGTCAGCAGGAGTCAAGGTCAACAAGTTAATACAGGAGTAAAAGTCAGCATTAAAGATCGCAGAAGGCTTGGTCGAGTATAGGCGAGCTCCCCTCGCATACTCGCCAGGTAGGCGACTAGGCGAGATACTCACCCAACCCGTGCGAGTTCCTCTGGAAGTTGCCTAATCGCCAGGGGGTGGGGTATAAATATGGCCCCCCTCCTTGGATTTGCCTATAAATATGACCCCAAGGGTACGAGGTGAGGCACTTGAAATCCTCGGCAGGATACTCGTGCGCTTCATTTTCGAGATACTAGCTGAGTCTTTGGATTCCTTTTCCTTGGAGAGCAAGTCGCGACCTTGCGACTTCGCCAGCTAGCTTCCTTCATACCGAGTTCGGCCATCTTTGATTGAGAAGGGGCTGCTCCTTTCGAGCTTCCGGGTACGTGGTGGGACCTTCCTGCCGCAACATCTGGGGTCCTGTTTGACCTGATTCTTCGTTCTAGTCACCCTAGCCGTCTGATCTAGCTTCTGAGCCATTAAACTTATGCGACTTTGGTCTGAATTCTGAGGTTGGGATTTTTCTGACTTCAACACTTGGTGCGGTGAGCGTGGATCACAGCCAAGGAGGAATGTTTGGAAGTTGAGTGAGATGGCCATTGGTGGAGAACAAGGAGAGTTGGTCGGCAGCTCGGTGGGAGGAGGAGATACCGCGCGAGGTGGCAAGTTTGTAACAGTGGCTGCGTTTGAAGAGTTCGCGAAGAAGATCGAGCAAACCATTCTCGCCGGGTTCGCTCAGCGCCCTGAGGTCACGACGACTTCTCCCCGTCGCCTGACAGCGCTAGAGGAGGAAGCGTCGTCGAGGCAAGCTAGAAAGGAGCCTGCTTGGGCAAGGGAGCAGCGACCTATGCAGTCGCGACATTACCCGATGAGTAGCCAGGGGGTCCGTGTTCGGGATCCAATATCGCCGACGAGATGCAGAGATACTCGGCATTATGGCGAGTACGACGTCTCCAGTGAGGATGAAACTCGTCACCGCCAGGGAGGGAGGAGCCCCTTCTGTGATGAGATCCATGCCGCTCCAGCTCCAGAAGGGTTCAGTGAACCCGTTCTCACTTACTACTCCGGCAGAGACGACCCTGTCAGACACCTCCAGTGGTTTGAAGACGTCGTCTCCATCTACAACATGTTTGATGCCTTCAAGTGTAGGTTCTTCTCCATCACCCTCAAGGGGAACGCTAGGGATTGGTTCCATCAACTACCAGCAAGGTCCGTGTACTATTTCTCAGATCTACGTCGGGGCCTTATGGCGAGGTTCGCGACATCGAAGAAGAGGAAGAAGGAAGCGATGACCCTCTTCAAAATCGTCAAAGGTCAGTATGAGAGTTTAGGTCATTACATCGACCGCTTTCAGGAGGAGATTTTGGAGGTGGAAGAAGTGGATAGCTTTACCTTGATGGTGGCCCTGAAGTTCGGGTTGAAGCAAAGACTGTTCAGTTTGGAGATGGGGTCCAATCCCCCGAGATCTTTCGAAGACATGATAGAGAAGGCGAACACTTTTGTTCGAGGGGAGGAGAAGAACAAGGACTTTATAGCAAGGCTGGATGGGGAGATTGTGACGGAGAGGGGGAGAGCAGGACCTTCGGGGTCAAAGTCAAGGAGGACGCCGGAGTGGCGAAAAGAAAGGAAGAAGGAGGAACCAAGGAGAGAGGAGAGAATGAAGAAGGAGGAACCTAGGAGGGTTGAAGAAAGGAGGCAGGAGAGGCCTCGAAGGCAGGAAGAGAGAAGGACAGTGGAAGCTCGGGAGGGATAAAGGGGGGAAAGATGATTCCAGTATCCGGAGAATCACCCCCAATGGAGACCAACAAGACATCATTACCAAGAAGAGAGGAGAAATGGAAACCGGCATGAGGGAGGTCGAGGAGGAGGAAGAAGGGAGACAATGGCCATCGCTCGCCGGGACAATAAGCGGCGCTGGAGGGAGCAGCGAGCGATGCACCAGGAGGCAGAGATTCCCCTTTACTGCGATATTGATCAGGTAGAGGGGAACGGGTCCTTGGCATGCCCCGAGTTCTGGGAAGCATGAAGGAGGCTTGAGGCGGGAGGGGCAGAAAGAGAGCAGCAGAGGTAGGAGGCCCCGGTGGGGCAGGTGGTGTTCTAGGCTCCAGCGAGGAGAGGTAATGAGGACCGAGTCGACCTGGGAGGCCTCGGGGAAGTGATACAAGGCCTAGGAGGTGGGCATGTAGGCATGATCAATGGAGGGGACAGGTTTGAAGCTTCCCGCAAGGGGAGTCTCCACCAGATCTATCGAAATAACGTCGTCTCGATGTCACAGACCCCGCCGCCATTGGAGGAGATCACCTTCTCGGAGGAAGATATGCTGGGGAACGAGAATCCTTTCCATGATGCCCTGGTGATTCAAGCCGCCATCGATGACTTCACCGTAGATCGAATCCTTGCGGACAACGGTAGCTCGGTGAATGTTATCTTCAAAAGAACCTTCGTCGGGCTTCAGGTGGAAGCATCCCGAATCCAGGCAGCAGATGGACCGCTCTTTGGCTTCTCAGGAGAGAAGAAAGAGGTGGAGGGAGCAGTGGAGCTGCTGGTTACACTCGGCGGGACGTTGATCCGATGCCGCTTCATCATCGTCGACGCGCCGAGCGGTTACAACGCCACCTTCGGGCGACCCCTTATCAACTACTTCAAGGCCATTCTGTCATCATACCACCAATGCCTAAAGTACTGTTGCGGAGATGTTTAGATCAGGATCAGAGGAGATCTCAAGGCTTCCAGAGAATTCTACTTGAATACCGTCAGCACCATTAGCTGGCTGGGTGACGCGGAGAAGCTGGAGGAGATGCTGGAGAAGGAGAAGGGATTGTGTGCTGCTGAAGAGGTGGAGGAGATAGAGGTGATCTCTCGAGGAGGAGAGCTGGGACAACTGGTGGTGGGAGGATCGCTGCCGCTAGGAGGGAAGATAGAGATGGTTGTCTGCCTATAGGACAATGTTGATGTCTTCGTATGGAATGCCACCGAGATGCCAGGTGTGGACGCTGAGGTTGCTGGTCATCGCCTCAACCTAGATCCCGCGGTGGCCCCAGTTCGGCAGAAGCAGAGGAAGAGCGCCGCCATTCTGGCCGAGCCGATTAGGGAGGAGGTAGAGAAGCTGCTGGAGGCAGGTTTTATCTCAGAGATCCAGTATCCAGGCTGGGTCTCCAATGTTGTAATAGTGAAGAAGCCGGGAGGGGGCTAGCGTCTATGTATCGATTTTTCAATGTTGAATAAAGCTTGCCTGAAGGATTGCTACCCCTTGCCTCAAATCGACGCGCTGGTTGATTCCGCTATCGGGTTTCCTGTGATGAGTTTTCTTGATGCTTTTTCAGGGTATCACCAGATCCAGATACATCCCCCCGACTGCCGAGACGTCTCTTTCATAAACAGCGACAACTGCTATAGCTACAAGATGATGCCCTTCGGGCTCAAAAATGTAGGCGCGACTTACTAGAGAATGATGGATCAAATCTTCAAGGGGTAGAAGGGGCGGAACTTTGAGGTTTATGTGGATGACCTCCTCGTCAAGAGTAAAGGTGTCGCAGAACACATAACGGATCTGGAGGAGACCTTTGCTACTTTGAGGAAGTACAAGATGCGACTCAACCCGACCAAGTGCGTCTTCGGTGCAGGAAGAGGGAAGTTTCTAGGTCACCTCCTTACTCCCAGGGGGTGGAACCTAATCCAGACAAGGTGAAGGCCATTTTGGAGATGGCTTTCCAAGGGATCCCAAGGAAGTTCAAAGGCTGACTGGAAGGCTGGCAGGCCTCAGCCGTTTCTTATCTAAAGCAGGGGAGAAGTGCTCTCCGTTCTTCAAGACCCTTCGGGGGAATCAGAAGTTCGAGTGGACGGCAGAGTGTGAGGAGGCTTTCAGAAAGCTCAAGCAATAGCTAACCCAAGCTCCTCTCCTCCAGGGCCCGCGGGGTAATGAAGATCTCTTCCTCTACATGGGAGTCGGAACAGAAGCAGTTAGTTCGGTGTTGGTTTGAGAGGAAGGCGAGAGGCAGCTTCCTTTCTATTATGTTAGTAGAGTGCTGCGGCAGGTGGAGAAGAGGTACCCTATTTTGGAGAAGCTGGTGTTCGCTTTTGTGGTTTTGGCTCGTAGGCTCCGTCCGTATTCCCAAGCTCACTCCATCAGGGTCGTCTCCGATCATCCTCTACGGAGTATCCTGGATGGAGTGGAGCACTCTGGAAGGCTGGCAAAGTGGGCAGTGGAGCTTAGCGAGTTCAACATTTCTTATTCTCCAAGGGTAACAATCAAGGCGCAGGTGGTGGCGGATTTCCTTGCCGACTTCTTGGCCGAGGTGGGAGGAGAGGAAGGCTCTTCTAGCATAGTGTCCTGGAAGATGTTCGTGGATGGCGCTTCAGGCAGATATTCCGTGGGAGCTGAAGTTGTCCTCGTAAGCCCTCAAAGAACCAGGATCGAGCAGGCAGTCGAGATCCTCTTCCCAATTACCAACAATCAGGCGGAGTACGAAGCCATGGTGTCCGGCTTGCGTCTTGCCAAGGAGTTGGGAATTCGAGATACCAGGGCCTTCACCGACTCGATGGTAGTCGCGTCCCAGATCAGAGGCGAGTTTGAGGTGAACGATCCGATTTTGCAGCGGTACTTGATCAAAGTGAAAGGTCTGATCGGGGGGTTTAAATCTTTCTTCGTCGAGCACGTACCCCGAGAGGAGAATTCAGAAGCTGACTACCTTGCTAAGTACGGTCCCTAGGACGGGGGCATCGTGACTGAACTTTTCCGACCATCCATCGAGGAAGGGGAGATGATGGAGATCGAGCAGAGGGCGTCTTGCAGGGATCCGTTTGTTTCTTTCCTTACAACGGGTCAGGTTCCTGCCAGCGAGGGAGATCAGAGGAAGTTTAGCTACAAAGCCGCATACTATTTGCTTCAAGAAGGAGAGCTCTACCGCATGACCATCTCAGGTCCTTTGGCTCGGTGCCTGTCAGAGATTGAAGTACCTTGCATCCTGGAGGAGATTCACTCAGGAGAGTGTGGCAGTCACTCAGGGACTCGCACTCTTGAACAAAGGATTCTAAGGCATGGATACTTCTGGCCCACCATTCGGAAGGATGCAGAGGCCTTCTCAAAAAGGTGTCTCTAGTGCTAGCTCTTCGCACCTCTTCAACTACAGCCAGCTCAGCACCTTCGCTCGATCACTGCTCCATGGCCCTTCGCCATCTGAGGGATGGACCTGATCGTCCCCTTTCCTCAGGCCAGTGGGCAGAGGAAGTTCGTGCTTATCATGATCGACTACTTTCAAGTGGATTGAGGCAAAAGTTTTAGCCAAGACCACATCGCAGATTGTGAGGAATTTCATTTGGTGAGAAATTGCATGCAGGTTCGGGATTCCTCTCGCCATCGTCACCGACAACGGGTCACAGTTCGCCAGTTTGGAGTTAGAGGACTTCTACAAGCAGCTAGGGACGGATCTTCGATTCGCCTCTGTGCATCATCCTCGCAACAACGGATAGGTGGAGGCCGCAAACAAGTTGATCATCAACCTCCTGAAGAAGAAAGTCACCAACTTGAAAGGCAATTGGGCAGATTTGCTCCCCTCGGTCCTCTGGGCCCTGAGAACAACTCCAAACTCGGCTACGGGGCAAACTCCATTCAAGTTATCCCACGGGTCTGAGGCACTCATCCCAATGGATTTCGAGGTTCGGGGCCCGAGAGTTATAGCAGCTGGAGATGGCGGCAAATAATGGCGCGTGGAGAATGAGGATTCCCAAAGACTCTCACTAGATTTCATAGAAGAGCTTCGTCACTTGGCCTCCATCCGCCAAGAGGAGATCAAGCGGCACATAGCAAAGCACTTCGACAAAAATGTCTGCCTAAAGCATTTCCTCGTCGGAGATCTGGTTATGAAGAAGTTGGACGCCGCAGGAAGAGGAGCAATAGTGGGCAAGCTACATCCAAATTGGGAAGGTCCCTTCATTGTCCAGGAAGCATTGGCCACCGAGGGATATTATCTTCAGGATCAGGTTGGAGAGCAGCTGGGAGGTACTTGGTGCGGGGATGACCTGAAAAGGTTCTATCCTTAGCGGTCAATGATGTATTTTATTTGTACATACTTTCACATCAATGGCAATTGTTTTGCTTCTGTTCATTATTTTTTCATCTCAACTCTTCTGGGAACTCATGGTGTTGCTCCAGGATCGATCTGAGAAGTCAGCCGTCAACTTGTTCCCCTTGGATAGCCTAGTGCGGACGTTGCGACGATGCCTCAGGATATAAGCATCCTTGTATGACCAGACCACTGCATTGACAGCCGAGATAAGCTCCCCCCTTGCAAGTCGGCCTAGCTACCCCTGATTGCATCTCTCCTCCGACTGGAGGAACTAGCGGGAATAGGTTTGGACTCCAACCTCTTGGATTTGAGGAAGGATCAACCTTGCCAAGCTCTCCTTTTGGGCCACGACGCTTCAGTTATTTTTCAAAGGAAGGATAACTAACCAGAGAGCTAGGATAGGCCCAAGGGAGTATGTTAATCTCGAGTGCGTCCTAGAGGACCCTCGGAAAAACATTGCCCCTCGCCCGTGCATTTTTGCTCATGGCCAGAGCTACGAATGATTTCCACTGTGGGATTGGGAAACGTGCATCTGACCTGTTTCTCCTAGATAGCCCAGTGCGGATGATGGGACGATGCCTCGGGATATAAGCGCCCTTGTAAGACAGGACCGCTACATTGACGGCCGAGATCAGCTCCCCCCTTGCATGTCGGCCTAGCTACCCCCGATCGCATCTCTCCTCCGAATGGAGGAACTATCAGGAATAGGTTTGGAAGCCAACCTCTCAACTTGATGGCAGCAAGATCATCATTTGCTTTTTGATTTCTTCATCCTCAAACGACATTGATGCGCTTAATCCGTTTTCAAACTCTTGAAGCAGCAGGAAAAACGTATCAAGCCCTCGGGTGCCAGGTCCTCGTAAGTCTAAGTCCCTACACGAGCTCCTCTCCTGCATATTGGCCAACGACCTCCTTGAGTGAGACCAAGATCCTCGCTAGAGTGATGGTGTAGTCCGAGACCTCTGTACAAGCTCCTATCCTGCAGTTGAGCAAGGCTCCTAGTTGAGCAAGGCTCCTGAGAGCTGTCGACTCCAACAAGGTTCAAGTCCTCGAGGGGCAGGTCCTCATAAGTCCAAGTCCCTGCACGAGCTCCTCTCCTGCAAATTGGCCAACGACCTCCTCGAGTGAGACCAAGGTCCTCATTGGAGTGATACCGTAGTCCGAGATCTCTATACGAGCTCCTCTCCTACAGACCGACTACTTGCCTCCCCGAGCCGACCTACACCAATCTAGTTGAGCAATGCTCCTGAGAGCTGTCGGCTCCAACAAACGCTCAAGTCCTCGAGTGGCAGGTCCTCGTAAGTCCAAGTTCCTGCACGAGCTCCTCTCCTGCACGTTGTCCAACGACCTCCTCGAGTGAGATTAAGATCCTCGCTGGATTGATGTCGTAGTCCGAGACCTCTGTACGAGCTCCTCACCTGCAGACCGATTACTTGCCTCCTCGAGTTGACCTACACCACTCTAGTTGAGCAAGGCTCCTGAGAGCTGTCGACTCCAACAAATGCTCAAGTCCTCGAGTGGCAGGTCCTCGTAAGTCCAAGTTCCTGTATGAGCTACTCTCCTGCACGTTGGCCAATGACCTCCTCGAGTGAGATCAAGATCCTCTCTGGAGTGATGTCGTAGTCCGAGACCTCTATACAAGCTGCTCTCCTGCAGACCGAGTACTTGCCTCCCCGAATCGACTTGCTCCCACCCCCAGTTGAGCTTGGCTCCTGCTGGGTGTCGACTACTCCCAACCACAAATCAGGCTTAGCTCCTCACAGGATGTCATTCTTGGTAACAAAATAAATCGTGCAGGAGCGGGCAGACTCTGACGAGTATGCGAACAGGTATGGGCGAGTATGCAAGTATGCTACGACGAATATATGTACAGCTCACAGGCGATCATTGGGATGCGAGCTGTGAATAGCGACTATGGTCGTTCGAGTATAAATTATGCGACTATGAATGATGCCAAAGCACGGGTGCGAGCCTATGATCCTAGCGAGTATCATCATCAAGCGAGTATGAAAGCAGGAAAACACAGCATGGTAATTCAAACTTATATTTATATTTTTCAAAAAATGTACAAGTTACAAAAGTATCTATTATAAAAATGTCGCTAACTGGTATGCGCGAGTATGAGAAATATCGACGAGCAACTAGGACTCATCGTCTCCAGTATCAGGCCGATATTCCTCATCTCTGATGTCAGCATCCTCTTCCTCGCCACTCTCCTCGCTCTCCTCCTTGCCGCTGTCACTGCCGCTGCTGCTTCTACCGCTGCCACTACTGCTGGAGCTTGCCGACGATGAAGGTATGCAAACTGGCGAGGTTATTTCCTCGGCGAGAAGCTCGGGGATAAGCTCATCCACGGTGAACTGCTTCTCCCCCTCGTCGAGTTTACCGCTGATCCTCAGCCTCACGAGCACGACATTATCGGCCGCACGAGCTATCTCGCGGCGAACCGACGACCTCTCCTCCCACAAGACGCGAGATCGCTCAATGGCATAGTGAAGGTCATCCTCCGGCCGCGGCTGAGGACTAGAATAACTCGCGTCAGCTTCTAAAATGGCTAGGCGAGATTCCATCTCGGCTGCGTGGACTTGGGCTGCCTCCAGATCAGCCTGAGAGTTGGCGAGTTTCGCCTCATACTCAGAACATTTCTTGGCTGTTTCTATCTCGGTAGCCTGCGACAAAGAATAGAGAGTCAGCAAAAAGAATCCAAGTCTGGCAACATCAACATCATGCGCAGGAGGAGACTTACCTCATAATCTCGCCAGCGGGCGGATTTCATGCCGAGATCAATCTGCTTCTTGCTGACGATCTTCAAGGCCTTAGTCCTCTCCAGCATCTTCCTCGCTGCAAAATGATTCAGTTCTATGGCTCGCGTGAGTGAGCAAGATGCATGCTGGGCGAGTTCCTCCTCGCTGAGGTCCAGCATCGATTCGGCGTCGCCTCGCCCATACAAAGAGTGGAGGATGGCGAAGGCCTCCCCCTTGTCCTCCCAGTCTGCCGACTAGGAGGGGAACTTGGCGCTCAACGTCACCAGATGCTCGTCGGCCGACCAGGTCACCAGCGAGCGACCATAGGCATCCACCGCCTCTCGCCCCAAGTTGAAGTTGGGAGGGAAGCGGGGAAGCTGAGCATCCAATGGCGGCGATTCTTGGTCGTCAGGCTGCGGCGACGACACCTTCGGCTTTTTGGTCGCAGGGCCCGGTGACCTGCCTTTCCCTTTGCGCTTGGTGAGCCTTTTCTTCTCGCCGACATCAGTCGGCGAGTTGGTCTCATGTAGCGAAGTGGTAACTTCCTTCGCCGGAGGGAGCGGCTTATCCGAAAGCTCGCACGACACTGTAGAATGATAAGCGATATCAGTTGCAAAGCTAAGGCTGGGGGAGCGAGTATGCAAACAACGATCCTCGCTAAAAGAACTTACCCTCCTTGGAATGTATCTCCAACAAGCTATTGACATTTAGTCGCCAGAAGATGACATCAAACCGGCGACCTTGGAATGATTCAACTAGTTGCTCGCGAACTCCCTCCAATATCGGCGAGAGGAAGGCGACGTTGGCAGGTTGGTGCGGCCTTCCCAGGATGCCATCGAAGTCGCCCTCGACGACGACCAGCATCTCGCTCCAGCGATGCACCTTATTCACCATCCCCACCAGAGTGCAGACGTGGCTGCTGAAGTAGACCACGCCCTCAGCAGTCGTGACGAAGGCTAATATCTTGCGGAAGACAGATATGTCGAAGGCGACCCTCTCCTCGCGCAAATAGTAGAGGAACCCCATGATGATCGCGACGTCGTTGGGGTTGATCTGCGTTGCGACGATGCCGAAGTATCACAATATCTCGCAATACTCCGGCCACAACGGAAGTCGCAGGCCCACATCGAAATGGCAAAGGGAGAGGACCAGCGCGCCCTCTATGTATGTGTTGAGTCGCTCGCTACGGCTCGGGATCCTGGATGAGTATCCCTCAGGGAGGAGCCTTTCCCTAAAACTCTCTAAGTCGCGCTCGGTGGTCATCGATTTCTTGAAAGCCGTATCCGCGAAGTTGGCGCCATGGGCTTGGCGGCGAGCACTGGCATCATCTCCAACCACTTTCCCGAGCTTAACGAAGGGAAGAAGAGAGAAAGGCGAGAAATAAAGCAAAGTCGCAGCGCGCGAGCAGGAAAATATACTCGCGAGATAGGGGTTGAAAAGCACAACAACGTACTTATTCCCAACCTACACCCTCTATTTATAGGCGCCCGGGGGGTGGGGGGGTTATATCTTCATTACGGCGAGTATCAGCCCAAGTCGTGCCCTAAGCGAGAAAGCTGATTCCATTATATAGGTCGCACATTGCAGATAAAGCATGATTGAAATCTACAGAACAAACTCGGCACAATCCAAACAAGATATCACACAAACATTGGAATCAGGAAAAATTGAATAAACAGTGCGAGATTCAAACTCACTTATTACAAATCAATAAATGTTCATAAAGTTGCACTCGATGAGCTTGAAATAAAAGAAAAAAAATCCTAGGTCCTTGGAGGTCTCTCTGGAGGGTGAGGATGTCGCCCTGCCCAACCCATCTTGCGCGTCCGCCAGAAGTGCCCTGTCGTCAGCGCAATCGCGTCATCGCCAAGCCGCAAATGCTCCTCCATCCTCGTGAGCCGGCCAACAGAGCCCATGCTCGCGCGAATACCGGCCAGCTCGTCAAGACCAAGCTGGAGTCGATGGTTGTTAATCGCCAGCTGACGATTATTCTCATTTACCATGTGGAAGCGGGCTTCAAAGCTCTCCGGAGTACTCCGGAGCTCTTCCATTTTCTACATCCGCACTTCCAGGGATGATATTCACCGATGAGGTTCGCAGATCGCCAACTGGTCGAACTTACGCTCCAGCTCCAGGTAGGCGCGAGCAGCAGCGTGGCGATATTTGATGCCCGCCAACCCAATGGCGTCGATGAAGGCCGCCCCTGGAGTCGCCGGACGATCTGTCAGCAAAATAAAGTCGTCGGATTAAAAACAACGCACTTATCTAACATATGCAACATCGGAGTCAGAACATACCGCGGCGACGAGATCTAGATCGGCGAGGAGAGGATCCGTGAGTTGGCTCATCTCGCCGGCTCAAAGATGGCCCACCAGCGTGCTCGACCGCCTTGCCTTGCTCGCATCCCCCTTGTCCGGAATCCGCAACCCACGGCGGGAAGTAACTCGGCCGCTACTTGATCGGCTTACTGACTGCGGGCTGCGATGAAAGGGGCAGGGGTAGCGACGAACTCGCTGGTTGCTGAGGGTTCTTCAGCGGAGGAGTGATGAATTGTAAATATACCTATTTTTATGTACATTACTTAAGTCATTTTCATTTATTTTTGTCATTTTTACTTGTTTTTATTCAATAAAATGCTCCTATTTTTGTAAATATTTTACTAACTTGTTTTATTTTATTTTTCAGGAAAAAAAATAAAAATCTTCAAAAAATTACCAAGTCACGCCCGTGACCGGGGCGTGACACGTCAAATTCCCGAGAAATGAACAAATTTTGAAGAAATATCTTGACACGCCCGGTCACACGCCCGTGACATGACCCGTGTCCAGCGCGCGACGATTTCTGATCGACGATCGTCGAACACCCATCACGCCCGTGATCTGGGGCGTGACCACTCCATCAAGCTTGACGAAATGTTCCGCTCGACGATTCTCCGCTCGATGAAATTCGCGCTCGACGACTTCCCGCTCGACGACTTCCCGCTCGACGACTTCCCGCTCGACGATCGTCTACACCTCCGCGACACGCCCAGAGGCACGCCCGTGACCTTGGGCGTGACTCCTCTTCCCGCTCGACGAATTTTCCTCTCGACAATTTCCGCTCGACGTTTGTCGAGTGTCGACTTAACCCAACACGCCCAGCATCACGCCGTGACCTGTGTCGTGACTTCTCCACCTGGCCGACAAGACCCGCGCGATGACTTTTGACGCACTGCGCCCAGATCCACCTCCTCGACACGCCCAGAGTCACGCCCGTGACCTAGGGCGTGACCGCTGCGTGACCGACACGTGTCCAGCCCGAAGTCTACTTTCCCGTCAAATCGCCAGCCGCATTTTGTACAGTGCTGACACGCCCCCCCTACACGCCTGTGTCAGGGGGCGTGTTCTTGTAAATTTTCTGCCTATAAATAGCTGTGTTTTGTTTAAGTTCTTGTTCCCCTTTTGGATCCATTTTATATAGGGGAAATGCTGCCTGGATGCTTCCAAAGTTTATGTAAGGGATATTTCTCCCCCTCTCCTTAGCTTTTATTTTTGTGTCTTTGTAACTCGTCTTTTTATTTAATAAAACGTGTTCTTTTTCTTCCCTTATTATGGCTTTGGAATGGATCTATGCGACTCTTCTCTTATGCAATCTTATTTATATTTGTTTTAACTTTGTTTTTCGTTCCTTTTTATACGGGTGTGTGTGTGTGTGTGTATGAGTCTTATTTTCATGTTTTTATACTTAGGAAATTTTATTTAGTTTTGTTAACTTAGGATTTTTATAACTTTATATGCATTCCTATAAATCGGTAAAAATGTTTTTAAAGTATTTTCTTTTTTTTTCACTAACTTAGATTTTCTTCTTTAGGTTGTTTAATTTTTTCGTTCTTTTTACTTTATTTACACTTTTTTAGCATTTTTATCAAGTTATAGGAATGATTATATAGCCGTCTTAATTTTTCGTGCACTTAGATTTTTCATTTTGAACTTTTGCTCTTTAAAATTTTTCATTCTCTTTTTACGCATTTCTACCGCATTGTAGCGGTAGAAATGTATTTGTTTTAATTTTTCGGGCATTTTCATTTTGCGTTTATTTGCAAACCTTTTTGCCCGGTTTATTTTTATTTCAGCTTTTTATGCATTTCTACCGCATTCTAGCGGTAGAAATTATGTTATTTTAATTTTTCGTCAACTTAGTTTTTCTTAATTTTTTCGCTCATGTGTGTGTGCGCATTTATTTTCGCCTGCTCGTTAAGAGTTAAATGACGCTTGCTTTATTCCATTCAGTAAAGTGTGTGAGTTTTTACATTCTATCGTGTGCGTGTGTTTTACTTATGTCGAGAGTGTGTGTGCGTGTGTTTTACTTTCCTGTAGAGTGAGTGTGTTTACTTTATGTCGAGCGTGTGCGTGAGTTTTACTTTCTGTCGATTGTGTGTGTGTTGCATTTATTTAGTCCTACTCGTTTGAGTAGGACCCGCTTATTTTCTCTCGCCCACGCATTTATGCCGGGACTCGCACTTTTACAGCTTTCATTTCAGTCCTACTCGTTTGAGTAGGAGTTGCAATTTTCTGTTTTCCTTTACCGATTTACTTTTACTGCTTTCTTTACTGCTTTCTTTATTACTTTCCTCGCAAGTCGTCCCTATTCCGATGAGTGTCTAATCGTTCTTAGCCCTCAATATCGAAAAGCATTGGGATAAATAAAATAGCTTAAAATAATTAAAGGTCTAATTTTTCTAATTAACTAATTACTTAAGGTTTGCTTAGGGTTAATGACGCGTAGGACCACATAATCGATGTGTGGGCCTTATTTCCGTTTTTCATATGCTAACCGAGAGGTCGTGCGTATGGACAGATCACCACTTGGCAAAGAGAGTTCCGCACTAACCCTCGAGAGAGGAGGCGTGCCAACTCTACCGGATTGGGTTCCCCACCCAATCGCTGGGTTCTTAGCGTAATGCGGGCGTTAAGAGGAATCCTTTGTCGGACTAACATTCGGTCGAATAGTCTTAGCGTTCAGGTGAGCGATAACCCTATAGCTAGGTGAGCTCATTCTAATGGAACCTCCAGGGTCCTGTCTCCGCCTTAATTAATTAGAAATTTAGGATCTCTTTTTATTTAAAGTTTATTTTGGTTCAAATTTTATTGAATGCTGTCGCGCTAAGCTTTTCATCGGCTCCACCTTATTGCTTTCCTTTTATGCTTTTTATTTTCTGTCTTTCTATATATATATTATACCCGACAAGTAATTATCGATAAAATAATAGTCCCCTCCAGGGAAGAGTAGAAATAATCAAACAGACCCCGAGAACAATACGACCTCGATATTCCACCCGGAATATCCTATACTACTCATGATAGGTGCACTTGCTTCATTTTATTAAAACTTGATCACATCCGTTTTATATCCAAATAAATACGCGCGCCTCGTTTTCTTAAATAAAAATCACAATCCGCTTTTCTACTTAAATAAAAACGCCCGGGGCACCACGCTTCGTAAATCTTTTTGGAGTTTAACACGCATCAAGTTTTTGGCGCTGTTGCCGGGGACTTTTTGTGTCGTTATTTTGAACCCGGGAGTTCTAATAATTTTACATATATATATATATATATATATATATATATATATATATATATATATATATATATATATGGTTAACCAACAAAAAAAATTTACTAATAATAATAATAATAATATAACTTAAAAAAACTTACAAAACTTATAAAACTAAAAATTTGAAAAACTTATAAAAATAAAAAAAATTTGAAAAACCTTAAAAACTAAAAATTTGAAAAAACTATAAAACTAAAAAAAATTAAAAACCAAAAAATGAAAAAAAAAATTAACAAAAAAAATTATTTTCATTATTTTTATGAAAAAAAAAACTATAAAACAAACAAAACTAAAAATTCAAAAAAAATGAAAAAACTTAACAAAAGAAATAAAAAACATATATTTTCATTATTTTTATGAAAAAAAAACTAAAACACCTACCTAAAAAATCACCTAAAAAATTTATTTTAAAAAAAAACACAAAAAATAATAATTTGATTTTTAAAAAAATGTGTATATTTTGCTTATTTTATTTTCACTTGTTTTGCTTCGGCGCGCTTCCCATTTTTGTGCGCGCTAGGGGAGCGCATTTTTGTACATGCTCAAAAGCTAAGACGTTAGCTTCGAGTCACACACACACCTGCCCCTACCACCCGCATATCTTTTAGTCGAATTTATCTTTTTTGCTTTTATGATTTCTTTTTTTGCTTCTTTCTTCTTCTTCTAACAATAAATGCAGGGTTTCGACCCGGGCTCCCCGAACTTGTCTAAGGGAAGCTTCTACCTTCTCTTTTTCTTTTTGTACTTATTATATTTTGTATATTACCTGTTCCGCATACTTAGATTACAACATTGGGGACAATGTTGGTGTTGAAGCCAAAATTTGGCTTCGACGAATGTTCACAAAATAGGGGCGTAGCCGACTCCTACTTGGCCCAAGCTCCGACCTCCGACCGGTCGTGAAGGATTAGAAAACTGGCCCAAAGCCGCAGCAGGGAGGTCCCACCGCTTACCCGGAAGGTCACAGAGAGCTTCCCCTCCAAAGCCAAAAGCTGGGCTTGGAGTTCCTCAGAAGACCGTGCCAATGAATCCTCTCCCGAGTCTCAAAAAAAAGGTCCCCTCTGAAGAACCCCTATGGGCTTATTTATAGATTTCAGAATCTGAACTGCAAATAACAAAACTGCTCCGGCCTGAAATTACTGGGGTACCCTTGGCTGGGTCTGCCAACAGCCAAACTCCGCTGTTCTGAGGAGCTATACGCAGTCCACCAAGGGTAAAAGGGTAAAAATACCCGGGGTAGAAAAGTAAAAACCCCCTGCTTTGATAGGAAAGAGTAAAAAAAACCTTCTCCCCCCCTGGCGAGAGGAAAGGCGCCTGCCGGCGAGAAGGACCCGCCGCCCGTCTCGCCGGAGCCTCTCGCCCTTGGAGGTCCTCTCGCTTCTGGGGGCCCTCTCGCCTCTGGGGGCCCTCTCGCCTCTAGGCGGGGGCATTTTGCCCTTTGGAGAGCCCATCATCTCGCCGCCTGCGAGTGGGCCCTCTTGGTACCCTTTGCCTGTCTCGCTCTTTTTACTTCTTGAGGGCTCTTTGCGAGCCCGAGGTTGTACACAATCCCCGCTCTTTTTGAGATTACTCTAAGCTCAAAAAGAATGTTCAACCGAGGCTCGTTATTCAAGGTGCATTAAAAAACATATTTATGAGGAATCTTCTGAGGCCCCCACCGGGGTCTATAAATATATGACTCCTGCCCTGCGCTCCTGATGCCCCCGCTCTGCATATTCTTCTTCCCTGTCCTCGAGTTCTTGCAGAATGACGCACAGTCAAAGTTTTCGCGAACATCTCGCCCTGGTGCGAGAGCAACATAAGGCCAACGTGGCTGCTTTCACCTCTTCCCTGGTTCGTCCCCCCGCCCCGTCGTCTCGCTCGAAAAAGACGAAGGCTGGGGGCCCTTCTCTTGCAGCAGTAGATTCGTCTCGCGCCTCTTTGAAACCTGTCCCCACTCCCCGTGCGCTCTCTATAGAAAAAGAGGTGGACACTCGCGATTACTACTGTTATTTCCGTGACCGGGTGCTTTTTTGCTGACTAACGCTTTTTTCAGGGGGCTCTTGTGCTTCCGCCGTCCCCGAAGAGTCCGCGAGATGGTTCTTCTGTCCGTTGCGAGGAACTTGATTCGCTACCCTCATCTACTCCTCCAACTACTCCCAGCGAGAGGAGGGACGACCCCTCCCCGGCTGCCGATACCTCTCGCCATCTTGGTAAGGGACCCTCCCTCGCCCTTTTGAATCCCCTTCGCTACTCTCACTCTCTCCTGCGAGTGCCTCTTCCACCTTGCCCCTGCACTCCTTGCGCAGATTCTCGAGCCAACTCTCCTATTGAGGAGCAGCCAAAGAAACTCTCCGTCTCGCCTCCTCTTGCGGACGGGATTGAAGACTATCTGGGCGATCCCTCGGATCCAGTGGAGATGAAGCGGAAGACGGCTGAGCTCTTCCAGAAGCACGCGCGCCGCATTCACTCCTTGACTTTAGATAAACAGGCTGCGGAGAAGCGCATCGAGTCGCTGGAGGGCGAGTGCGCCCGTCTATCTTCTGGAGCCCATGCCGAGCCGGATGTCGATGGCACCGACCCCGAGGCCATCATCAATGAGACCGATATGCAGCTCCGTCTCGTGCGGCGTGGCCTCCAAAGCATCCGTTCCTTCCACTCGCGGAGTAGGGCTCCTCGCGGGGGAGCTCGCGGCGGCCGCTGGGAGTGGCGCCCATACTAACGAATGTCCGTCCTACTATTCATCTTTTTCTTCTTCTCGCAAGATTTGTAATAATGGCAGTCTCGCCAAAGTATGCCGGGAGTTTGGCCTCCTGCGGGATGATGTCTGATCGCATATATATATTTCTTAAGGCTTGATTTTCTTTCTTTTTTAATCCTCCTTTTTAATTTATGCTAGATATTTATTTATAATTTTTGCTGACTGTGACGGGTCACGCCGTTCGAGGTATAGGAGAGAGAAAAACGCCGACTCTTCCTCTCCCCCTTATTTCCCCGCCCTTTTAATCATTGGCCTTGCATCAGTTATAAATATGCCTAGTCCTGGACTAGATACCACACTTTCCGCCTTCGCCGTTAACCAGGTCTTGGCCCTCTGGCCTCTCCGTCTCGCCGGCCCATTCTCGCCTCTTAACTCCTTCGTCTCGCCTAGGACTAGTTCGCCAAAGAAGATGGGTAAGAAGAAAGTGGAGGAGGGCGAGGGGCGCAGCCGCTGCGGGAAGAGGTTTATTGACCACGACTTCCCGCTCGGCAGGCTCCCTCGGGAGGACCATGATAAATTTGCCCGTGAGTATCTGGGGGAGGGCATCGAGTCACGTCCCCCTAAGGTCGGCGAGTGCATCAACACATACTACCCTGGGGAACTCGCCTTCCCCGTCTCGCACTTCGAGGCGGGGTTGCGACTGCCCCTCTGGCCTGAGGTGAAGCAGGTCTTCAAGTACTTTGGCATTGTCCCGGCACAGTTCAATCCCAACGCCATCTCGGTGTTGATTGCGTTTTCCTGCTACATGCGCCGAGAGCGCATCGAGTTCAGCTTGACGGCCTTCCGCAAGCTTTTCATCTACCACGCCAATGCCGATGGCATCTCGTATTTCACTGGGCAGGGGCTCAAGGTATGCGAGACGCCTAACAAGAATCATCACTGGCTCACCCGATTTGTCTTCATCCGGGGAGACCAGGCTGACTTCGGCGGCGTCCCTCTCGCCCCTGTCTCTCCGCCAGAGAGCTTCTACGCCACCCCCCAAGTCAGCGGGCCAGAGAAGCTGCTGTGCGAGTACCTTGCTGGCAAGAACTTCGAGGTCAACTTCTTGCGGCGAGGCCTCGACTCGCTTCTCCCAGTGCTCCCGGGCGAGGGTATTCTTCTATTCCTCTCTCTTGGCTATTTATCATCTCGCTTTTTCCTAACCCCCGCCCGCTCGCTTTTAGGTGAGCGAATCATCCCAACATCCCCTCCTTATAAGAGCAATATTCACCCTTCCAAGGGTCTTGATCTCGCCAATGCAGCGGCAGAGGCGGCGAGAGATTCCCTTGCGGTTATCCCGCCGAAGCATCCCGGAGATGACACCGTCCCCTCTCGCTCCAGCCCCCCAAAAAAGAAAATGAAGAAAGCCGTAGCTATCTCCAAGGATAGGGGGAAGGCTCCCCAAGGGAGCCCTATCTCTTTAGGGGAAACTCCACCGCCTCCCTCGCCTAATCACCAGGCCGTCTCGCCTATCCGCGAGACGGTGCCTCCTGGCCAACCTGCTGCTGCTTCCAGCCTGCCCTCTACTGCTTCCAACCCGCGCGCTGCTGCTCCTGATCCGCGCGCTGCTGCTCCTGAACAGTTGGCCGGTACCTCCTCTCGCGAGGGTGACTCCTTTGGCCGTCCCGCTCCCTCCTCTCACATGAATTATAACTTGGGTCCCCTGGTTCACGATGCCGTCGGCGACCCGGTTCTGCTGTGGGGGCGGGACGCCAACCGTGTGTCCATCTCCACCCTCCTTCCATCATGGAAAGAGCAAGAGGTCCCTTCCGGCCACGCCTTCGCCATAGGGTACGGCCTTTATGGTGGCCTAGACGCCTCTTCGCCTGAAAGCGAGTCCACCAAGGACCTTGTGCTGAGAACCTGCCACCATCAGATGCGGGCCCTGGAGTTCTCGCACCGTTCCTCTCGCCGCCTTATTTACATCAATTTAAAATGGAAAGCCAGCGAGGAAAACCTGGAGGCGGAACGGGAGAAATCTGCCGGTCTAGCGAGAAGGCTGTCAGATGCCGAGTCACTCCTCGCGAAAGCCCAAGGCGGTGTGGTAAGCCACAACTCTCTTTTTCCCTTGGGTTTTTTCTTTTCCACGATTCTTGGCTGATTTCCAGGTCATCCCGCAGGATGCCGAGACGGCGGGACAACTTCGTTCGCGCGTGGCGGCCTTGGAGGAGGAGGTCCAGGTGCTGATGGCTGAGAATGCGCGCCTCCAGGCGGCTGCCGCGTCGTCGTCTCGCCGCGAGCCCTTCCAGACTCCCCCGCCACATTATTCTTATGAGGAAGTCAAGGAACAATGCCGAGACGCTGGCGTCCGTGGGGCTGAGCTGGTGCTGCAGATGATGAAAGACCTGGGGGTCGTGAAGGACGACTCTGAGACAGTAACCGCGCGCGACTTGGTCCCCGAGCTCTATAGCGAGGAGAGCGATGATTCTTCATCCGGCGAGGAGGACTGATGCGCCGCCTCCAAGTTTTAGAATCACTCTCTCCTCCTCCTGATGTAAAGACTTTAAGCCATATTTTGTGGCATCTGTCAAGCGACGAGCGAGTGCTCAATTTTGCTGTCTATTTTTTATTTCTTATTTTTGTGAAGTTAATCTCTGGTTTGCCTTTTGCTCGCGGGACGATGCTACTATCTCGTCTCGCCGCGTAACCTTTCTGTATATATACTTTTCTGTTTTATGTCCTACGCGAGACGGGTTCTCGACGCGCTTATCGTCCGCGGATTTGGCGAAATGGCTTGCCTCGCGAGTGCCCTTTCGCTCGGCGAGACGATCCTCAAAGAGTCGTTCGCAGCGAGTGTTGTCACCTGCTCTACTCCACAACCCTTTTTCCTTAGTTTATTTTGTACCTTAGGACTAAGTTGGGATGCCAAGGTGTAGTGTCGCTCAAGGGGAATTTTCACCCTATTCCGCCAAAATGAATTCTGCCTTGTTAGTTTGATGTTGATGGAGATAGCTTGACCCAACCCTATCCCCCACAGGCGAGCCTTCGGACCTGCCAGCTAGATGGGAGCCTGCACAGCGGGTCTACCTGGGGCCGAGCCGAGCTCGGGGTGCCGATGAATATCCCAACTCAAAAACTATCCCCCACAGGCGAACCTTCGGACCTGCCAGCTAGATGGGAGCCTGCGCAGCGGGTCTACCTGGGGCCGAGCCAAGCTCGGGGTGCCGATGAAGATCTCAACTCAAAACCTATCCCCCACAGGCGAGCCTTCGGACCTGCCAGCTAGATGGGAGCCTGCGCAGCGGTCTACCTGGGGCCGAGCCGAGCTCGGGGTGTCGATGAAGATCTCAACTCAAAACCTATCCCCCACAGGCGAGCCTTCGGACCTGCCAGCTAGATGGGAGCCTGCGCAGCGGGTCTACCTGGGGCGAGCCGAGCTCGGGGTGCCGATGAAGATCTCAACTCAAAACCTATCCCCCACAGGCGAGCCTTCGGACCTGCCAGCTAGATGGGAGCCTGCGCAGTGGGTCTACCTGGGGCCGAGCCGAGCTCGGGGTGCCGATGAAGATCTCAACTCAAAACCTATCCCCCACAGGTGAGCCTTCGGACCTGCCAGCTAGATGGGAGCCTGCGCAGCGGGTCTACCTGGGGCCGAGCCGAGCTTGGGGTGCCGATGAAGATCTCAACTCAAAACCTATCCCCCACAGGCGAGCCTTCGGACCTGCCAGCTAGATGGGAGCCTACACAGCGGGTCTACCTGGGGCCGAGCCGAGCTCGGGGTGCCGATGAAGATCTCAACTCAAAACCTATCCCCCACAGGCGAGCCTTCGGACCTGACAGCTAGATGGGAGCCTGCGCAGCGGGTCTACCTGGGGCCGAGCTGAGCTCGGGGTGCCGATGAAGATCTCAACTCAAAACCTATCCCCCACAGGCGAGCCTTCGGACCTGCCAGCTAAATGGGAGCCTGCGCAGTGGGTCTACCTGTGGCCGAGCCGAGCTCGGGGTATCGATGAAGATCTCAACTCAAAACCTATCCCCCACAGGCGAGCCTTCGGACCTGCCAGCTAGATGGGAGCCTGCGCAGCGGGTCTACCTGGGGCCGAGCCGAGCTCGGGGTGCCGATGAAGATCTTAACTCAAAACCTATCCCCCATAGGCGAGCCTTCGGACCTGCCAGCTAGATGGGAGCCTGTGCAGCGGGTCTACCTGGGGCCGAGCCGAGCTCGGGGTGCCGATGAAGATCTCAACTCAAAACCTATCCCCCACAGGCGAGCCTTCAGACCTGCCAGCTAGATGGGAGCCTGCGCAGCGGGTCTACCTGGGGCCGAGCCGAGCTCGGGGTGCCGATGAAGATCTCAACTCAAAACCTATCCCCCACAGGCGAGCCTTCGGACCTGCCAGCTAGATGGGAGCCTGCGCAGCGGGTCTACCTGGGGCCGAGCCGAGCTCGGGGTGCTGATGAAGATCTCAACTCAAAACCTATCCCCCACAGGCGAGCCTTCGGACCTGCCAGCTAGATGGGAGCCTGCGCAGCGGGTCTACCTGGGGCCGAGCCGAGCTCGGGGTGCCGATGAAGATCTCAACTCAAAACCTATCCCCCACATGCGAGCCTTCGGACCTGCCAGCTAGATGGGAGCCTGCGCAGTGGGTCTACCTGGGGCCGAGCCGAGCTCGGGGTGCCGATGAAGATCTCAACTCAAAACCTATCCCCCACAGGCGAGCCTTCGGACCTGCCAGCTAGATGGGAGCCTGCGCAGCGGGTCTACCTGGGGCCGAGCCGAGCTCGGGGTGCCAATGAAGATACCTCGATCCTGCCTTTAGGACGTCATAATAAACAAAAACAAGAGATGTTTTGAGAAATATATTATATTGTCCATGCTTTAAGTACACATCTACCGCTCTCCCTTTTCATGGGTAGAAGCGTTTTAAGTCATCCCCACTCCAGGAGTGGTTCAAGGTCCTACCCTCCACATCTTGGAGATAGTAACCCCCCGCTTTCAACACTCTCTCTACAATATAAGGCCCTTCCCAATTTGGATTGAGCTTTCCCACCGGGGCGGACCTCCCTGCCGCATCAACCTTTTTTAGTACTAGGTCTCCTTCCGCGAACTGTTTTATCCTGATATGCTTGTCGAAGTGCTTTGCCATTCGTCGCTTGATTTCCTCCTGTCTGATGGCTGCCACGTCTCGCAGTTCCTCTGCCAGGTCTAGCGAGAGGCGTAGACCTTCCTCATTTTCCATTATCCATGCCTCGTCTCCACCACCTGCGGCCGCAACTCGTGGGGATCGGACCTCGAATTCCACTGGTAGTACCGCCTCACAACCATGGGAAAGTTTGAAAGGGGTCTCACCAGTGGCCGTGTTCGGGGTTGTTCTTAGAGCCCACAGGACCGAGGGGAGCTGCTCTACCCAGTTCCCTCTCAGATTCTCTACCTTCTTCTTTAGCAAGTTAACGATAACCTTGTTCGCCGCCTCCACCTGACCGTTGCTCCTGGGGTGGTGGACAGAGGCAAACCTGAGGTCGATGCCCTGCTGAGTGCAGAAGCTGATGAACTCTTCACTAGCGAACTGGGGGCCGTTATCCGTGACGATGGCCTGAGGCAGCCCGTGCCTGCAGATGATCTCCCCCAGACGAAGTTCCTGATGACTTGGGAGGTCACCTTTGCTAGTGCCTTAACCTCCAGCCACTTCGAGAAGTAATCTATCATGACCAGGAGGAATCTTCTTTGTCCACTAGCTGGAGGAAAAGGCCCCACCAGATCCATTCCCCAAATGGCGAAGGGCCATGGTGTTGTGATGCTTCGGAGTCTTTGAGCCGGCAAGAGCTGGAGGGGGGCGTAGAGCTGGCACTTCTGGCACTTCCTCGCAAACTCTGTCGCGTCCTTCCTCAGGGTGGGCCAGAAGTACCCCTGCCTGACTACCCTTGCTTCTAATGTCCTCCCTCCGGAATGACTACCACATTCCCCGGAGTGCACCTCTTCCAGAATGTGTCTGGTCTCCTCCTCCGTTACGCATCGAGCTAGGAGACCCGAGAGCATCCTCCGGTGAAGTCCTCCTTCATGCATGAGATAATGAGCCGCCTTATGGCGGAAGATTCCTGCCTCCTTGACCCCCTCAGGGAGGGTTCCAGTCAGAAAAAAGGTAACGAAAGGATCTACCCACGATGGCCGCCGATCCACCTCCATTAGCTCCCCCTCTTCAATCGCTGGGTGGAATAAATCAGTGAGGGAACCCCCTTCCCAAGGTCCGAACTTGGCCAATTGATCGGCAACAGTGTTCTCTTCTCTGGGGACGTGTTGGATGGAGAATGTCCGGAACCCCCCGATGATCGTCCTCACCTTGGACAAGTATTTCACAAGGGTGGGCTCCCGCGCCTCGAACTCTCCGCATATCTGCGACGCCACTACCAATGAGTCTGTGAAAACCTCAACGTCCTTGATCTCGAGCTCCTTGGCCAGGCGAAGGCCGGCTATCACTGCCTCGTACTCTGTTTGGTTGTTGGTTGTGGGGAAATGCAAGGCGACCGCTTGTCTTATGGTCACCCCCTGAGGACTCGTCAGTACCACCCCTGCTCCAAGGGAGTGCTTTCCCGAGGCCCCGTCGACCATGATCTTCCATGCCTCTGGCCGCTGCGGCTCCTCGGCCCCATCCTCCGCGACGTAGTCTGCCAAGAAGTCGGCCACCACCTGTGCCTTAATGGAGAGCCTTGGTATGAACGAAATATTGAACTCACTCATCTCGACAGACCACTTGGCCAGCCTACCTGAGTGCTCTACTCCCTCAAAAATCTTTCGGAGAGGATGGTCCGTCACCACTTTAATCGAATGGGCCTGGAAATATGGCCGGAGCTTCCTGGCCGAAACAACCAAGGCGTATGCCAGTTTTTCCAGGATAGGGTAGTGAAGCTCCGCCTTCCTCAGGATCCTGCTAACATAATAAATGGGCAGCTGCTTCTTTCCCTCTTCTTTGACTAGGACGGAGCTCACCGCCTCTGCTCCCACTCCTAGGTACAGGGTCAAATCTTCCCCCTCCTTAGGGCTTTGAAGCAGAGGAGCCCGGGAGAGTTGCTCCTTCAGTTTTTGAAAAGCTTCTTCGCACTCCGCTGTCCATTCAAATCTCTGATTCCCTCGTAGCACTTTAAAGAAAGGCGAGCACTTCTCTCCTGACCTGGAGAGGAATCTGCTAAGGCCGGCCAGCTTCCCAGTCAAGCGCTGCACCTCCTTAGCGTTTCTAGGTGATTCCAGCTCCAGGATGTCCTTGACTTTATCAGGATTAGGTTCTACTCCCGCCGGGGTCAAAAGGTGCCCGAGAAACTTCCCACGACCAGCCCCGAAAACACACTTCAAGGGGTTCAACCTCATTTTGAACTTTCTCAAGGTGGCGAACGTCTCCTCCAGATCCTGGAGATGCGAGTTCACCCCCTTGCTCTTTACCATAAGATCGTCAACGTAGACTTCTAGGTTCCGACCCCTCTGGCCCTGGAAAACTCGATCCATCATCCGTTGGTATGTCGCTCCCTTATTTTTTAACCCAAAGGGCATCATGTTATAACTAAAGCACCCTTCCCTTGTGATGAAGGAGACGTCCTTGACGTCAGGAGGGTGCATCCAGATCTGATGGTAACCTGAAAAAGCATCCAGAAAACTCATAACAGAAAAACCAACGGCTGAATCAACCAGCGCGTCGATTCGAGGCAGGGGGTAGCAATCCTTAGGGCATGATTTATTTAATAACGAAAAGTCGATACACATTCTCCATTTTCCTCCCCCCCTTCTTCACCATTACAGCATTGGAGATCCAGCCTGGGTACTGGATCTCTGAGATGAAGCCCGCCTCCAGGAGCTTCTTGACCTCCTCGCGAATGGGCTCCTCGAGCTTGGTGGCGATGGTCCTCATTTTCTGGCGTATGGGGCGCGTTCGAGGGTCCAGATTTAGGCGGTGGCAGGCCACGTCCGCATCAATGCCCGGCATGTCCGCCGCGCTCCAAGCGAAGACGTCGATGTTGCTCTGGATGCAGGCCCGCATCCGCTCCTGGTCTTCGGGACTCAAGCCCCCGCTGACCCGTACCCTTCGTACCTACCCCTGGCTGGTGCGGACCTCCACCTCCACTACTTCCTCGGCCACCTCCAACCGCGACTGCTCCCAACCGTCCCCTGCTTCTTCTTCCATCCCTTCCTCCCCTCCTGCTCCCTTAACTTCTATCATCTCGTCCTGCTGCTGCTCAATTCCCATGTCCCTTCGGGCTTCCTCCTCTGCCCCTTCTTCTCCCACTTTCTCCTGCATTCTTTCCCGTGGCTCCGACTCCCCGCTCCTCCTGACTTCCTGCACATCTTCTCCCTCCTGCACCTCCTCAATCTCCATTCCCTCCTCCGGACTCTCCTGTTGCTGCTCGACCTCAACATCCTCATGCGCCTCCTGCACACCTCCTCCTTTCTGCTTCTTAGTCTCCTCTTGCCCGACTTCCTCTTCGGCTCCTCCTCTCGCTTCCTCTGGGCTCACCTCTTCTTCCCTGATAGCTTCTTCTTGCGCCGCCATCTCCTTTTCCAACTCCTCCACCTCTGCTATCCAAGATATGGTGTTAACCGCCGTGACGTAACACTGCCTCGCCACTTTTGGATCTCCCCTGACCCTGACCTGCACCCCTCCATTGTTAAACTTGAGACATTGATGGAATGAGGAGGGGACGCAGCGAAAGGCGCTGATGAGGGGTCACCCAAAGATGGCGCTGTAGCTGCTCGGGGCATCTACAATCACGAACCGGCAGTTCCGTGATACGCCCCCCAACCTTACGTGCAGCCCTACTCCCCCTTCCACTTCTTTTCTCTCCCCGGAGAATCCGAACAACGGTCCATCCGAGGCCAACACCCTCTTGGCTTCCACCTGCATCTCAGCGAAGGCCTTCTTAAAAATCATATTCACGGAGCTCCCGTTATCCACTAGGATCTTGGAGACCGTAAAGTTTTCCACCGCTGTCTGGATCACCAAGGCGTCGCAGAATGGGTCCTCGTACTCCGGCATATCCTCTGAAGAGAAGGTAATTTTTTCTAGTGGGGGTGAGGTCTGGGAGGTTGAGGCTACCCCCTTTCGGAACATAGTCTGGAAGCTCCCCTTCCGGGTGGCCTCGATCCCAATCCCCCCATGGATGGCCCCGATTCCTCCCCGGGTTCCCACATCCACCCGGTCCTCGCACCTATCTTCCGTCTCCCCCTGCTGCATTTCCTCAATCCTCACCGGCGGATCCTGCCTCCTCAAACCTTTGGTCTCTCTCATCTCCAAAAACTCTGGGCACGTGGCTGTAGCGTGACCTCTCTCCTGATGGAAGTCACAGAAAGGCAACGCCACCCAACCCCTTCTTCCATCTCCTCTTCCTCTCCTTCCTCCTCGGGCTCCCCTTCCTAGACCGATCCCCATTGCCTCCTGCTGATGCTGAAAACGATCCCTCGCTCCCTGTCTCCATGCTGGTTGATCGAACCTCCTTGGCTCTCGGAAATTATCTCTTCCCTGGAAGCCTCCTCCCAACTCCTGGGGGCGACCCTCATGAGGCCTCCAACCTATCCGGTTGTTCGGCTCTCGGGCCCCCCGATGAATCTGTCCCTGGTGCCCCTGGCCTCGGGGTTCCTCCTTCCTTCTCTCTTCTCTATGCTCCCTCTGCTCCGGCTGCTTCACTGCTCCTGGTTCCTTTGCGTCATCCTCCGCCAACCTGGCTAACCTCCTTGCAAACGCTGGATTGGCCCTCTCGAAATCAGTCTCCTTCGCCGTCCTCTCCATGAGCTCCTCAAAAGAGAGGGGGGGCACCCTTTTCAACTCCATACTGAAGAATCCTGGCCTCAGTCCCAGGGTGAACGCGAGCATCAGCGTGTACCCAGGGACCTCCTGGACCTGGAGGATCTCTTCCTGAAACTGATCCACGTAGTGACCCAACGTCTCATCCTGGCTCTGCCTTACTGAGAACAAGCACTCCGCCTCCTTCTTATGCTTCTTTGATGTTGAAAACCTCAATAAGAAGCCCCTCCGCAGATCCTCGAAGCAATAGATCGATCTTGCCGGTAACTGGTGGAACCAATCTCGCGCCTTCTTCTTCAAGATGATGGCAAACAGCCGACACTTAAACGCATCCGTCATTTGTCTGATCGAAACCACATCCTAAAAACCACTGTACATGCTGTACCGGATCATCCTTTCCTGAGTAGTAGGACATGTCGGGCTCCCGGAACCCCTCCGGCACCGGAGCCGAGATGACAAGTTCACTGAACGGGCTCTCGCCGACTGCTTGCCGAGAGGGCACGTCTCACGGCCTCGGCTGACTGGCCCGATCTGCGAGACCGTGCCCAGGGAAGAGCTCCTGCACAGCTGCCTCCTTCTCGCCGTCTTCTGTCGGGATCTCTTTCCTGGGGCGCTGGCCTGGGAAGAGCTCTCGCGCTGCTACGTCCCTCTCGCCAGCCTCTGTGGGGACCTCCTTTCCCGGGCGCTGTCCAGGGGCGTTCTCGCCCAAAAGCGGGACCACCTCGATTGGGACCTGAGGTGTCGCCCACTCGCTCCTTGCCGAGAAGGCCAAGCTTATGGTTTGCATGACCTCTCGCCTGAAGTCCTCCAGCATTTTCCTCGTCGCCTCTTCTACCTGGGAGGGGGAACCTCCAGAACCAGATCCTTCTCCTTCACCTCCTGTCATAGGACCAAACTCAAACTTTTCTTGAACCGGCTACTTCCACGCTCACCGCACCAGAACTGTTGAAGCCAAAATTTGACTTCGACGAATGTTCACAAAATAGGGGCGTAGCCGACTCCTACTTGGCCCAAGCTCCGACCTCCGACCGGTCGTGAAGGATTAGAAAACTGGCCCAAAGCCGCAGCAGGGAGGTCCCACCGCTTACCCGGAAGGTCACAGAGAGCTTCCCCTCCAAAGCCAAAAGCTGGGCTTGGAGTTCCTCAGAAGACCGTGCCAATGAATCCTCTCCCGAGTCTCAAAAAAAAGGTCCCCTCTGAAGAACCCCTATGGGCTTATTTATAGATTTCAGAATTTGAACTGCAAATAACAAAACTGCTCCGGCCTGAAATTACTGGGGTACCCTTGGCTGGGTCTGCCAACAGCCAAACTCCGCTGTTATGAGGAGCTATACGCAGTCCACCAAGGGTAAAAGGGTAAAAATACCCGGGGTAGAAAAGTAAAAACCCCCTGCTTTGATAGGAAAGAGTAAAAAAACCTTCTCCCCCGTGGCGAGAGGAAAGGCGCCTGCCGGCGAGAAGGACCCACCGCCCGTCTCGCCGGAGCCTCTCGCCCTTGGAGGTCCTCTCGCTTCTGGGGGCCCACTCGCCTCTGGGGGCCCTCTCGCCTCTAGGCGGGGGCATTTTGCCCTTTGGAGAGCCCATCATCTCGCCGCCTGCGAGTGGGCCCTCTTGGTACCCTTTGCCTGTCTCGCTCTTTTTACTTCTTGAGGGCTCTTTGCGAGCCCGAGGTTGTACAGTTGGGTTTAAGTATGAGGGTGTTTTCTTATTCTACATTTTTTATTCTATACTCATAAAAATACAAAAAAATTACAAAAACTAAAACGTGAAAAAATTTTCCTTGTTTTTTTTATTATCATAAAACTCAAAAAAAATCATAAAACACAAAAAATTCACAAAAAAAACTTATAAAACATCAAAAAATTCAAAAAAAAAATTCTTTTACTTTGTAAATATTTAAAAAAATAAATCTGTTTTCCCCCCTTTCTTTTTGTAAAAGCTCGCTTTTTGGCATCCCCGCGGCGTTCGACTCATCGAACCAACCACCCAAATAATAGTCTGTTCGTGGGCCGCCTTCGAGTTTTTACTTTGTACATTATTTAAAAATAAAAACAAAAAAAAATTCTCTCTTTCCGCCCTATCTTCTGTGTAAATACCACTTCTTTCTCTCCTCTTTCTTGTAAATAACTTATCAAAAAAAACTAAAAAAAATTTACCAAAACCAAAAATCCTAAAAAAAGAGAATAACTTTAAAAATCCAAAAAAGATAATAATCAAAATAAAAAAAGAGATAAAAACTCTTAAAATTCTAAAAAAATATTTTGTTAAATTATGTAACAAATAAAATCGAATATAGCATTTCTTAACCCTTTTTGTTTTCCAAAAATCTAGTTTGGAGTTAATTTATAAGCGAATTTTAATTATTCTTTGCTTACTATTCGTTTATTAATTAAAGTTTGATAGATTTAAGTGTCTGGGGTTAAGTGTTAAATAATTTTTTATGTCTTTTCCTTATAATAGGGAACTTGTTTTTCACCACCACTTCTAATTTTTAAATAGAAGCTCGTTTTTTATGTTAGAAGATAACATCTATGGATTTCAATTATTTCTACTTTTTGCTTTTAGAAACATAGGAACGTTCATTTTAAAAAGGTTGCTCTCAAAACTTTTTTATTAAAATCTAGTTTTCTTTTTGAAAAAATAAACCCACCTCCATTCTTTTTTTCATGTCTCACTTGGCATGATTACCCATACTTTATCCCTTTAAAAGATCTTATGTCAATGTGAATAGGTTTTCATTCCGTAAACATAGGCACCCAATATTTAAAAAGATTATATGTTATGGAGTAAGAGGATAAAATTCATTACTCCTACACATATACATTGGGTTATTTATTATTTATGAAGAAAAAAAATATTATTTGTTAGGAAAATAAGATTTCATTTTCCTAATAATTCAAAAGAAAAAAAATGCTGAGCTTTGAGAAAAAATTGTCTCGCCTCTTTAATCCAGCACTTCTTCATAAACCACCAAACCACTTATCCTATTTCAATGATTCTAGAATTAATTTAAAATTTTTTGAGAGCATAACTTTTAAATTGTATTATTTCATTTAACTTCTTTTAAGCTAAAGTTTTTTATATAATTTCAATACATCGTTGTTAAACTAACAAAAATAAATTTTTGCTTTATATTTTATTTTTTCTAGAAGTCTTTTTGAAACTCTTCCTCTATTCATAACATGTTCATAATTTAGCATTTAACTCTAGTACCGCAGATGTTTATTTTGATCTTACTTTTAATTAAGTCAAGTGGTACCTAAACTTAGGATTTCTTTTATTCCTTATAAGTTCATCTCCAACTTTTGCTCTGGAATAACAGAAACTTAAGTATGAGGGTATTTGATGAATTGTAAATATACCTATTTTTATGTACATTACTTAAGTCGTTTTCATTTATTTTTGTCATTTTTACTTGTTTTTATTCAATAAAATGCTCCTATTTTTGTAAATATTTTACTAACTTGTTTTATTTTATTTTTCAGGAAAAACAATCTGCAAAAAATTACCAGGTCACGCCAGTGACATATTGGTCATGCCCGTGACCGGGGCGTGACACGTCAAATTCCCGTGAAATGAACAAATTTTGAAGAAATAGCTTGACACGCCCGATCACACGCCCGTAACATGACCCGTGTCCAGCGCTCGACGATTTCTGATCGACGATCGTCGAACACCCATCATGCCCGTGATCTGGGGCGTGACCACTGCATCAAGCTCGACAAAATGTTCTGCTCGACGAAATTTGCGCTCGACAACTTGCCGCTCGACGGTCTTCGATGCCTCCGCGACACTCCCAGAGGCACGCCCGTGATCTTGGGCGTGACTCCTCTTCCCGCTCGACAAATTTTCCTCTTGACAATTTCCGCTCGACGTTTGTCGAGTGTCGAATCAACCCCGTACGTACAGCGTCACGCTGTGACCTAGGTCGTGACTTCTCCACCTGGCCGACAAGACCCGCGCGACGACTTTTGACGCGCCCAGATCCACCTCCTCGACACGCCCAGAGTCATGCATGTGACCTGGGGCGTGACTGCTGCGTGATTGACACGTGTCCAGCCTGAAGTCCACTTTCCCGTCAAATCGCCAGCCGCATTTTGTACAGTGCTGACACGCCCCCCTACACGCCCGTGTCAGGTGGTGTGTTCTTGTAAATTTTCTGCCTATAAATAGCTGTGTTCTGCTTGAGTTCTTGTTCCCCTTTTGGATCCATTTTGTATAGGGGAAATTCTACCTGGATGCTTCCAAAGTTTATGTAAGTGATATTTCTCCCCCTCTCCTTAGCTTTTATTTTTGTGTCTTTGTAACTCGTTTTTTTATTTAATAAAATGTGTTCTTTTTCTTCTCTTATTATGGCTTTGGATTGGATCTATGCGACTCTTCTCTTATGCAATCTTATTTATATTTGTTTTAACTTTGTTTTTCGTTCCTTTTATACGGGTGTGTGTGTGTATGAGGCTTGTTTTCATGTTTTTATACTTAGGAAATTTTAAATAGTTTTGTTAACTTAGGATTTTTATAACTTTTTATGCATTCCTATAAATCGGTAAAAAAGTTTTTAAAGTGTTTAGTTTAGGGAGGCACTACTGGAGCATTTTGTGCCGCAGTCTGCAAGAGATGAATTGGAGGATAGATTCTTGTAGTTGAAGCAAGGGAACAGGACAGTTCTGGAATATCACTGGGAGTTTACTCATTTGGCCAGGTTTGTGGATTCTTACAAGCTGGATGACGTGGGTTACGCCAAGAGGTTCTACAAGGGCCTCCGTGATGACCTAAGGCAGGCCCTCTTGTTCGTGTGTGATGGTACCATGGCCAAGATCTTGGAGATGGCCAAGAAGCTGGAGGCGGACCAGCTTGCAGTCCGGGGCAGGAAGAGACATGGGGATGATGCAGTGCTAGGAGGGAGAAGGGACCCGCAGAGGGCCCGGGTCATGGGAGAGAGAATGAACGGGGATCATCCCCGCCAGGAGGAAATGCAAGAACTAAGGGAGCAGGCAGTGCTGGCCCTGCAGCCGCTACAGGTGAGGGAGGTGCCCAGGATAGGGCAGGGACCACCCACACCATAGCGGTGTTATCACTACCATTAGCTAGGGCACATTCAGATTAATTGCCCGACGAGGAATGGGGCCATACCTGCTGTACAGGGTGGCCCACCGGCTCACCAGATAGGAGTCATGGACGTGGTCGCGGAAGCAGATTTTAGGGCGGTGAACTCAGGCAGGATGGGGAGCAGGTCTACGCTCTGGACTTAGCGCAGCACCCAAACTCGAACAGGGTTATTGCAGGTATGAGAGTAATTTATAGAATTCATGTATAATAATTACACAACCTAGGTTAGAAAACTTTAGACCTAAGCTGTTTTTCCTTTAACTAATATAGGAATAGTGATGGAGTGCGGCAAACCTGCCCGTACCCTGTTCGATACGGGGGAATCACACAACTTTGTGTTGGAGGATTTCATCCAGGATCTGGGCCAGATTCGATATTATACGGGAGATGCCAGGAGGGTGTGTCTCCCCAATGGGATGGAGATCCAGTACACAGAGAAGTGCCTCCTAACGGTTACCATAGACGGGTTAACACTCGAGGCCCCAGCGATGATCCTGAGAATGCCGGACTTCGACCTTGTCTTGGGCATGACATGGCTTGTCTAGAACCATGCCCAGATTGACTACCCGGCGAGGAGGGTCGTGCTGAGACACGGCGACACTTATGCGACATTCGAAGGTACTACTCCGGTTTCCCGCCCCTCCTTTCATCTATTCAGGCCGTCAAGGCCCACATGCAGGGAGACGAGGTATATTAGGTGTTGTTCGAGATGACTGAGGATAAGGACCCGATTGTTAGCATTCTGGTGGTCTGTGACTACGCCGATGTATTTCCGGAGAAGCTACCAGGACTGCCTCCGTAGAGGGAGAAGGACTTTCAGATTCAGTTGGTTCCAGGGGCTAAGCCGGTATCCAAGGCCCCTTATCGGATGGCCCCAAGGGAGATGGCAGAATTTCGGATGCAGTTGCAAGAGTTGGTGGAAGCAGGATTCGTCAGACCGAGTTCCTCGCCATTTGGAGCTCTGGTCCTATTCATGAAGAAGAAGGATGGCACTGTTCGCATGTGCATCAACTATCGAGCACTAAACAGGCTGACCGTCCGAAATACATATCCGCTCCCAAGGATAGACGAGTTATTCGATCAGCTGGAGGGAGCCCATTATTTCTCAAAGCTGGACTTGAGGTCAGGCTACTACCAACTGCGGATCCAGGAGGAGGATATTCCGAAGAAAGCCTTCAGTAGAAGATATGGACTGTATGAGTTCATCGTGATGCCCTTTGGGCTCACGAATGCTCCATCAGCGTTTATGAGCCTCATGAACCGGGTCTTCAAAACTTATTTGGATGTGTTTGTCATAGTATTCTAGACGACATCCTTATCTACTCTAAGACAGAGGAGGGCCATGCACGGCACCTGACACTGACTTTGGAGAGATTGAGGGAGCATCGCCTCTATGCAAAGTTCAGCAAGTGTCAGTTCTGGTTGAAGGAGGTGGCTTTCCTGGGCCACATTATCAGTGGAGCTGGGTTAGCGGTCGACCCTGCAAAGGTACAAGCAGTCAGGGATTGGCCACCACTGAAGATGGCTACGGACGTGCGGAGTTTCCTGGGGCTTGTCGGTTATTACCAGAAATTTGTGGAGGGGTTTTCTCGGGTCGCCCTTCCACTCACTTCATTGACAAAGAAGGACGTGCCCTTTGTATGGACGCCACAGTATGTGACAGCCTTCCAGGGGTTGAAGAACTGACTCATCTCAGCCCCTATTCTGGCCCTTCCATCTGGGAAGGAAGGATTCCAGGTGTATACCGACGCATCATATCAGGGGATGGGAGTGGTGCTGATGTATAACGGACACATCATAGCATATGCCTCCCGCCATCTGAAGACCCATGAGAAGAACTATCCAGTGCACGACTTGGAGATGGGAGCAGTGGTATTCGCACTGAAGATATGGCGAAATTACCTCTACGGAGTCCACTGTGATATATACTCAGATCATAAGAACCTTAAGTACGTGGACACGCAGAAGGAACTGAACATCAGGCAGAGGCCATGGGTGGAGTTTCCATCTGACTATCAGTACGAGATGCACTACCACCCGGGAAAGGCGAACGTGGTAGCGGATGCACTGAGTAGGAGAGCTGCCACAGCAGGAGTAGAGCCTCAACTGATGTCTATGGAGCTGCTAAAGAGACTAGAGGACATGCATATTACTCTGGTGTCGTCTGACGACCCTGAGCTCTATGAGGAGTACTTGGCCGCGATGGGCGTCACCGATGACATCAGAGACTGAGTCAGAGAGGGACAGAGGCAGGATGCCAAGTTAGAGCCCATCTTCCAGGCCATAGAGGCAGGCACTACAGGAGACTACACACTGAGGGATGGCCTGGTGTGCTTCAGAGGATGGGTGTATATACCGGAGGGAGGTCAGATACAAGAGGACATTATGACGGAGGCGCACTGCAGCCGGTATTCTGTGCACCCGGGGATCACAAAGATGACGGCTGATTTGAAGAAGACTATGTTCTGGCCGGGCATGAAGAAGGATGTCACTTACTTCGTGACCCATTGTGAGACATGTCAGCTAGTGAAGGTGGAGTGCAGGAACCCCGCAGGACTGTTGCAGCCACTCCAGGTGCCGGAGTGGAAGTTTGATGTCATAGTAATGGACTTCATACATGGACTTCCCCGATCTCGAACAGGGAATGACTCGATCTGGGTGATCGTTGATCGGTTGACGAAGGTGGCTCGATTTATACCGATCAGGAAGGACGATTCAGTGGGAGTACTGGTGCGGAAGTTTGTTGAGCAGTTCATTCACTACCATGGCGTGCCCAGGTCAATATTGTCAGATCGTGATGGGCGGTTTACATCCAGGGAGTGGAGGTCAGTTCAGGCATACTTGGGTACCCGACTGATCTTTAGCACAGCCTTCCACCCTCAGACGGACGGGCAGATAGAGCGCACAAATCGGACATTGGAAGATATGCTACGACTGTGCATTCTAGACCGAGGAGAGCCATGGGAGTAGATGCTGACACTGGTAGAGTTCTCAAACAATAACAGTCATCAGGCCAGTATACGTATGGCCCCCTACGAGGCTCTATATGGACGGAGGTGCAGGACTCCCCTGTCATGGATACAGGATGAGGACCCAAAGGTCCTGGGCTCCGAATTTGTGGAGGACACCGAAGCCCAAGTGAGACTGATACGGGACCGGATGTTGGAGGCGCAGAGCAGACAGGCCAAATATTATGACGCGCGGCATCGACAGGTGGAGTTTCAGGTAGGAGATAGAGTGTTTTTGAAGATACGACCAATGCAGGGAGTCTCTCGAGTTCGTGGGCAGAGGAAGAAGCTCAGCCCGAGATACATGGGGCCCTACAGGATCCTGGAGAGGATCAGCCCCTTAGCATACAGGCTGGAGCTGCCGCCAGAGATGGAAGGCATGCACGATGTTTTCCATGTCTCCTCCCTCAGGAGGGCCCTATTACGTCCAGAGCAGCAGATAGACACCACGGATGGGCAAGTAGCATTTTACCGGTCAGTGCATATGGAGCCAGTCCGGATTGATGACATGGGCATACGGGTCTTACGCTGCAAGAAGGTCCCACTGGTCAAGGTTCTTTGGAAAAATCACAGCCAGGTGGAGCACACTTGGGAGCCCCAGGACATGATGCAGCAGCGGTACCCGGAAATCTTCAATCAGGTATTACTCTCAGCCTTTCGGGATGTTACAATTTTTCTTGCATACTTGAAACCTCGTAGGCCTAACTAGAATTTTGAGGATGAAATTTTTTTGTTATATATTAGGATTTGTAACATCCCATTTCCAACTAGACCCCCAAGAGTGGTTTCAGTCATGTCAAAACCTTAGGAAGCCCAAGGGACCAAGTGAAGAAGGCCAAGGTGAAAATCACCTTGGTCAGCCTATAACTCAGCCTTATATCAGCAAGGGGAGATCTGAACCGTCAGATCCTATAGGAAGAAATAAATAGCCACACAAATTCCCTGAAAACAACTCTTCCGGGTCGGACACGCCCATGTCGGCCCAGACACGCCCGTGTTGCCAGGCATGTCGTTAGCTCGATGATCGTTGAGCTCATTTCGTCGACCAGAGAGGATCACGCCCACCCGACATGCCCGTGTCGGATAATACACGCCGTGTCACCAGGCGTGTCGTCAGCTCGACGATCGTCGAGTTCATTTCATAGAACAGGGGGGAACATGCCCCCGACATGCCCGTGTCGCCAGGCATGTCGTTAGCCCGACGATCGTCGAGCTCATTTCGTCGAGCTCAGATCGACGATCGTCGAGTTCACTTCGTAGAATAGGGGGAACACGCCCCCGACACGCCCGTGTTGCCAGGCATGTCGTCAGCCCGACAATCTTCGAGCTTATTTCATCGAGCTCAGCTAGACGATCGTCGAGTTCAGTTCATAGAATAGGGGGGAACACGCCCACGACACGCCCGTGTCGCCAGGCGTGTCGTCAGCCCGACGATCGTCGAGCTCATTTCGTCGAGCTCAGATCGACGATCGTCGAGTTCATTTCATCGAACAGAAGGGAACACGCCCACCCGACATGCCCGTGTCGGATGATACACGCCTGTGTCACAGCCGTGTCACCAGGCGTGACACGGCGGTTCTGGGCAGAATCGTCATTAGTAGGAAAGAGAAAGCTCCATTTTTCCCCCAATTTGGAGGAGAGATGAAGTGGCCATTCAAGGCCATTAAGGTGATACACCCTCGGTATCCCTCCATTATGCTCCCATTTATCTTCCCTGATGAATTAAAGGGGATTCCAGCAGTTTCCAGAGACAATTAATGAAGGGGGGATGCATAGGGTCGGCCGTGGAAGGGGAGGTGAAGAGGTCAACCATGGACAAGAGAATTAAAGCCCCCACACCACCCAACCGACCCCTCCATCATCTTTAGAGACCTCTGAGGAGTAGAATTTCTCATTTCCCGAACACTTAGAGCTCTCGGAGGAGGAAAAGCCATGGCACCGAAAGCTTTGAGGAGGACCAATGGCAGCCGGCGACTGGTGCATGGAAACGCTCCAAATGAGGTCCAATCCTTCTCCTCTATATGCATGCTAGATCTAGACATGTTTAGGTTGTGAAGTCAGGCTCAAACGAGCCAGATCGGAGAGAAACGTTCCTTGAAATTCCATGAAAAATGGTGGTGAGAGTTTGCCGGAAACCGCCGCCTCCGACGGCATGGTCGCCGCCAAATGCTGGCCACCACCTCAACAGAGGTGGTGCTGGTGGTGGCCGGCCAGGGAGGTCGTCAGGGTGGCCAGAAAGTCGGCTGGAAGAGGATCCATGTCGGGCCAATCTTGGCCCTTGGCTGGAAGTTGAGGATGAACGGATGCCATCCGTTTTGATCAAGGCGATTCAAATGATATTAATGTTTTTTATTTTTCTGGAGATTATTAGCAGTAGATATTTTTAATTATTAAAAATAATTAGATGCCTCTTGTAACACCCCCTATCTATCGCATAGCATATAGCAGTAGGTCCGGCCAGGGCCCGACGCCATATACCACAGACAGACCGGGTGGTTACTCATGGAAACCATCCAACCAATCATAACGTCCTACACAGAGCATTCTAGCGGAAGCAGATTAATAAGTTGCAATAAAAAACCCATCACTAAAGCATGAATGTCCACTAATACCAAAATAGGAATGTTGTACATACACAAGTACAGGCCTTAAGGCCTTACAAAATGGTTCACTTGATATTACATGTTTTACAAACCACGGCACGCAGGCCGGTCATACATGAATAAAGCAGTAAACACTCCAATTAGGCCTTCGAGGGCTGGCTTTGCAATTTGGGCTTTAGCCCGCTATTGACCGCTTGGTCCAGCTGCACCTTCAAGCAACAACAAAACCATCGCACGGTGGCAAACAAGGCAACGGTCAGCAATGCTGACCAAATTATAACAATCCCTCCCCCAACTCAGGGCGGCGATGCTCCTTCCCTGCATTTTAATTAGCATAAGCGAGCAGTATAACAATATTCATTTCATCACAAGCGTAGGCTCATACGGCCACACACCCCGTGCACTCAGGGCACATTCTCGGTGAACACAGCCTATGTCCGCCGACTCACCACCATCCCTTTGGATGGCCAATCAATGAGCAGTTTGTCTTCCCGGCATGGGTCACGGTAATTAAAACCATAGACCGCCGAAGACTCTCATCTATGCCAACGGCTCTAATCCGAACGACATAGAATGGGTACGGTTCCATCTAACCCGTGCTCACAATGCAACGGTAATTTAAACCATATGCGCCCGCAACAGTAATTTAAACCATATGCGCAGGTCAAACTTCTCCCGAGTCCCTTTTCCATCACATTTCACATAACCCGGTTATGTTCAAGTTGGCTCTCAGGCCACCAAGTTGGCAAGATCACGCATCCGCCCAGTTTTCCGGGTGCACCTTTGGGTTAATCCCCAAGGCTCCCTGTTGTAATCTACCGTGTAGAAAACCCGAAAAACAACCAATAGCACGGAGTCTTCTCCGGCATTATGCAATGCAACATCACCGATCCACACCAACATGTCCGGATAGGCTTCACACATCATGCCTATGTCCCTTCTCGCTTACGGACTCTACACAACGGGAACTTTACATATCTACCCGAAGGAACGCCTCCAACTCACCGCAAACTCGCGAGAGCGGGCTTCCTATGCAAAGAAGGAGAGCTACACATGCTCAAGAAGAGGATCGTTACCCTAGCGCTTCTCTTAGGCGCAATGGAAAAGTAAGCGGATGAAAAGCACTGCACTCTCTTCGCCTCCATGGATCCGAAGTCGGCTCGCGATTTGGAGCTTCGAAGCTCCTCCAATGGCCGGATCTAGCTCCTTCTTCCTTCCTTGGCTCTCCTCTCTCTCTAAGATTTAGAAAGACAACCACTCATGAAAAGTGAGGGTTTCTAAGCCCCAATCTCGGGTATATCCCATCAGGAACAACCCCCAGCCATTGGATCACCAATTAAAGAAACGAACGGCTTTGATTCGGGACTGAAATGTCCAATCTGGACCGAACACGGCCTGGCACACGTCCGTGTCCAGGGCCGTGTGCCTCATTCGCCGTCAAAATCGACGCGCCTGGAACAACACACTGGCATTGAACACGCCCGTGTTCTACCTGACACGCCCGTGTTCCACCTGAAACGGCCGTGTGGCCGGCCATGTAACCCCATCGATTTATCCCGAAAACAACCCGAGAATTGCACGGGTTCTAGGATGCGCCCGTGTCCTTGCCCGTGTCTACCTCAACATGCCTGGGCTCCATACCGTGTTCACGGTCTCGACACTCGACACTTCGTCGAGCGAAGTTCGTCGACCTCGCGACACGGCCTTGGACACGCCCGTGTCCTAGGCCGTGTTCCTTGTCTCGACACATCGTCGAGCAAAATTCGTAGACTCCCCGGGACGAGTGTCGACACGAGTCGACACGCCCTGCGACACGCCCGTGTCGTAGGCCGTGTGCCATGTCTCGACACTTCGTCGAGCACAGAGTGTCGACTTCGAGGGCTGAGTGTCGACATGGGTCGACAAGCCCTGCGACACGCCCTTGTCGCAGGTCGTGTGCCCAGTCTCGACACAATGTCAAGAGCAAAATGTCGACTTCGTCGGCTGATTGTCGACACAAGCTTGACACGCCCTGGGACACGCCCGTGTCCCAGGCCATGTGCCTTCTGCCAGAACCCAAAACTGGCCCAAAACGTCCCCCGTCGCTCTTTTAAGTTTCGGGGCATTACAACTCTCTCCCTCTTAAAAGAATTTCGTCCACGAATTTAATAAAGGAAAGACATGTACAAAACCAAAATTTGTACCTGAGTGGAACAACTCCGGATACTCATCAAAAATAGTCTGCTCTCGTTCCCAAGAGAGCTCCTCACGATCGTTGTACAACCTTGGGCTCGCGAGTAGGCCGACAAAGCAAGGCGAGAAGGGACAGCTCGCAAGGTAAGGCGAGACCTCGCTAGGCGAGATCTCGCCAACGAGATCTCGCTAGACGAGACCTCCGGGCGCGAGCGAGTAACCAACAGGCGAGATCCCCTAAAAAGATTGGCGGGTCCCTCCCCACTCGCCGCAGGAAGGAAGACGGTTTTCATCTTTTTACCCATAAGGGGGATTTTACCTTTGGGCCCCAAATAATTTTACATTTTTAACCCTGGAGGCCTGCGTATAGCCCTCCAGAACAGCGGAGTTGGGCTATTAGCAGACCCGGTCCAGGGTGTTTTGGGCATTTCAAGATGGTTTGGAAGTGATATTTGCAGAACAGATTCAGAAACCTATAAATAGACCGATAAGGTGCCTGAGAAAAGGTTGTTGAACCTTCCCACTATTTTCCTCACAGGCACCTAGCTCAGCACTGGCTAGGGAGGGGAAGACTCTCAGTTCTTCCGGGTAAGAGGCGGGACCTCCAAGCTGAACCCCCTCGGTCTGTTTTCAGGTCACAGACTCTCGTCAGGACGGTAGCGCAGGGAGAGTACGTGTGGGCTGTATCCTGTTTCGAACTCTAGGAGGGATCAGAAAGCTGGTTCCAACATTTTGGTGCGGTGAGCGTGGACGCAGCCCTCAGAGAAGAACCTTGAGCAACCAACATGGCGGGAGATCATGGAGAAGGAGAAGGAGGGGAGTCGGATAATCAGGGGGGATTTGTAGGGAGAACGGAGTTCCTGGCTTCGATCAAGGGGATCATGGATCTATTGCAGGGGATCTCGCGGCAGGGAGACTGTTCAACTACACTGCCCACAGTGCCAGCTCTCGCGACTCAGGAGGAACTCGCCTCGGCGCGAGTCGGAGAAGACGCCCCGAGGAGAAGGCCGGGAAAGGAGGTGATGTTGGAAGGGACCGGGAGGGACATGGCGGGAAGGGAGCTGTTCCCAAGTCCGGCGAGTACCATCGCGCCAGGGGAGGTCGTCGCGCAAGTAGGGGTGGCGAGACCGGCGACGCGGGGGTCCCCTTTTTGTGAGCTAGTCCTGTCCGCTCCGGTCCCGGAGGGCTTCCGAGAGCCCGAGATGAATTACTATGTAGGGAAGGACGATCCCCTCCATCACCTGCAGTGGTTCGAAGACGCTGTCTCGATCAGGCCCATGACGGACGCGTTTAAGTGCCACCTTTTTGCGATCACTCTAAAAGACAAAGCTAGGGACTGGTTCCATCAACTCTCGGCAGGCTCGATATATTGCTTCGAGGACTTGAGTAGGAGCTTCCAGCTCCGGTTCTCCACATCTAATAAGAGGAAGAAGAACCGGAATCGATCTTTTTGATTAAGCAGAAGGCGGACGAATCGCTGGCTCAGTACGTGGATAGGTTCCAAGAGGAAATTCTGGATATACAGGAGGTGCCGGGTTTGGCCCTCCAGATGGCTTTCACAGTGGGACTGCGGGAAGGATTCTTCAAGATGAGCCTCACCCGGAAGGCGCCGCTTTCCTTTGAGGGCTTGATGGAGAAGGCGGCCAAGGAAATAGCAATGGAGGCAGCAAACCCAGCCTTCGCAAAGAAGCTGGCGAGGCTTACTGAGGTAGAGCCGAGGGAGACAGGAGGGAGGCAACAGGAAACAAGGAGAAGAGAAGAGCCGAGGGCACCGACGTATCCGGAGCTGGGGTGGAGGCAGCAGGGGGGGACTACCCCCGGGCAAGGTAGAGGATTTCCCCAAGGGGGAAGGAATCAACAGGGAGGACCGGGAAGGTTTAACCAGATGGGGTGGGGATATGGTCATAGACCACCCCCCCTACCCCCCCCCCCCCCCCCCCCCGCAGCAGGCCATGGCCATCGGTCGAGGCAGAGGAAGAGGCCGGGAAAGAGGAAGAGGAGCAGGAGCAGGAGAAGGAGGAACCCTCAGGAAGGAGACCGGAGGGGGGGGGGGGGGGGGTGGCGTTGCCATACTGTGACTTCCACGAGGAGGAAGGTCACGCAACGGCTGCCTGCCCGGACTTCTTGGAGTTAAGGAGGACTCGAGGAGCTGGAGAACAGCCAAGGTGTAAGACCCCCTTTTTTTTCTTTTTCGACTCCGGGGTCTTAGGCCCAGATCCGCCGTTTTGCGGTGACTCCTTCACGTCCTGAAGGGTCATCACCACAAAGCGCCGATTCTGCCGGCCAATTCGATCACATAAAAGTAGCATAATGAAGTAAAATGAAAACTGTCTGTCCACAGAGAATCACATGACATATATAAATATAACTCCACGAAGGGAGTGCCCACAGAAGATAACATCAGAGTAGCAAAAATACGGGCTTATGCCCGGTACAACATATCCTCACTACAAAGTCACTCATGCGGAAGCAAAAGCTGAAAAACTACTCAGGGTCGAGACTCACAGTCCCGGCTGTATGAACTCCGGAGCTAGACTGCCCCACCTCCAAGCGCACCGGTCTCTGGGGCTGCTCCTCCATGCTGGTCTCCACGATCCCCTAAATGATGTGGTTCGAAAACCGTTAGTCTAAAAGACTAAGTCCTATCATCCCCCACCCCTTCCCCACGGCTCCTAGGCACCGAGCGGAGAGGAAGAAAGGGGAGGACTTGAAGGTGGAGAATATCAAAGCAGATGACAGCGGTCCTATTCTAGCAAGTTCTATAGCATATAAAGACAATAAAATGTAAGCTGAAATGTAACCTTCACTTATGTGGAAAAACACATAAGCCAAGGGGTCTTTTGCAAGGCTCCCATCGTATAAAAAGTCCCATACCGATTTTATACGTTGGGGTGACGGTGGTCAAACAGCAGTAACTAAATATATCAAATTAACCTTAATTTATAAACTTGCCCACACAAGCTTATAGACTAAGGGGTCGTTTTGCAGGTCCTAATGTATAAGCGTCCCATTCCACTTATACATCAGGTGTCAGGGGTTAAATGAATCGATTATGCTATGACATGCAAGTGGGTATGATGGACATGCAAGTGCAACACACACACCCGACTCTGTGCACACAGACCTTTAGTTCCCCCTTTCTGGAGCCGTAACCTCCCAGGATACCTCCGTAGTGGCAGACGGAAGCGGTGGGTTGGGCCTCGCCCACCTCTAAACCAGTAAGGCACTACCGGTCAGACCTATCGTACGCCTCAACGCTTGGTGCACGAAGCGGACTCCTGCGTACTCTTGCCGGCTGGCGCACCGGACTTCTGTTGGCGAAGTGCTAACCACACTTGCCGAGTCAACGTATTGGCGTCGGTGCATCGACCCTCCAATACCGAAAACCCACCACCTTAATTTATTTTCCTTTTATGCACATGCAGATTTAGCATAAACAAAACCCCGAGCCGAAGCTCCCCGGACCAAGAGTCCGTCTTTTAACCATCCGAGCCGAAGCTCCCAGCTGACTTTTGGTGCTAACAGTGCCTGTGAAATGTGCAACCCTAATTACTAAGTTACTCTTTTCAGCTTGTTAAACAGTTTACGTTAACCCAGGACTGCCCCCGGTATTCCCTGTGAAGGGCTCTCAAGGGGCACTAGGAACTGTGTTGGGATTACGCCCAGCGTTCCCTTTCGCAAGGTACTTATTTTTTATTGGTTGATCCTCTTACCCATTATTTTCTCATGTTTCGATACGCTAATCCTAGGGTGATTTGACTCCAACTCTCCTTGGGTAGGACGATCTTTCGTCGGGCCCGAACGCCTTTAAACCCTAGACAAATCCACACCCTACTCACTCATCTTCCAAAGATGCAGCCCTTTCCACTTGTCCTTACAGCAAACCATCAAGACCCATCATACGTGCCCTAATTCAATCCAAATGAAATCCTGCAGTTTTGCTATATGCAGACCACTTAAGCTACGTGACCCGTAAAAGGGGAAGTACATGAAATACTCATCCAGTACCCTTATGATAATTATCAGAGGTCTATTATGATAAGTATAGACTAAATTAAGAAAATCATATTTTTCCCAATTAATCTACTATTTATTGAATTTTCCTCAAAAACTAGGCCATAGTCAATTTGAACATGAACCATAAGATTTTCTCAGGTAATGGCCTCCTAAAATTTGTATTCACTAAATAACAGAGAAATATCATTGGATGCTAATTTTCATAATTTCCAGATAATTCTTGACTCTCTAAAGGATTTATTAAAATAATTCCAAAAATCAAAAATAATGAAGGAAGTGCCACATATATGTCTCCAATAATTATGTAAAAATTACTAGGGCTTCATAGGGAACTAAAAAACATCATGAAGAAGAAATTAGAATTTTTCAGACAATCTAAAAGTCATTATTAAATTTTCCAAGGTTCCATGGAATTAAATAATTAAAGAAGCAACAACTAAATATCATTCTTCAAAAATTCCATAAAAATTTACAGAGATGGGTAACATGATTATAAGCCCCTTGGCTAAGTTTTATCAAGTTTAAGCAAGTATAGTGCTCTGCAAAAACTCTTAAGTGGAAATTATAAAATATAACTCTGTGAATAAAGTACCAAAAATATTCATCCAAAATTTATTATAAAATTTCCAGAGACATGTATGCCCTAAGCAACTACCCATTCAAAATCTCAGCCCTTTCAGATAGTTTTGGTATTAGTTCTTATGGTTTCAAAGCTAGTGCCCTAAACTAGGGTTATGGATTTAAGGGGTCTTTAATCTGCCAAATGCCTAAAATTTTAACCATAGGACCATAGTGACCCTATGGTCATCATTCCTAAGTTTCAAGCCCATCCAAGGTCTTTTGACCCCAATTTCTTCAAACCCTAGAAAATTACCCTAAAGGGCCTACCCTAACATTCTAGGGCTACCCTAGTCCAATCCACTCCAAACTCCATAAGTGAGTGTAAAAAGTCAAATTATATCTGTGGCCAAAATTTCAGCCTCTGTTGAGGTGATTTGGTCACTCAAAACCAAAACCAAAAGTGCAACTTTTGACCAAAATGCCCTTCATAGGGTATAAATAGGGTTGGGTCAAAACCTATTCAAAACTCATCCAATCTAAATGAAATTTTATACAGATACCTAATTTGAACCCAGGGACCACTCACCAAAATTTGGGAGGGTTTGGAGGTGTTTAGGGCACCTATTTAATTTATCTAATAATTATTAAATATTTACAAAAACTATAGAAATATTTTCTCCAAAAATTCCCATTTTTGGACAGGCCATAGTTATAGCTAGGATAGACTCCCTGCCAAAATCTCAGGTCATTTGGACATGGGATGAAGGGTGGGCATCCATTTGAATCTCAGGTTAGCCCTAGGTATAGGGCCCACCAAAATGGGTGCTGTGGTCTAACTACTTACCCAAATGGGTTGAAATCAATTTTAAAATAATCTAGACTCGAAGGGCTACAACTTTTGTGACTGGAGATTTTTCCTAACACAGCCTCTAAATGCCTCGTTTAATGACATCAAAATATGCAAGTTAAAGGGATACAAATAACAATATTATAAATATAAACATAATAATTAAATAAGATGAGTACTGTTCATCTTCTCAATAACCCGAACCAGCAAACCTAAAAAAAAGCATAAAACCTGTAGCTTTGCATGAGCCACCGCCGGCCATATGGCCACCTCCCTGGCCAGCCACCACCACCACCACCTCCGTTGAGGTGAGGGCTACCGTCAGGGGGCGGCAACGACCGCCGGAGAGGCGGTTCCTCCGGCGAACCCGACCACCATTGTTTTTTGGAAAAACCATGGAAACAAAAATTTGGATCGGCTCAATTGAGTCCGATTCTTGTCCTAAACGATTCCTACGATCTACCCACGGAAGAAGGAGTAGAGGAGGACCTTATTTGTGGTTCGATGACGGCGGCGGCGGTGGTCGGCCATGGCGTTTTTCCTCTCCGGCGAGCTCCCGAATCCTCGATCCTCCACCAAAACCTTTGATCCAATATGTTATTTTGACTGCCAAGGACGTTCTGAAGGTGATGGGAAGATCAGAAATTCAAATGGGGGCTGCATAGGGGGATTTAATTTTTTCATGGGAGGGGAGGTGAAGGGTTGGTTGGCCAGGTGGTTGGGCTCCCCCCATTAGTGTT